>JBBPBR010000002.1:27573238-27585261 GCA_037974775.1 Cicer pinnatifidum
TTAACATGTAATAAATTAAATTAAATATAAATTTTTTAACCGTAAAGTTTTTGAAATAAAAGTAACAATGATATGAATTTAGAAACTAAATTTTGATTTTTTTTTTTGTAGTGGTACTTTTTATAACATAAAATTTTATTAAAAATATATATTAATTTAGAATTTGACCATTTATAGCGAATGATTTACTTTAAAAATTAAATTAAATAATATCAATAATTAATAATAAAATAAATAATTGATATTATTTATACATCTATAATCGATCATAAATAATTATAATATTTATCATTAATTAACTAACTTTATCACCTTCTAATATTTGATGAGCTAAATTTATTAATTTAATAGCAGGGACTAAAAAGTAAAAACATACGATCCTATTAGTAGTTTGTGTGTTGTTAGCGTGTGGAAACAATGAATGGAATTCCCGCGTTTATCTGCTTTTTCAACGCGTCACCTCTGAATGATTGCTTCCACCACAGACAAACTTCACTATTCCAATTTTCACATTTCTTTTTTTCTCTCTTTCTCCTTTTCCCTCTCTTTGCTCTTCCTTCGCTGTGATCTCCTTAGCAGCGAAGGTTTTGCAAAACATGAACGGAAAAGCCTCCGTTTCTAAGGAGCTTCATGCCAAACACACTAAGGTCACCTTCAACCCTTTTCAATTTATTTATTTATTTTTTTTATAATTTCTTTCATTACAAGTTGTACTTTTGTTGTGATTATGACTATTTGTCGATGTATACACTTAATTTGTTATATATTTTTACTGACACGTAGAAACTGTTAATAATTTTATAAAATTGAAAGTAATTGAATTTAACTATGTGTACCAATATCATGTCGTTGTTGGAGATTGAATACGTCTTTAATTTTAAGTGTTGGTGCTAAGGAGGTTTTAGCTTCTAAATTCATGAAAATATGATAGCAAAATCTCTTAGAATTGTTGAAAAAAATATTGTTTTAGAAATGGCTTGCTTAGTTTGTGATAATGTCTGATTACGTAATTTTCAAATGATGAAGAGAAATGACTTGTTTTCATTTTATCTTTTCACTTTTGATTAACTTAATTTTCAAAATAAGGACTTGTAAAAGCATGATACCATGCTATGGTAAGAAACATTGAATGTATTGAGTCAACAATTTTTGCTGTCAAGAACTTAGAATGGAATCTTAATAGTATGATCTTTATATATATATATATATTACTAATTAAAGCGATAATAATGACTATTTTACAACTGTATTTGAGGGGATTGAACTCTTCTCTTTAAAATTACAAGGTCAAATTATCACTTATGAACTGACACCTCACGTTCAAAGGTCAATTTCATTGATTGCATCAAGTCTAATTCTTGTTATTTGTTGGTTATTTTATGACTGTTTCTTTAAGACATTATGATTGTTTAATTCATGCAGTTGACCTACCCCATTTGGAAAAAATGCTTGATTTTTTGTTATGTTGTTACTTGGTGTTTTTTGATTTGATTTGTTTAGTTTTTTAATTTTTTTTTATGACTGTATGCAGATCTTAGAGGGACTTCTTAAGCTACCTGACAATAAAGAATGTGCAGATTGTTTGACCAAGTATACACTTTTTCAGAACTCATTGTTTTATGTTAATTAAGAAAACACATTGATGTTTTTTTTGTTTTTCATGAAGCTTAAACTACTACAATAGTTCATTCAATATGTTCTTTTATATGGTTTTTTTTGCTATTCACACTTTTGAGTACTTCTCTTACTTATTTCACAAGGAAACTGGTTGCCTTTCAATCACTTCTAAGTTTTTCACTTTTCAGTCACTTTGATTTTGTTCCTACTGTCATATTAATAATCGAGATTGTTTACTGCATGTAAATATGTGCTTTTACTACTGTAGGGAATTCAAATCCATATGTGTATGCTTCATTGCTCATTGTAGCAGTGTAAATTTTAGCAGTTGATCTATAAATATTTTTATAGAAATTAACGAGGTTGTGGTTTATGGAATTTTAATATTTCAGGGCACCACGATGGGCTAGCGTAAACTTAGGAATTTTCATTTGCATGCAATGTTCGGGGATTCACCGGAGTCTTGGAGTGCATATATCAAAGGTTTATACACATTTATTTTTTCTTCTTTCTCAGTTTAGAAATTGACAATGGCTGAAATTTATGATTATGCAACTAGGTCCGGTCTACGACTTTGGATACGTGGTTGCCAGATCAAGTTTCTTTCATGCAATGTAAGAAACTGTACAATCAACTTTTCAAATATTTCTTTTGCTTATATTTCACAGAGTAGTATCGTTTATTGGACATTAAATAAAATCCATTTAATTGATGAGTGAAACTAATTATTCATGGAAGATATGATAATTGTTACAAATAATAGTTTAGTTCTTGCAAGTGAAATTTAGATGGTGTATTCTATGCAGATATGGGTAATGTGAAGTCAAATAAGCATTGGGAGGCTAAACTTCCACCAAATTTTGACAGAAATGGATATGGAGTCGAGAAGTTTATCCGTGCCAAGTAAACCGTTAATCGATTCTTACACATGACAATATGGTTTTAAATTACATTTTCCAGTTGTGGTTACACTACAAACTTTGATCTTGAGGCAAAATGCATCTGCAATTGCAGTTGCAATGCCGTTGTAGAGATCTCTAAAAGCTTTCATATTGCGGTTGCAATTGCATACTATAATTTAGAACCATGCATGACATTACTAGAAGTAGAAGCATGGAGATAAATTTATATCTACATTTCCATTTTTCTACTATTACCAACTTGCTTAAGTTTCTTCAGGTATGTAGAGAAAAGGTGGGCTTTGCAAGGTGAACTGCATTCAGCTTCAAAGTCAGCTGAAGTGATATTTGAATTCAAAGAGTCACCAGCTACCCAGGCCAAAAGTACTATTCAGAAAAACAGAAGATTGTCTCTTGAAGAAAGCATTCTTGTGAATCACATGGCTCAAATTCGACCTCCAATAGCAAGATTTCAAGAGGTATTCATCTTTTATACGAAATCATATCTTTCGTAAATACCATATATTGGTTATTATTTTTAATAATTGTATTCGGTTTATTTATCAGGTACGTTAGGTTTAGAATAGTCTATTTAAACGAATCATGTCTGTATTCTTATTTTTACAACTTTGAATGCTTATGTGTTGAATTCAGGGCTCCTTAGATTTACAAATGAAGATTTCACCATTAATAAAGAGACCATCAGCATCACTTGATTTTGATATCCCGGTCAGAAATAGCAATGGTAATGTCGATCTTTTTGCCCTGGTTTCGACCGAAGATGATAAACAGAATACCTCAACTACACCTCCTACTTGGACAACATTTGATTGTAAGACTACAATTACATAACTCTTTGTTTCACATCTTTTGAATCTTTCTTATATTTTCTTTCATTTTTTTGTAAAACTATTAAATCAGCATCTATGTTTATAGGAAAAGCCATGTGAGTTGTGTTAGTTCATAGATTGTTGAGCTAGCTTTTCGGATAGATGTCACAAGATTGCGGTTGCGGACGTTGTTGAGATGATGTAGGAACATCGAGCTGCATTGGTCTGGTGTGTACTTCTCATTTCAACTTAGTAATGCTATTTTCATGTTTATGTCTATCTTCATATTTTGATTATGACCCTTGTATTTTTCACATTCTCCTGTAATCAAAAGATTCATTGTTGTCTCTGCCCTTAAAATTACCTGAACTTGATCAAATCAACTTAGACCTTTTACTTGAATGGAAAACAAAAGTCCACAACATTTTAAATGGTTAACGCAGTTCATGATGACATGGTTAATGAATTGTTAGATTTAGTTTGCAACTTATTAACCATCTCCCGAACTTTATTAAACATAAATTTAAATGCGATTAACCTTAATTTTCAAATATTTTTAAATCTAAATGTAGCTGAAACACCTGAAATTGTAGTTAAATAATGTTCAAATTCATGGTTAATGAAGTTTAGTTGATGAGTGATGAGTTATCCAATCTTGATATACCTATCAACGACTCATTAAATTGTGTTAACCATGTCTGTGCGTTAGCTATTTAAAAAGTTGTCGAATTTTATTGTCCCAAATTGATGTTTAAATAACATTCTTGGTCTTTTATACATTGTTGGAGGCATGGCATATTTCTTGAAAGAAATTGTTAGTATAGTAACCCCAATTCAAAAGAATAAAGATGCAAAATGCAAAAGAATGAACACATGATGTTGATCACGGAGTTCGGAAAATTATGCCTACGTCTCTGACCGTATGGCAATTGCCATTCCGTCCTATTAATTTCAATGTTAAGGTTACAGTGTACAACTTGTATCTATATACTACCAAATTGCAACATTATCCTTGAATCGTACTGCAGGCACCCCACAAAGAGTAGTAGCTCTCGCTACCGCTCGAGTAACCTACCCACTTATCACAAAGCTATATCCAACAGAAATTTACAAAGTTATGTGTTTTCTCAGGTTTGAGGACTAACTTTTCGATCAAACGCCGACTTTAGCAGGATATAGCTTGAGGTAGACATTATAATGATTTGATTTGCATTGTAATAGCTATCTCTTTATTCTTTCAAAAACTACTGATTCAGATGGGAGAAAGGGATCAAGGAAATCACTGTTATTTTTATTTTCTTCTTTGACAATGTCACTTCCACGAATATGTGATTCAAAGATGTTGTACATGAAATATATCTTTAACTAAGCTTCTTGTTCTTTTTCTTGTGTACCCTTTTTATTTTTCTTATATAAATCTAAATAAACTAGCGCGCTCACGATCCTCATGGTAAGTACACCCGCATAGTATTCAACTCTCCACAACCGAATTACCGAAATAGAAACTGTCATCACTCTCTCTCTGCATAAACGCGGGAAAACTATTCTCTTTCTCTCTCTCCGATCAATTCCACCGCCGCAATAACAACTTCACACTGATCTAACGTAATCTTCTTTCTCTTCTTCGTCTTCTTCTTCTCCTCTTCTTCTTCATTTCTTTCAGATTTCGCTTTTTCTGAATTTGCAGGTACATTGCTATATACGATCCACATCACATCGTGAAGCGATCATTGTATATAATAAGTACGCAACGAAACTCGAATTTTGCCTAATTAATTTCATTTTCTTTACAATAATAATAACCTAATCACACTTTATCTTGTTAATTAATTGCATTTTCAATTCGCTTTCTGTTTTCATTTTTTATTATCCAAATTCACCTTTAGATTTCAATGTAATTTGCATTTCTACCAAATTAAATTTCAGTGAAACTTAAATAATCTGAACTGAAGAATTTCCATTTCCACATTATTTGTTGCGATTGCAATATTAAGTTCATTCGGATCAAGAATTAAAGCTATAGTTAACTCTGATTTTATTTTATTTTTAATTTTTGTGTTTGGTTGAAAGGAAAATGAGGCCAGTGTGGGCGGTGAAAGCTATAATCGTCATTATATTCACTTCGATTCTCTTCCGATGCGTTTGCGGTGCAAACCACACCGTCGGTGGAGCTTCCGGCTGGGATCTTGTTTCTGATATGAAGGACTGGTCGTCCACTACCACCTTCAATGTCGGCGATGATCTCGGTATGATCCTTAATCTCTCTATTTTAATAAAATCATGATAATGATTTCCGCCAAAAACAATAAAACGGTTATGATTTGAATTTTCTCTTAAGCTTTAAATCTAGCAAGTTCGCGCAATCATTAGTTTAAGCTGTTTTATGTTAGTTACCTAATTAGTTTTTTTGGTTACAAAAAAATATTAAGAAGTTTGCTAATTAGGTGAAGGAATTAAAGAGTAGATACTCTTAGACCTCTTTGGGTTTAGATACTATCACAAGTACTTTTTTGAAATTGTTTGGAAAACATTTCGAAAATAACTTATAAGTTATATAGGATAACCTATCACATTAACTTATAATTTACATAAAACAGTTTAATTTAATTTTATTATGTTGTAAAAATACATATGCTATAAACTATTAAATAATTTGTTTGTTTAATGATGATATAATATAAAACATTTTTTCTAACAAAAATGTAAAACTGATAGTATGACATAAAAATATAGCAACATTTAATTGGATATAAGTATAAACACTTCTTGTGTATATGAGCACTAAAATTTTAGTTGAACTATCATTTTGAAAATCTCAAAATCATGGTTACAAACTTCTTTTTACGAGAAAAATCTTGTTTACCAACTTCAATATTGCTACAAAATAAGAAAAAATGTGTTTCATCCAATAATAATTATAGTTGTGGTGGGGTTGTAAAGACTTTTAAAATCGTTTCATGGTTACAAACTTCAATAATAGTGCAAAATAAGAAAAATGTTTTCAATCCAAAATTATAATTGTATTGCCCTTGTAAAAACCTTTAAAATTGTTAAATTGCAGGAGCAAAACTTGTGTTAAAGACTACAATTTAGAACCGTAATCAAAATTCATTCATGTTCATTTTACTTTTCCTTCTTTGTATATTTTTGGCTAGCCAAATTAACAATCAATAGTTTTCTTACACCAGACGTAATCATTTTTTTAAAAAAAGACTTGGAAACAAGATCAAGGACATTTTTGAAAAATTGTAATATATTTATTTTACTAAGGTTTCATTAATATATAGGTCACTAGCTAGAATTTTTTTAATACTCTTTAAACTTAAAAAAATTGTAATTGAATCCTTGAGTTTTTAATTCGTTTTGTTATTAGAATTTTAAACTAAGCTTTTTCAATTAACTCTATAATATTTTAAATAATTTGTAATTAAACTTTGAATCTATATAGACCCAATTATAAATTATTTATGTTCCAAGACCTAATTAGAAAATATTTAAAAGTTTAAATAAATTTAATTATAAATAATCTAAAAATTTAGATCTAAATAATAAAATATATATTTTAGAAATTTAATTAAAAATTATTAACATATTCAAAATTCAATTATATATTTTTATGAGTTTAATGGTTATGTGTCAACCGTGTAAAATAGTTTTATACTCTTTACTCAATCATAACGTATCATCTTCATATAAGTATATTTTGTAATCATTTTTTAAAATAACTAAAAAAATAATTTATTGTTATTGATGGTGTAAAACAAGACAATGTATTTTTTTTTCTTTCTATTTTTATCTAATTTCCAAATAATATAGAGTAAATAATCTTGTGGTGATCGTCAGTATTTTCATACACACCGGTACACGATGTGGTGGAAGTGAACAAACAAGGTTACGACACGTGTACAATAGTAAACGCAATGGCCACGTATAACACCGGCGAAACAGTGATCCACATCACCGAAGAAGGAACCCGCTACTTCGTTTGTGGACGATTGGGCCATTGCCAACAGGGCCTCAAACTCGAAGTCCAAGTTCAGGCCCAATCCAATAACAACGGAACCAATGACGATCAAAACCAACACGGTGGCTCTAGTAGTAGAAGACCATCTCCACGTCGTTCTCCTCCACCGCCACGTCATCGTTCTCCTCCTAGTCCTCCTAGTCCTCCTAGTCCTCCAGATGCACCTGTTAAAGAACCTTGCGATTGTTCATGTGCAGAAGAGGGTCATTGGGTTGTGCCATTGATTACACTCGTAATCATCTTAGCTTTAACTAGCTCTTCTTTCTTCTTCTCGCATATCTTGGTTTAATACATATTGTTCAATACGTGTACATTGTGATTTTGGTTATTTCAGTTGTTACATTAGTTTACAGTGTCAGATTCTCCTCATAGTAAAAAGAGAGTTGTTTCAGTAACACTTCTCATATTGTAACTTCATCACCTAAATAATAAACAAATTTCTATAAAATATATACAAATAGTTCATTTAGTTCATTTTAGTCTCTCAAACTTCAAATGATTTCATTTTGTTAGAGGTCCAATCCTAAAATTGTGTATTTTTACGGTTATGGTTTAAAATTACAGTTGTGATTGTGGATACACTGCAGACTTTATATATTGTGAAAAAATTAGTGTCGCGGACTGCAATTTAAACTTATGTTTACCCCACATAAAAATCAAAATTTTGTTAAATTTTGAAAAAAAGTGCTTAATTGGTGTCAATTAGGATACTACCCAATTTTAGAGACAATGCTATGTGGCTGAATTTATATTTCTTTCAGAAAAGGTTTCACCGAATGATATGAACTTCACCAAAACTTTTTTAACATAAAATATTTGTTCCCACTTCTCATTTTGTTTATTCTTTCTAGGCTTCTGTGAGAAATAAGGGAAGTTAACTTTCCAGTACATGGATACAATAATTAATGAAACTTTCTGTGGTTACATCTGTTAGAAGTCAGAATATAGCAATATAGTAGCCATTACTTCAACTTGTTCCTGTTTCATAGCTTCAGGTCCACAGCATACTTGTGGCATAACAACGTGTCAAAACATTTTGTGAGTTGTTTCAATTTCAGTCAAAAAGAAAAGGACTTGACATTTATGATGGCAAACATTATTGAATCTTATTCTTAGGTTTTCTAGCTAGCACATTCTTCTTAATCAATATTTAAACATCATTATTACCATAACAAACAATTATGTAGACAACTAATGTCAATGAAAGCTCCCACTTGATCCCTGTCTTTGGATTGATGATTAAATTATGTGAGGGCCACCAAGATTCAAAGATGCATTTGTTTACTTGGTGTGATTTCTTATTATCAGTTTTGTATGAGGTAAATTAGTTGGTTTAATGTCCATATGGTTGTGCCTGGTAATCTATTTTTCCATTTTCTCTGTTTTCTCCCTGTGAGCAGAATAACATAAAAAAGTGTGAAAACCATCAATTTGTAGTCTCTTATAATAAGTATCACTTTCTCTCCAACTCCCTAAAGTATATAAACATAATTTGTAGTCCTTAAATTATAAGAAATTCGTTAAATTTACTATTATATATTGATAATATATTGACGAGAAATACTAAAAACAAAAGAGATTGATTTCATTTAATTTTAGGGATAAGTTGACAAATTTCATATAATTCCACAACTATTTATTATTTTCATTTAGTTTAGAGACTAAATAGAAGAGAAATAGATACTTAAGAAATTAAATTAATAATTTATGTTTTGTAAAAAATAGAAAGATTGGTAAAAGCAGAAATGTAAATTGCAAGGCCAACATTCATAATAATAAAAGTGCATGACTAAAATTTTCAAATTGAAATTAAAGGCAGGAGATGGAGGAGGGTCCTTAACTAGCTGGTATGTCCACTAACTTAATTATGATGTATGTGCTTGTTCTAAATATTTAAAGACCCCACATGTATGAGCGGTTGTGAACTATAGTAGATTTGTTGATAAACCTTGAGTTGAGTTATAAAAACTCAAATTACTTAAAGGTTAAATAGAGTTAAAACCTAAGTGTTCAATTTGTTAAATACACTTAATCACTCATGTTTTGTTCACTGCATCTCATCGATACTATTTACTAATTACTAACATTCCATCATAGAGCATATTTGTTTGCATTTAAGATATAAGATAGTTTTAATTTGTACATGTTTCCAATCATATTATTTAAAAAAAAAATATTATGCCATATCTAAACTCTAACGTTTAGAAAAAAATTTAAAATATTAATAGTAAATATTTTTGTAATTATTTTTGGTCAACTTGGTACTTTTTTTTTTTTTTTTTTATATAAATATAAGGCAAGTGTTTGGGCCGGGCTGCAAGGTCCTACTTCTTTATGAGGTAATGTAATTATAGAGCACTGAAAGTTTGTGACACAAGAAGAAACATGGGGCTCTTGTGTTTGAATTTTGAGTGGCAAGTAAAAGGGAAACTCACTTTCCGACCATTGGGAAATCATAATTAAAATGAAGGCTTAAAGAAACAGCAAGTCCTATCTAGTTGTTACTACATCTATAATGATGCGTCTTCACTAAGTTTATACACTAACCTCAATTTTGATCTTTCTGAGCCTCTAATTTATTTTTTTTATAATATAATAAAATCATAGTAATTTTTTTTAATTAAATATATTTTTAATTTCTATAAAATTATGAAATTTTAACTTTAATTTCTAATTTTATTTTATTTTTATTTAATTTTATAGAAATTAAAAATATTATATTTTACAAAATAGAAACTATTCTAAATATAGACTAAAAAATTTTTAAGGATTAAAAAATTGAAATTTCTTTATAAAAATTAAAATAAATTTTTAAAAGTTTATATAGACCAAAATTTATTTTAACAGTTTTGTAAGTATTAAAATATTTACACTTTCTTAAAAAACTAATTTTTAAGATTAGGATATATCTTCCATACTTAGGTGATATTGACAACATAACCAATCAACCTAAGCCAACATGCATATCTTAATCAAAGCTCGCATGCAATTGCTACCATGCACAGCTGAAGTGGCAAATCACTGTTTGCTTTAGATTCAATTCATCCTTGTTATTTCACTTTATCCACTTTTCACAAAAGAAATAAAACCCTTAATTCATTTTATGAATGTGCTTTGAAAATTCCAAAATCAAAGTAAAAAATTATTTTTTTAAAAATAAAATATAAACAAAAATAATAACTAAAGAGTTAATGTATTTGATAATAAAAAATAAAATAAAAATAAAAATAGTAATTGTAAAATTAATGTATCTGATTTTAATTAATTAAGGCCCAATACATCAACTTTTCAATTGATACTTTTGTTTATATTTTACTATAGAATAATATATTAGAATAGGAATAAAAAGTTATTTGAATTCTTGATAGTCAATCAACACCCAGTCACACATTTAGGTTGTTTGATTAAGATTAAATAATCTAAATTTCAATATAGAACTTGATTTCTTTTAAATTTAAAATACTAAACTTGAAGTTTGACCATTAAATTTTGATTGAACACTCGTAACTGAGATAAAATTATCGTCAAGATCTAACAGAAAGATGTCTCTATTTAACAAACACTTTAAAGTTGAATTAAAGGGCAATTATATGTTTACAAAAATTGTACATTCAACTTCAAATATAAGAAATAGTAGACTTCTAAATAGCTAGTAGAACATGTAAAATAACTAAGACAAAAGAAAATGCATGATAGATTAAAGCATATAGTACTAACTTCAGTCCACTATGTCACTAGAAAATTGACATGGAAAAAAAGTCCACATTGTCTGAAACTTGTTCTGGCTTCTTCACACAGTCTCAGTTCCAAAACTATGTACACAGCAAATCCTGCAAATTAGGGAAAATAATGAGTCAACATAGAGAATTCTATACTTCAATTAATAGTTCATTTGTTATAGTTTTTTTTAAAATAATCATATTTTCAAATAATTACTTTTAAAATTTTATATTTATTTATTATAGTTTTTTTACAATAAATAAATCATTTAAAATAATAAGTTGTTTTTAATTATTTAAAAAAAATTATTTTTTATAATAATTTCTTTTTTAAGTTTTTAGTATGACAAACAAATACAAAATAACTTCTCATTGTTTTAAAAATCTCTACACAATTATCACTAAATTATAAAATATCAAAATATTTTGTTTTGGAATCTATAACAAATTGTTATTAAATATTTGGTTGGAGCATCTTAATCAAAGTTAGATTCATTTAATTGTGCTAACTAAGTACTTTGTATGTTTTGCCAGGTGTTAAGAGCCTAATGTTTCAAGAATGTAAGATGCCATAACATAGGTATGTACCATGAAATTCACATAATCACTTTTAAACTCGTATTATTTAATACATAAATAAAAAAACATTGGTGTATTGAAAACAGCTTTTGAAGAATCCTTTCTGAGGTCATACCTTAGCTAAAAAAGTTCAACAAACACTAATTATATTATTATGTTTAATTTATACATAAAAAGATTCCATATGAAAGTGTGTACTTAACTACTATTAGTAATTAAGTACTAGTATGGTAACAGTTGTCATCTATTACATGACAAGAATTATCTAATCCAAACTTTAAGTTGTTAGGAGAAGATTTTAATCATTGAATGATTCTATAACTACAAATGCAATATATATTTTTTCTGAAATCAA
>JBBPBR010000002.1:27604118-27629125 GCA_037974775.1 Cicer pinnatifidum
AAAACAAAAAAAAAAACAAAAAAAACAAAAAAAAGATACATAATTCCCATAGTGTGAGAGTTGGGTGGGCATTTTGTCGTTATGTATATTTAACTATTGCTATTCTAAATTCAAACTTCATCTATATATATATTTTTGAATAAATTGTGAGTTTGATAAAATTGCGGTAATATTATGATTTTGTTAAAATATTAAAATATAATTTTTTTTTAAATTATATTGGTTCATCATGAATCAGTCAAATTATATAGATTTTATATAAATTTAGTATAGTACAATTATATATTAATCAATTAAAGAAAATATATTAAAAAATATGTAGTATTAAAAAATATATATTAATGGGTGCGTTGTATTATTCATTTCTATGTATTCTACATTTCAATGAACATATGAGGCCTCAATTCAATAAAAGGTGTATGCTTTTGCATTGAAACAACGATGGTGTCTGTGTGTACTCATTAGATGTTGCATAATTTAATGGAGAAAAAAAAGTGTAGCGGTTAGTTCCGGAAAGTACCTAAAAAATGGGAAAACATCTCCAAATCATAACTTAAATAATGGGACAAATAAAAACAAAGAAAAGAAATGGTAGGAAAAAGGTTAAGGAAATTTTATATTATTCTAATTGAATGGCCCCAAACATCTCCATCATGATTTTACATAAGAGACAGATAGAAGGGTATATGGATATATATAAGAATCAAAAGTGAATTTTTCCATCCAACAAATCATCTAATTTGCACATGATATTGTCGGTTTCGATGTCAATAGTTTATTGTTTTTATTTGGTGTTTGATGTATATGCTCTTAGTGTAGTAACATTCATGCTATGTTCCAATCTCACTCATTAAGAGCTAAAAGAATTGAATACTTCTAATTTTGATTATGAAAAACACAAGGTGTATTGTTAATATAAACTAATTTTATATTAATAAAAAATAAAAATTATTGATTTATTATATTACTATATAATCGTAATTATCATCATAAAATAGTTATATAATCAATAAATTGTATTTATTATCAATAGAAAATAATTTACTATGAAAGATAATTAAATTCATTGATTATTATTATTTTGTGCAAGAAATTGCTAAGAAGTTGCAAGACTATTTATTATTTGGGTCCTACAAGCTCTATACATTGGATCATATAGCTAATTTGCATATTGATATTACATTAATTCAAATTTGACCAAATACCTTATTCATTCCATTGCATGTTGAATGAACTTCTATTGGGTATGTTGGATCCATTTAATTATATTAGTAAGGGCCCGGATGAACAGTTGAGATGTCAACTCAATAATATAAGGACATTCAAAAATTATGAATTTGAATTCTTTGCTGTCGAGTAATTCAATATTAGGGATATCAATAGTGGATCGATCTTATTAAACAGTCCTAAAAAATATATTATTTTTATTTTTATTATTATTATTATTATTATTATTATTATTCTATAAACTAAAATATCATATTTTAATAAAAATCATTTGATCTTCGTCAAATGAACATTCATATTCTAAACATGTGAAACGGGTCAAACCATCATGGTTTTGGAATATTAAATTTCTTGGTACTTGATAAACATTTGCGTCAAATTAATATCATCAACATTATTTTTGTGATTCATTCATTTAAAAAGTGAGAATACATAGAACCAGTACTCGTATCTTAGACCGTATAATTGTTGCCCAACGGTTCATTATGATGATGTTATCAATTTTGTCAAAGAAAATGAAGATGGTATTATTAAAATGTTCAAATGGTGGATGAGTTTGGTGGCAAGGATAACTATAATTGGTTCGAAAATATAAGAGTTCAAATCTGAATTACAATAATTCTAGATCAAGTTTTATTTATGGTTATTTATGTTATTTATATAAAATAAAATAAAAAATACTTATTAGAATTATCATCATCTAAATCTTCTAAATTGTATTTCTTATCATCTTACATATCAATCTAATAAACTAGATTAATCTAGTTCTTTGCATTATCGATATTTTAAAATAATTTATGAAATTACAAAACTTTAATCAAGTATGTTTCTCCTTTAATATTCATGGTACTATGATGACATGTTAAGTTGATGATGAATCTAAAAATTAATATTTTACATTTTTATGAATTATTATGAAATATTGATAATAAGAGAGAATTAAAGACCAATTTAGATATTAAAAAAAATATTATGAATAAAAATGTAGCTAACTTTTTTATTTATGTTGAGGTGTGTGTAGGATGGGGTGGAGAATAAAAAAGACATTAAAATCTGCAAGAGAACCTTCATGATATCTATCCATGATCATTTTTATTTGATCCACATTGCTGAAGCAACAACCTACAGAATCATCTAAATTACATATCAATCTAAAAAAAAAAATTATATAAAAAATTTAAAGTGAATGAATAATATTTTAGTTTAAAATAGAGAAGACTTTATAATTCACTGAAAACTTAGGAATCCCTAAAATATATTGATTACTCTAACTAGAATAATCATTGATTTACAGTAGTATTTGGGGTCTCCCTAAAATTTGTAACGTGTTTTAAGCTTGACATTAAATACAAATGAAAATTTGATAGAGTTATGCTTATGCTATCATTTCACTTTCAAATGGAAAACAAAAAAATATTATTTCTATCATTATTTCAACGCAACTATTTCTATCACTTAGTAAAGAAAACAAACTTTTTTAACCATATAATTTACTTAATATTCAAAAATATTGAGTCAGTTGTTTAAAAATAATATAAGAATAAATAAGCAACAAAGGAGTAAAAAAGACATCAAAAGAAGTCTATTAAGTATTGTGCTGTGCTTGTTTTTGAGATTTGTTTTTTGTAAAAGTTACTTATTTTTGACAAAATACACTTTTTTCAATAAATGAAATAGTTTTTATTCTTTATATGCCACGTTCTTGTAGCCCAGTTATGTTGCCTCATGTTAGGGGTTAGAAATGGCTTGGAACAAGACATAACCAAGGTTTCATTGAAGTGTGATTCTAAAACAGTGGTGCAACTTGTGTCACAGGGTTGTAGGTCTCTACTCATGTGTATTCTTCTGCACATGTATTATCACAACTCGTTGAGTTTGTTTAAGATAAATTCTCAATCAAATGATATGGTAAAGCAAACAAATAAACATGAATCAACACATCGTATACAGGAATTTAATTACATTGCACGACTGCATTGTTAGGACATGCCTTGGAATATTTACCTTAAAAAGGTGGCAAAATGGATGAACTATATGATAGATTTACTACATGTTAGAATTTATCGTACTCAAAATTCGTTATATATGCACAATATTAATCAATATAATTCATTTTAAAGCCTAAACGATTAATCTACCGTATGACATAGTTTATGTGGTCTTGTTCAACTAGAATAGGTCCCTTTGGGTGAAGGGGAGTTACTACCAAGATCACTTGAGTATTAAAGATGACATTTAATTTATTTGAATGAATAATATTTAACTTTATTTGAATCATAACTAAATTTTTTTTCATAACAGCACACTTCAAACCATTAAGCAATCTATTAATAAGTTAATACAACCCAAACAATTAATAATAGAAGCAAACCATAAGTACAGTGCCAATAAAACAAAATAACAGTTCAATGCAGCGAAAGTTTCCAAAAGCATGATTGAGGCACAGAGGATATACAGAGACTCAAATATTGATTGATGAGTCAAATATTGTCTTTTATTATCCTTGAAGAAAAACATTCGAAGAAAAATCTCAATTCACCTACAAAAACATGTAAAGCAATTGTTCAACTTAGTATAGGAATAGACCCCAGCGATGGCATAGTAGCAAACTTGAGTAGAATACAACATAAAGAATGCTCAGTATAAATTAATCAAAGGAATATTAGCCAAGCATTTCATTATCAACATTTAAATGGTCATCCACTTACCTTATGACTAGTAGAAAATAGAAAATCAATATCAGCAGGTTAATCGTAACAGATTTCCTTACTGTATCAAAGAAAATAAATTTACAAAAAAACACTTCACACAGACACTGGCTTGTTTCAATTTCTTCCAAATTATAAGTATGAAATCAGTTTCTAGTCACCACCAAACGCCAAAAACATTATCTAATCAATGATATAACTAAGAATTGTACTATCTTAAAACACATAAGTATAAGTAAAATGCATCTTTGCACATGATATAACTTACCTGCTTCTTCATCAAAACTTTGTAAGGTTTCAATTTCATAGACCGACAGGTTCAATAAAGACTACAACAATACACAAGAATGTTCAAATTTAAAAAAAAAAAAAAAACAAAAGACTTCACCATCAAAAAACAGCTAACACATCAAATTTAAAAAAACAATATACCAATTCCAACTAACACAGCACAGCATAGAAAGAACCCAGCAACCATAACTACAATATGAATAATCTTTCACTAAGCAACCCAAAACGAATATGCGTGACTATTTTTTTCCTAGATTTGGGGATTAAGACAGATTTTATCAATGTTCAAATCTGAAAAACATGGGTCAATCAATTCCCAGATTAGGCAAAATAAAAAGAGTTTTTTAAACAAAATGGAACTACACTTGACAAAAAAGCATATTAAGAACAAAAAAATAGTAATCACATTCAAATAATGAAGGCTAAATTGCTAGACAAAAAATAATAAAATATTGAATGTTCAATACATATGTTTTGTCATTTATTTATGAGGACTGACCTTCATTGATGCTAGGTTGTGTTCTTTGGGAAGCATGACTTTGTTTTGGCCCTTCTGGATACAAGGAGATAGCAGAGGAGCTACGAAATTACATAAAACAGCAATTTTTAGAGATATTCTAGGCACAAGAATAAGGAATAATACTATAACAATAGATCGGAACGTACAGGGATATGACAGATTTTCACCCGTTGTTGCCAGCAATGTTGCTGAAATTTGTAGTGCCAGAGATTGAACGATATGAGAGCAAGTGAGGTTGTAGCTCACAGCAGACAGCTCATTTGGGGACAAGCAGCTGAAAAGAAATACAAAGAAAAAGTTGATGGAACATATTACAAATTACAGTTAAATAAATTCCATGAATTCATTTAAGACAAAAGAAAGACATATAATAGAAAAATATATGGTAAAAATGATGCAGGAAGGGCATTAGAATTGAACCTCAATTCGCAATCAAACTTTTCATGCAACAACACCACTGACGGACGAGGAGGCAGAGGAGGAGGAGCAGCAGCAGCACGTGCAGCCACCTCCCATACTGGTGCAAGCATTTTGGCCTCCCTTTCCTGCACCAGTAGTAGGAAGTAATTCATTGATTGCTATTCGTCATCATACACACCTCCATCATCAGAAAACTCATCAAATGTCCTCATATCAAGCTGGTATCGCAAGATCCCGCCTATCCCACCAAAACCTCTGCAAAACTGTGAACCTTCTTGTGATTTATTGGTGACAAACTCGAGAGTGCAACCAAACCGTCTATACTCATTTGCAAACCACTCCAACAGAGACAGCTTTTCCTGAACTTCATAATCAGCAGAACTTTCAGGATCTCTAAAATTACTCTGGTTGGCTTCCTGCTCCTTGTTGTAATGCTTAATTACAACCTCACCAGTAGTACTATTTTTTAAGACATACCTAGACATATCCAGATTTTCCCAGACAATAAGCGTCTCAACAGCTCCTGCATCCAGAGCTTGTAGAGTATCATCAACACCAAAGACATATTTCCCCGTATCCTGACTGATTTCTTCAAAATATTTTCCAATCAAGCGTTTCTCCTGAATAAACTTCACATTGGACAGAATTTCAGAAGATAGTTCGATAGCCTGATTAAACCCATTCTCCCCTCCATACGAGACATCTACAACATTAAGTATCTTCGCCTGAAGACGGGGATCAAACATATCTGACTGACTAAGCTCAGTTTTGAAATCAGCAGAACCAGCAAGTATTAATCCAGAAACATTAGGCTGACTGGTAGCAGGATTGATATAAAACTGGGTTGCAAGCTCGGCAGTTTTCCTCACATAGTTATGACGCTTCTCCATGCGAAGACGGGCAAACCGCAGGGCTGACTGCCCACCTCTTCCATGTTTCTTTGGGAGATCCACACTGAACTTGTGAAGCACCTCTCTTGTATTACCACTCAAGGTCCCAAACAGAGTGCCATTTCCATCCATGACAATAAATCCAAACTTGTCATCAGATTCCAGGAGCTCATTTAGAGCTTCAGTGTGAAACTTGTTGTCACAAAGATAGAGAGATGCGTTGATAGGTCTAAATGGTTCAAAATCAATGGTCACCTTTTTCTCCTTCCCATCATCAGTCACAATGGTGCCAGTATACAAAACAAGTCCATTTGGAGGAACCTTGTTATAAAGCTTTAGCCTCTGCTGAGCAGAAGTGATAGCACCAAGCACAGACTGCCGATTCACCCTACTTTTGATATTTGAAGCAGTTCCAAACTCATCTCCAAGCATCTTGGTAACACGAGCAATTTGATCACGTGGGGGCATGATCAGGGAAATCATACTTGTCCCATTTCCTCTGGCAGCTTCAAGTGCCTTGATCAATTTCTTGATTTTCCACACCTCAATGTTCTTATCAGTATCATGAGCATCAGCCATCTCTGAACAATAAGATACCAATAACCTGTAAAAAAATCAGAAAACCAACAAATAAGCCACATTAGTATAAATGAAAACTCAAAAACTTAAACTTGATGCACGATCAGAAACATGTCATCAAACTTAAAACCGAAAATACAAATTACACTTGGGCATAAAGAAAACAATCCAGTAAAAAATTACACTCAGGTAGCAAACCATTCTGCTGATCACAGATTGCTATCATCGCTCCAAAAACACAGAAACAAACATAGAACTCCAATCAAGACTTGATTTCTTTTATTTTGACCATACATCAGAGGAAAAGTTATCCATATCAAACCAAATCAAATTCAATACAGAAACAGTACTCAATTTCTAATCAGTACTCAATTCCCCCCTCATGTCAATTTGCACATAAAAAATTGACACCACACAAACCACATCAAAACCCTAAATATTGAAATCAAATAAATCAGCAACTTCGAAAAACAATAGCAAATATTAACAATACTAATATATACACAAAAATGACACTGCAAAATCCAAATCTTCACGAAACAGAGCATCTACATCTATCTATCTATCAAAATAACAGTCAGGTCTTTCTAAGTTCATCAAAACAGATTCAAAATCCTTACGATGATGATGATAATTACAATCATAAATGATAAAATAAATAACGAAAACGCAAAAATCAATAAGAAAGCACAAAAATCCATTTGAAATCCACAAAATTAAAAACAAAAACAAAAAAAACTATGTATACATGTAAAATACGAATATGATGAAGTGCATAAAAGCATAAGAAATGGAAGAGAATCGATGAAAAGTACCGATGCGGCGCAAATCTGAGAGGAGGCCGCGAAGAGAGAAAGATGCAGAGAAGAGGCGTGCCCTAGCTGAAATCTGAAATGGTCGATTTGTGTGAGAATGTAGCGTGAGTTTGCAGCACTGCTAGTATTTGAAGTGTTGTCAAACGACGTCGTTTAAGGTTCTGTATGAAAAATGATACACGATATTTTTTTTTAGTCGATGAAAATCATTTATTATCTTTTGGGAATTAAATTTAGTCAAAACAAATCGGTGTAGAATTGAAAGACATAAATTGTTTATTAAAAAAAATTAAAGTGCAATAGCTTCAGGAGTGATAAAGCCATAAAGGACATAAATGATGGGTGACCTTAATAGTGTCTTAATTATTTTTTATATAAAATAAATACTGCAACGACAAGTAAAAATCAAACAATATGGTGAAATAATAAAAAAAAATACAAATAAAATAGATCTATATGAAAATTATTTATTTAGGTAAAAGGATAAAGAAAAAGTTAAGTTTGACCGACCAATTTAAACGATAGAGTCCAAAATATTTTTAATTTTTTCTTTTCTTTTCATTTAAGAAATTAAGATTTCTATAACATATAAGTGTATTTGCACGGTTCGTGCATAGTTGTTTATAATATTGAGTTAAATATTAATGAATTGAAGTGTTATTAAAGTTAGTTTTAATTTAATTGACAAATGACATAGATCGGTTGTTTCGAGTTTAAACTCTAAACCTCACTCGTATGTGTGAGTTTATTGTTATATTTATTATTTTATCTATAAATAAATAAATAAAATATCAAAATTGTATAGAAAAAACAAATGTTAATAAAGTTTAAGTGAAATTATTTAAATATAATATTTTTTATAATACTTTCAAGTATAATATTCATACATGTATATTATTATTTATTTCTAAAAATATTATATTAATATATATATATATATATATATATATATATATATATATATAAAAGTTTAATTTTCATGTATTGACGGTGTAAAAAAATTTATATTAACCACAAATCATGAAGATTACTTTATAATTATTTATGACAACAATTAATATTAACAATCTAACGATTGTGATTAATTGATATTATAAAAAATATTTATATTGATAATATATATAAATTAAAATTATATATATATATGTAAATTAAAATTATATATATATATATATATAAAAGTGTGTATATATATAACAATTCAACATTATTTAGATATAAATCATTCTCTAAAGTTACAAATATTTAACCCGTGACAAAATATTTATTGTGTATTATTGTAAATTATAATTTGTGTATGATATTTTTTATCACATTTTTATCTATAAACTATTCAAGATCTTTAATACATATATATTTATTGTTACTCGATGAAGCCTTGCAAGTGAACTCCTCCCCTAATTGGAATCGTTCAATCCATCACATCTACATACAAGCAAAATCATAGAGTTGATTGTATTGCAATCATGGTTTACAATAGTACTAGCATTGTCTCATGTATGGTGTGTATTATAGTTTTCTTCAAAATTTTATTTATAAAATATTTACGAGACACAATATTAAGAAAATGCATATTAATCATCTAACTAATTAAATGATTATAAATATTTGTCTTGTATATGATTAATTTAATTTTTTATCAAAAAATTTCTTATTACAATAGCAAAATATCTAATAGATATTTAAGATGTATATTATTAATGAATACATAATTTTCTTTTACCTAATTGATGTAAAAGTTAATATTTTAATTGATTAAACAATTACATACATTTATCTTGTTTATACAAAATTTTATAATTAGTGTATTGTAATATACTTTTAATTTTTAGGTAGAAGATATTTGTAAGACACACTACTAATGACTAAGACATTTGCTTAATTAGTTGACAAATGACAAAAAATTTCCTACATATGATTTATATATTAAAATATTTTTCACTTGAAATATTTTCCTTGACAAATTGACAAGTTCAAAATGAGATATATAAAACTTTGAAGAAATAATATGTACGATTTTCCCAAGGTAGTTTCTATTAGTAAATTCATAGTAGATAAAATTCAAATATTTAAAAATATTGTGTATCTTCTATGTGGTGTATTAATTTTTTAACATATGAAAATTAATTATTTATTTTAATTAATTAAATGTTTGCGTTCTGTCACAATTTGATGCGTTAATACGTAACTGCCCTCCACCGAGTCAACATCATTAATCTGATCCAGTCAAAATCCTAATCAGATTATTCTTCTGTTATATGCCCAGTCAAAACCCTAATTTGACTGAGCTTCTGTTTTTCCCGATCAAAACCCTAATGCCTAGTCTTTCCTACGTGTCTGCTGTTGCCCGATCAAGAAGTCATGGTCAAACACGTTTTCCTATTTTTTAGCACACTTCTTGTGGTCAGATAATGGATCTCGTGCCTGATGGATCCCCCATCTTTCTCAGATCCATTTGTAGAACTCCTCTATAAATAGAGGGTTCACCTCAGTTGGAAAAGCACACCAAAAGCTCTTCGTATCTGAGGCTTTTCTCACTTCTCCCCCTTCTTACCTTTTCTTATATTTCTCATGAGTAGCCTTAGTGCCATATTACGAGCAGCAGTCATTCGACTGCCATACAGAGGGTGTAATTCTAGAACGATTTTCTATTGTGCAGTAGAAATCCGATATAGAGTATCTAGGTTGTTTTATCCTGGGGACTTCGTGGTTGATAGTCTGCCTTGCACAATTTGGGCAGTGCCTCGAAACGTCTTAAAGAGAGCGACCTAGTCCGAGACTCAACCCAGTAATTTTAATCGGTGGCATTGTTATTTTTCAAAAGTTTTTAAACTTCAAAAACAACAATTTTAAGACGTTTTCAAACTGCCATGTCTACCGACGAAATTACTGGGACAGGTTCTTCTATTTATGACTTCAACAAACCATTTCGGTTTGAGGGCAGTCACTTCAAACGATGGCAACAAAAGATGTTATTTTTTCTAACCACAAAAAAGATTGCCAACATTCTGAAGGATGATATCCCTGTTGTTCCAGAAATAGCTGTTGAATGATCAAAACTGGATAAAAAAAAGCAGTTGAATTAGCCCAATGGGAACATAATGATTACTTATGTAAGAATTACATTCTTAACGGACTTGCTGATGATCTGTATGATTATTACAGTTCCAACAGCAATACTGCTAAATAGGTTTGGGATGCGCTTAAGAAGAAATATGATATTGAGGAAGCTGAAGCTAAAAAGTATATTGTTAGCCGCTACCTCAAATATCATATGACAGATGACAAATCAGTGGAAGCTCCATCTCATGAAATCCAGAAAATTGCTCACGAGATTATCTCTGAAGGTATGTCTCTAAATGAACAATTTCAAATTGCTGTTATCATTGACAAACTGCCCCCTGCTTGGAAAGATTTTAAAAATTCTATTAGGCATAAAACAAAAGAGTTTTCACTTGAAAGCTTGATAACTCGGCTTAGAATTGAGGAGGAATCTCGTAAACAAGACCAGAAAAGATGAAGTTCTTCTTTTGGCGAATAACAAGAAAAAGAAATTCATCGGAGCAGTTCTGAAGCCACACGGCAAACAACTAAAGAATTAGAATCGCTCCTCTAAGAACAACAACAAAAATGGGAATCCTCTAAAGGTCCCTACTGCCAAACAGCACCCACCTCCAAGAAACGGCCCTCTCCCTTTTACCTGTTTCAATTGTGGGAAATAGGGTCATATGGCACGCAAGTGCAGGAACAAGTCAGACCCTGCAAATCAGGCTAACTTGACAGAAGAGCAATTCATTGCCATGATAACTGAGATAAACCTTGTAGGTGGATCAGATGGGTGGTTTATAGACATTGGCGCCTCTCGCCATGTCTGTTATGATCGTGTTATGTTTAAAACATACATTGCTGCTGAAGATAAGAAAGTGATGCTGGGAGATTCCCACGCCACTAATGTTGCTGGTATAGGAGATGTGGAACTAACATTCACATCTGGAAAAACCTTAATTCTAAAGGATGTCATGCACACTCTAGAAATAAGGAAGAATCTGGTTTCTGGGTTTCTTCTCAATAAGACAGGGTTCACTCAGTCAATAGGGGCAGATTTGTACATCATTTCTAAAAATTGTATTTTTGTTGGGAAAGGGTACGCCACTGATGGCATGTTTAAATTGAATGTTGAAATGAATAAAATATCTCCTTTTCTTACATGTTGTGTGATTTTAATATTTGGCATGCTAGACTCTGTCATATGAACAAAAATGTGATATCAAACTTAAGTAACTTAGGCTTAATTCCAAAGTTATCCCCAAAGGATTTCGAAAAATGTGATTTTTGCGGTCATGTTAAGATAACAAAGAGATCACATAAATCAGTAGTTAGAGAATCTGAACCCCTAGAATTAATACACTCTGATATATGTGAACTTGATGGAACACTGACTAGAAATGAAAAACGTTATTTCATAACTTTTATTGACGATTGCTCTGACTTTACTTTTGTATATGTGATGAAAAATAAAAGTGAAGCGCTTAACATGTTTAAGATCTTTGTAACTGAAATTGAAAATCAATTTAATAAAAAGATTAAGAAGTTTCATAGTGATAGAGGAACATAGTATGATTCTAGTTTGTTAAATGAGTTTTACAAAACCCAATGAATTATACATGAAACTACTGCACCGTATTCACCTGAAATGAATGGTAAAGCTGAAAGAAAGAATAGAACTCTTACTGAATTAGTTGTTGCTATTATGCTTAACTCTGGTGCTGCATCTCACTGGTGGGGGGAAATTATTTTGACTGTTTGATATGTTTTGAATAGAGTTCCAAAATCTAAAAGCAAAACATCTCCTTATGAGATAATGAATAAAAGACAACCCAACTTGTCTTATCTTCGAACATGGGGTTGTTTGGCCTATGTCAGAATCCTCAATCCCAAGCGAATTAAAATCACAAGTAGAGCATATGAATGTGTCTTCATAGGATATGCTGTAAACAGTAAAGCATATAGGTTCTATAACCTAAATGCGAAAGTGATCATAGAGTCAAATGATGTTGACTTCTACGAAAATAAATTCCCTTTTAAATCGAGAAATAGTAGGGGCAGCGAACCTAGTCAAGTCCCTATGATAAGAAACACTGAAAGCAACAAACAAGACGAAACAGAAACTCGAAGGAGTAAGAGAGTAAGAGTTGCTAAAGATTATGGACCAGAATATATGGCCTATAATTTAGAAAAGGATCCTACAAATCTTAAAGAAGCTATGTCTTCTTTGGATGCAGATCTATGACAAGAAGCTATAAACGATGAAATGGATTATCAAGAGTCTAACAAGACCTGGCATTTAGTAGATTTGCCTCCTGGTTGCAAACCTATAGGTTGTAAATGGATTTTGAAAAAGAAACTAAAACCTGATGGATCTATTGAAAAATACAAGGCACACCTTGTAGCCAAAGGTTTTAGACAAAGAGAAAATATAGATTTCTTCAACACTTTTTCACCAGTCACTAGGCTAACATCCATTAGGGTGCTAATATCACTTGCGGATATTCATAATCTGGGGATACACCAGATGGATGTTAAAACAACATTTTTAAATGGTGACTTGGAAGAATAAATTTATATGGAACAACCTGAAGGTTTTGTAATTCATGGACAAGAAAACAAGGTCTGTAAGTTAGATAAATCTCTGTATGGTCTTAAACAAGCTCCTAAGCAATGGCATGAAAAATTTGATAACTTAATCATGTTGAATGAGTTTAAAGTGAATGAAAGTGACAAATGCATTTATTACAAATATGAAAAATAACATTTGCACTATCATATGTCTCTATGTAGACGACTTACTCATATTTGGATCAAACATTCATGCTGTAAATAAAGTGAAATCATTGTTGAGTAATAACTTTGATATGAAAGACATCGGAGAAGCAAGTGTAATCCTTGGAATTAAGATTACTAGGTCAGAAAAGGGAATGTCTTTGGATCAATCTCATTACATTGAAAAGATCCTAAAGAAATACAATTACTTTGATTGTAAACCTGCTTGAACACCATATGATCCAAGTATGAAACTTTTCAAGAACTCTGGTGAAGGTGTTAGACAAACTGAATATGCGAGCATCATTGGCAGCCTCAGGTATGCCACTGATTGTACTAGACCCGACATAGCCTACGTCGTGGGATTGTTGTGCAGGTTTACTAGTAGATCTAGTATGGAGCATTGGCACACTATTGAAAGAGTCATGAGATACCTTAAAAGGACCATGAGTCTCGGATTACACTATCAAAGATTTCCTGTCGTCCTTGAAGGATACAGTGATGCTGATTGGAACACCTTATCAGATGATTCCAAAGCAACCAGTGACTATGTTTTCAACATAGTCGGTGCTGCTGTGTCATGGAAATCAAAGAAACAAATGATATTGGCTCAGTTCACTATGGAATCAGAAATGATAGCACTAGCTACTGCTAGTGAAGAAGCAAGATGGTTGAGATGCTTGCTAGCAGAGATCCCTTTGTGGGAAAAACCATTGCCAGCTGTGTTGATCCACTGCGATAGTATCGCGACTATTGCAAAAATTGAGAACCTTTATTACAACGGTAAAATAAGACAAATTCGACGTAAACACAACATAATTAGAGAATTACTTTCTAAAGGAGCTGTTATAGTGGATCGTGTACGCACTGATGAAAATTTAGCAGATCCTTTGACGAAAGGATTAGCTAGAGAGAAAATCCTAAATACATCCAAAAGGATGGGACTATTGCCTATAGATTGATGAGTCACCTATGATGGTAACCCGACCTAAAAGACTGGAGATCCCAAGAATTAGGTTCAATGGGTAATAACAAGTCATAGTGATATGAGATGAACATGCTACATAATATATGAGATGAGCATGAATCCTGAAGCGATGAAAGGATGAGATAATAGTAACTCTTAATGAGATCTATACTCTATGAGGAGTGGAGTACCTAGCTACAAGAGTACTCTTGATAGACTCACATATATGAATGTGGAAGTGGAGGCCACTTCCTATGGAATTTTGAGGCAGAATTCCTAGAGCGTTCATTACATTGGGATACACATGCATGGCCCTAAATGCACGGGCTTTTGAGAATACACCCAATGAAAAGATTATGTGTGGGTTTGATGTCATAGATAGAGTTCAAAACTACAAGTCACTCTTGTTGGATCTGAATCTTACTTGTTACGCAAAGGTTCAAGTCAAGATACACCTTTGTTTATGCATAATCTCATAGAAGTGTTTGACGCTATTCAAGAACCTATTTTTTAAAATTCAAGTGGGAGATTGTTGGAAATTATGGAAATTAAATGAAATTAATGATGGTAATTAATGAAGAATTAGTGTTGTGAATTGGAAAAAATAAGAAGTCCCACATAGGAGGGAAAACACTCACTAGTAGCATTTATAAGGTGGAGGTAATGGACTTGGGTTGGACCCCAAGGGGTACCCCAATTTTTGTGAAGGAGGGAGAACGCAAGCAAATGGACCACCACACACGCGCCGCCGTCCGGCCGGCTCGGCTTGGCTTGGCTATGTGGTGTATTACTTTTTTAACATATGAAAATTAATTATTTATTTTAATTAATTAAATGCTTGCGTTCTGTTACAATTTGATGGGTTAATTACGTAACTACCCTCCACCGAGTCAACATCATTAATCTGATCTAGTCAAAACCCTAATCAAACTATGCTTCTATTATTTGCCCAGTCAAAACTCTAATTTGACTAAGCTTTTGTTTTGCCTGGTCAAAATCTTAATGCCTAGTCTTTCCTACGTGTCTGTTGTTGCCCGGTCAAGAAGTCATGGTCAAACACGTTTTCCTATTTTTTAGCACACTTTATGTGGTCAGATAATGGATCTCGTGCCTGATGGATCTCCCATCTTTCTCAGATCCAGTTGTAGAACTCCTCTATAAATAGAGGGTTCACCTCAGTTGGAAAATCACACCAAAAGCTCTCAGTATCTGAGGCTTTTCTCACTTCTCCCCCTTCTTACCTTTTCTTATATTTCTCATGAGTGGCCTTAGTGCCATATTACGTGTAACATCCCTCTTTAGCATTAATAATTTGTATAAATTTTTGTTAAATAAATAAAACAAAAGAAAAGAAAAAAAGAGGAAGGGGATGAGAGAACGGAAAACAGAGAAAGGGAGAGAAGAGGAAAGAGTGAGAGAAAGAAGAAGAGAAAGAGAAAAGAGAAGAAGAGAGAAAACAACCAAAAACATTGACAACCCAAGAAAAGAGAAAGGAAAAGTGCAATTTTGCTAGAAGTCAATGTAGAAAGAGTTGAGGGTACCATCATTTTCTCCATTCTTTTGGAAATCAAGAGGTGGATTTCCCTTTTTCTATCTCTCATTCATGCATGTAAGAAATATTGTGTCCATAGGTTGGGGATTTGGGGTTTAACAGTTTGAAATGAAGAAAGGAATTTTTATTTTCTTCTTGGTTGGATTTAGGGATTTTGAAATAGATTATTGTAGAATTGAGTAAATTGAAATTTTTGATGTTGTTTTGATGTGTTCATTACTGATTTACTCATGATTTGTAGCATTATTGTTGCAAAGAATTGTTAGGAAATTAGTATGATAGGAGGAATATTATTAACTTGAATTTCGCATGACATATGTGTGATATTTGGGTCATAATTTTTTCTATAGACATCCGTTTTGAATGACTTTTAGTTTTCTGTAAACTAGACTCAATTACCTTCAAATTGAGTACAAAATTCGTGATTATTGATTGAGTATTGATATTGAAAAATAGGTTACAAGCTGGACCAGAGTTGTTGTTTTTGTTTTGTTTTCTGTCATTGTGTTTATTTTAATAAACTGCATGAATTGGGACTAAATAAAAATAAAATAAAATTTTATCTATAAAGTAGACATCATAAGCTTTCCAAAGAGTACTCATTCACTCAATTCTGATATTTGTAAGTTTCTGTCAATTGACTCTGAAGTTAAACTTAGTTTTGAGTTGTTATAACATAAATTTGGGACTGTTTTGGGAAAAATCAACCTTAAACATATTCTCTGGAATTTTATTTTACATTATGTGATTTGTATGATATAATTGAATTAATAGCTTATGTTATCATAATAATTTTCAAGGTGAGTGTATGATAGTCTTTAATATATGTATTATTAGATGATGTTATATTTGTGTGTGTATGTGTGTGGATTGTTATATATAATACTTATATATTTGATTAAAGTGAGAAGTATAGGATTCATCCTAGCTAGATAAATTCTCCGTCTATATACGACGGAAGCGAGGGGTAAGCGAGGGTAAGTGGGGCACCACTTACGGACGTAATTATGTCCAATCTTACCAAAATAAAGTTACTAACAAGAAGATGGCATTAGTAAAACTAATGTAGTCTTTATGACATGCTTGTTAGGTAGAGTTTAAGTCATTAGATTACTCACGTCTAATGACTTGAATATTCAGAAAGAGTCAAAAACTTTACATTTGAAGAGAAACTCAGAAAATAAATATAGTCCTGAATTAGGATGCTAATTGATTTAATTTCATTTTTGGGACCCACTGAGATGTAATCTCATCCAACTTTATTCAAATGTGTTACAGGTAAAAAGACTTAGATCACATGTTGGAGAAATGAAACGTATCAGTTTACTCTATAGTCTGCTTAAAATTTATGGATAATTATTTTGAACCATGGATGTGTTATGTACTCCATATTTCTATGCTTTTCTTAGAAGGATTAGTATGTGTATTAATACATTTTCATGACTCTGTGTCGAGATTGTACTAATCATCTCTTTTGCCAAATTATGCTAATGCTCAAGTTATATTCTAGACAATTAACTTATGGTATTACATTTTTGGTATCAGAGTCGGTCGAACCGAACGTACTGTGGGTAGTTAAAATTAGTTGTTGTTCTTGTTTTGAGATTATATACTTTCTAATTATTAATTCATGAAATATTAAGTCTGATCAACTTAATATTTGTGTTTGATATGCAAAACAATATGGAACCAAATCCAAGACCGCCAGGTAGGACTCGTAGAGGGAGGAATGATGAACGTTGGGAACAAATGATGCAAATGATGCAACAACAACAACTTATGATGCAACAACAACAAGTTGTTACGACTAGCATAATGAATCATCTTGCACAATCTGTCGGGCCTGCTCATCCACCGCCACCACCTCCACCAAAGGCCTCAAACAGATTATTTTATGATTTTCACAAGTTGAAACCCCCAGCTTTCCTAGGGAGCCCGGTGTCGTTGGAGCTCAATCATGGTTAGATGAAATGACTAAAAATTTTCTTGTGGTGCGATGTACTGAAGAAGATAAAGTAGCTTTTGCTACTCATATGCTACAAGGAGAAGCTGAGAACTGGTGGAAGGGTGCAAAGACATACATGATAAGTGCGGGTACACCGATGAACTGGGAGAATTTTTGTACTGTATTTCTAGATAAATATATTCACATGAGTATAAGAAAACAAAAGGAATTTGAATTTACACACCTTCAACAAGGAGACATGTCAGTTGCTGATTATATGGCAAAGTTCGAGGAACTAGCAAGGTTTTGTGCCCAAGCAGAGTACGCCCCAAATGATCGATGGAAGATAAATCAGTTTGAGTGGGGTTTGAATCCAGAGATTGAAAGTAATTTGGCCAAACTAGAGATAACTTCTTATGCCACTTTGGTTCATAAAAGTTATATTGTAGAAGAAAGTCTACGAAATTTAAAGGAGAGCAGACAACTTAAGTGGCAACAAAGGAGGGATACGCCAAAGAGTAATCAACAATTGAAGGTTAAGACGTCCCCTAATAAAGGAAAACAGCCCCAAAACTCAGTTGTACCTCAAGCGAGGGGGCCAAGGGAATGTTCTAAGTGTGGAAGATCACATCCAGGAGAATGATTGTACGGTAAAAACGTATGCTTTTGGTGTAAGATACCGGGACACATGAGTCAAGATTGTCCACAAAGGAAAATGAAAGAGCTAGCCAACTCAAATGGCCCACCCACTGGAAGAGTCTACACTCTTAATGCTAAGAAGGCTAAGGGAAACAACAACTTGATTGCCAGTGAGTGTTTTCTAAATAATGAACCTTTAAAAGTATTGTTTGACACAGGTTCTTCTCATTCCTTTATATCCACTAAGTGTGTTTTGCGCTTAGGTCTCAAATTAACTGAAATTAAACCTCCCATGGTTGTCTCTACAGCAGCTGAGAGTAGTGTCGAAACCTCCTATGTTTATTAGAGTTGTCATCTCATTGTATCTGATAGAGTCTATCCAATTGATTTGTTTTGTCTACCTTTGAAAGGAATGGATGCCATCTTAGGAATGGATTGGCTTTCAGCTAATCGTGTACTTGTAGATTGTGAAGAAAAGATTTTGTATTTTCGTCCTACTATATTAAGTAGAAATGAAACTGATTCCATTCTACTTCCTAGTGTGTCTAACCTCTTACAATGCCTATGTAGTGGGGGTCAAGGTTTTCTACTAACATCATCTTCAGATTCGGGACCTACACTTGATGTCGCTACAATTCCAGTTGTGAATGGATTTTTAGACGTCTTCCCAGAAGATGTAGTATGCCTACCTCCAGAGAGAGATATATAGTTCTCCATAGACCTGGTCCCTGGTGCTAATCCAATTTCCATTACTCCTTATAGGATGTCACCTCTAGAGTTAAAAGAACTAAAATCTCAATTAGAGGATCTCTTAACTAAGGGTTTTGTAAGGCCGAGTGTCTCTCCATGGGGTGCTCTAGTTTTGTTAGTTAAGAAGAAAGATGGAGGAATGAGACTTTGCATATATTATAGGCAACTCAACAAAGTAACCATCAAGAACAAGTACCCTAACCCTAAGATAGATGACTTGTTAGACCAACTTGGAGGAGCCACCGTCTTTTCAAAGATCGACCTTAGATCAGGATACCATCAAATTCGAATAAAGTCTGAAGATGTTCAAAAAACAGCTTTTAGAACACGGTATGGATACTATGAATTTTTAGTTATGCCATTTGGTGTAACCAATGCTCCGGCCTTATTCATGGATCATATGAACTGCATCTTCAGACCTTATTTGGATAAGTTTGTAGTAATCTTTATTGATGATATCCTCATTTATTCTCGAAATTTTGAAGAACACGAATTACACCTCAAGATAGTGTTGCAGATCCTCAGAGATAAGAAATTGTTCGCGAAATTAAGCAAGTGTGAGTTTTGGTTAAGTGAAGTAAAGTTCTTGGGTCATGTGATTTCTCAAGGAGGTGTAACTGTTGATCCTTCTAAGGTCGAAACTGTTTTGCATTGGACTCAACCTAAGAATATTACGGAAGTTAGAAGCTTCCTAGGGATTGCCGGTTATTATCGTAGGTTTATTAGGAAATTTTCCCAATTAGCCTTACCTTTAACCCGTCTCACTTGAAAGGATAACCCTTTTGTATGGGATGAAGATTGTGAGAAGAGTTTTCAAGAGTTGAAAACTCGCTTAACCACTGCACCTATCTTGTGATTCCCGATTCAATTTTAGGGTTTGAAGTATATTGTGATGCATCCTTAAAAGGATTAGGATGTGTGTTGATGCAGAACCGTAAAGTTGTAGCGTATGCCTCTAGACAACTAAGACCCCATGAGGAAAACTACCCTACCCATGACCTTGAGTTAGCAGCCGTAGTTTTTTCCTTGAAGATATGGAGACATTATCTATATGAAGCTAAATTTGAAGTTTTTAGTGACCATAAGAGCTTGAGATACTTGTTTGACCAAAAGGAATTGAACATGAGGCAGAGGAGGTGGATGGAGTTTTTGAAAGACTATGATTTTGAGTTAAAGTATCATCCAGGTAAAGCAAATGTGGTCGCTGATGCCTTAAGTCGAAAATCACTCCAGGTAGCCTACATGATGGTTAATGAGATGAGCTTATTAGAAGACTTTAGAAACCTTAACCTAAACATGATACCATTAGATGAAGGAATCCTATTATGCCATATAGAAATCTCTTCTGATCTCCGTGATAGGATTAGGGAAGCTCAAGAGTATGATGAAGAGTTACAGTCTAAGATAACTCAACCAGACTTTTCCATCACTTCAGATGAGATCATCATATTTAGAGGAAAAATTAGTGTACCGAATGCTGAAAACTTGAGAAGAATGATCTTAGAAGAAACCCATAGAAGTGTGTTATCAATTCACCCAGGTGCCACCAAGATGTATCAAGACCTTAAGAAGAACTATTGGTGGCTTGGGATGAAAAATGACATAGCAATGTATGTTGCACGATGTTTAGTATGTCAAAGGGTTAAAAGTGAACACCAAAGACCCGCAGGTTTACTTCAGCCGTTAGAGATTCTAGAGTGGAAATGGGTTAAGATATCCGTGGACTTTGTAATAGGGTTACCTCGTACCCAAGCAGGGTACGATTCTATATGGGTCATAGTGGATCGATTAACTAAGTCAACCCACTTGTTCCAGTGAAAACTACCTTCAATACCCTCAAGTTGGCTAAGATATTTATTAAGGAGATAGTAAGATTGCATGGAGTGCCAACCAGCATTGTGTCAGACAGGGATCCTAAGTTTACATCACAATTTTGGAAAGCATTCCATAGAGCTTTTGGAACTTGTTTGAATCTTAGTACCGCTTACCACCCTCAAACCGATGGTCAAACTGAGAGGACCATTCAAACATTAGAAGATATGCTTAGAGCTTGTATCTTAGAAGATGGGGAAAATTGGGATGCACATTTACCTTTAGTGGAGTTTTCCTGCAATAACAGTTACCATTCAAGTATAGGTATGACACCTTATGAAGCCTTGTATGGACGTAAGTGTAGGACCCCTTTGTGTTGGTCAGAGGTTGGAGATAAAGGAATCTTAGGACCAGATGTCATAAGGGAAACCACACAAAATATTAGATTAATAAAAGATAAAATGAAAATAGCCCAAAGTCGACAAAAGAGTTATGCTGACAACAGAAGAAGGCCTCTAGAATTTGAAGAAGGTGATCACGTTTTTCTTAAAGTCACTCCCACTATAGGTATTGGAAGATCTATAAGAGTAAAGAAATTGAGTCCTCGTTTCATAGGTCCTTACCAAATCCTTCGTCGTGTAGGTCCAGTGGCATACCAATTAGCTTTACCTCCTTCTTTGTCTGGATTACACGATGTTTTCCATGTGTCTCAACTCAAAAAGTACATTCATGACCCGTAACAAACTTTACACCATGATTCAATCCAATTAAAGCCAAACCTTACTTTTAAACCAGTACCAAGTCGAATTGTGGACCGCAACTTGAAAACATTAAGAAATAAGGCAATTTCATCAGTGAAGGTTGTTTGGGAAGGTATGTCGCCTGAAGATGCCACTTGGGAACTTGAATATGAAATCTTGGAGAAATATCCTCACTTGTTTTATTAGGTACGTTACTAAATTTTGAGGATAAAATTTATTTAAGGGGGGAATGATGTAACATCCCTCTTTAGCATTAATAATTTGTAGTAATTTTTTTTATGTTTTACATGTTAGTATATAATAATAATAATAATAATAATACTAATAATAATAATAATAATAATAATAATAATAATAATAATAATAATAATAATAATATAAAGGGGAAGTAGTAAAATAAAAGTTAAATAAATAAAACAAATTAAAACAAAAGAAAAGAAAAAAAGAGGAAGGGGAGGAGAGAACGGAAAACAGAGAAAGGGAGAGAAGAGGAAAGAATGAGAGAAAGAAGAAGAGAAGGAGAAAAGAGAAGAAGAGAGAAAACAACCAAAAACATTGACAACCCAATAAAAGATAAAGGAAAAGTGCAATTTTGCTAGAAGTCAATGTAGAAAGAGTTGAGAGTACCATCATTTTCTCCATTCTTTTGGAAATCAAGAGGTGGATTTCCCTTTTTCTATCTCTCATTCATGCATGTAAGAAATATTGTGTTCCATAGATTAGGGATTTGGGGTTTAACAGTTTGAAATGAAGAAAGGAATTTTTATTTTCTTCTTGGTTGGATTTAGGGATTTTGAAATAGATTATTATAGAATTGAGTAAATTGAAATTTTTTATGTTGTTTTGATGTGTTCATTACTGATTTACTCATGATTTGTAGCATTATTGTTGCAAAGAATTGTTAGGAAATTAGTATGATAGGAGGAATGTTATTAACTTGAATTTCGCATGACATATGTGTGATGTTTTGGTCATAACTTTTTCTATAGACATCCGTTTTGAATGATTTTTAGTTTTCCGAAAACTAGACTCAATTACCTTCAAATTGAGTATAAAATTCGTGATAATTGATTGAGTATTGATGTTGAAAAATGGGTTACAAGCTGGACCAGAGTTGCTGTTTCTGTTTTGTTTTCTGTCATTGTGTTTATTTTAATAAACTGCATGAATTGAGACTAAATAAAAATAAAATAAAATTTTATCTATAAAGTAGACATCATAAGCTTTTCAAAGAGTACTCATTCACTCAATTCTGATATTTGTAAGTTTATGTCAGTTGACTCTGAAGTTAAACTCAGTTTTGAGATATTATAACATAAATTTGGGACTGTTTTGGGAAAAATCCACCTTAAACATATTCTCTGGAATTTTATTTTACATTATGTGATTTGTATGATATAATTGAATAAATAGCTTATGTTATCATAATAATTTTCAAGGTGAGTGTATGGTAGTCTTTAATATATGTATTATTAGATGATGTTATATTTGTGTATGTATGTGTGTGGATTGTTATATATAATACTTATATATTTGATTAAAGTGAGAAGTATATGATTCATCCTAGCTAGATGAATTCTCCGTCTATATACGACGGAAGCGAGGGGTAAGCGAGGGTAAGTGGGGCACCACTTACGGACGTAATTATGTTCAATCTTACCAAAATAAAGTTACTAACAAGAAGATGGCATTAGTAAAACTAATGTAGTCTTTATGACATGCTTGTTAGGTAGAGTTTAAGTCGTTAGATTACTCACGTCTAATGACTTGAATATTCAGAAAGAGTCAAAAACTTTACATTTGAAGAGAAACTCAGAAAATAAATATAATCCTGAATTAGGACGCTAATTGATTTAATTTCATTTTTGGGACCCACTGAGATGTCATCTCATCCAACTTTATTCAAATGTGTTACAAGTAAAAAGACTTAGATCACATGTTGGAGAAATGAAGCGTATCAGTTTACTCTATAGTCTGCTTAAAATTTATGGAGAATTATTTTGAACCATGGATGTGTTATGTACTCCATATTTCTATGTTTTTCTTAGAAGGATTAATATGTGTATTAATACATTTTCATGACTCTGTGTCGAGATTGTACTAATCATATCTTTTGTCAAATTATGCTAATGCTCAAGTTATATTCTAGACAATTAACTTATGGTATTACATTACGAGTAGCAGTCATTCGACTGTCATACAGATGGTGTAATTCTAGAACGGTTTTCTACTGTGCAGTAGAAATCCAATACAGAGTATCTGAGCTGTTTTATTATGGGGAATTCGTGGTTGATAGTCTGCCTTGCACAATTTGGGCAGTGCCTCGAAACGTCTTAAAGAGAGCGACCTAGTCCGCGACTCAACCCAATAAATTTAATCGGTGGCATTGTTATTTTTCAAAAGTTTTTAAACTTCAGAAACAACAATTACAAAATGACATGTCATCCTGTTGAAGGTAAAATTGGCGATTAATATAATTTAATTGATTTTTTTTTCTTTTTCTTCAGTGTGTTTGTAAGTTTGTTTTTGAAATAGAGAAATTTAAAAAGTTAATTCTATATTTTAATATATATTTGATATTTTAAAAAAATTAAAAAAATTAAAAAAAAAAATATAATACTATATACTCATTTATGATGTTGTTCTTTTAAATTTTTATTTGTGAATTACAAAGGTTAAGATACATCCTTCAAAAACTCAACATCCTCGTTTATTTGTGAAATTAATTTTCACAACTAGCTCACATGTTTACAAAGCCTTTTGGACATGCTCATTTTCATAATTTGTTTAACAAGCTGATAATCTCTAATATACACTTTCTAGTTTCAGGGGGTGGTATTTTTATTTATTTATTATTAATTGCAATTTTAATCTTCTATATTTTCATTAATTTGCAAAATTAGTTTTTTATTGGAAAATCTTACATTTTTTAATTAAAAATATATTAATTTTACATATTTTAAATAACGTGACATATAATACGATAAAGTAGAATGAATAATATCCATCAAATTGCAATAACTTAAGTTTCAACTTTAGAAATTATTCATTTTTATAATTTAATTAATTACATATAAATAATTAATATATAGAAAGAATATTTTACATAATTTATTTGTATGTTATGTCATTTAAAATATCTCTATTCACTATTTTTTAATTACAAAATTTAAAAATTTAACTAAAACTGTTAGATTTTAAAATAAAAATATTAATTATGCAAATTAGTAAAAAAATATTACCTTGCTGTCTATTGTTCAAAGTTTGATGGTGATTATAAGAGTGCTATATTTTCAATTGTTCTTTCTATA
>JBBPBR010000002.1:27648113-27658316 GCA_037974775.1 Cicer pinnatifidum
ATAAACAAGTTAATTTTTTTTTCTTCATACGTGACATTTGTATATATTTAGTTTTCTTTTCTGCCTTTTTTTTTATTTAATCATCTTAGTGCATCGTCTTGGTGCAGCGTTATTTTAATTTTTTTTTTTATCTTATTGTAATATTTATGTTTATTTAGTTCAGGTTAAAAGATCAACTTTGATTGATCTAGTACAAATTCAATCAACGACTTTGAAGTCTTTTACATTACAACTTAAAAAACATGAAACATTTCAATTTTATTATGTTTATAAGCATTGTCATATTTATAGATATTGTGTTTTTTTTATGTTAGATAAGTACTTTCAAGTTGGTCATAGTTTCATGCATCGACTCTCTTTTGATGAAGGAAAGCAAAATGAAATAAAAGAAGATCGGTGATAATTGAGACTTAAAAGAAAAATCGATTTGATTGCTTACTAAAATTTGATTATCAGTAATTCATTGATTACTTAGAATTAATTAAAGAAGGTTGGTGATAATGGAGGCTTAAAAGGAAAATCGATTTGATTGTTTAGTATAATTTGATTACTTAGTAATTTATTGATTATTTGTAATTAATTAATATGTTGTTTATGATTTTGGTACCTTAACATTTGAGCAAATTTTGGTTTATAAGATTATAATTCATTGATGAAAATTATACAAATCTACATATTTATACAAAACTTGATTTAGAAATATCCTTGGGATGGCTAGTAACACAATCTTTCTAAGAAAATCTTTAATGAACAACTTTGTGTTTCTTTGCCTCTCTATTAAGTGCCTCCACTCTCTCCAATCTTATTTCACAAGTGTTTCTTTCTGCCTTAGTATTAGGTCACCATGTGTGTACTTCAACAAAGTTTCTAACATATGTTGGAAAAAGTTCCACTCAATAATGTATATACAACACATCAAAAGCAATAGAAGCAATCATGAAACGAATGGATTCAATTATCAATTGTTTCCAATTTCCTCCAACATATTCATGCATTTTTGAAGTACTCTTCCTTAAGAAACTGCATATGATACATGAAACTCCAGCTATGTAACAAAGGATCCGTTTGTTACATATTCTTTTAATAATGATTTTTATAATTTATAAAAAATTGAATATAGAATTTGAAATGAAAAATTGATTTAAATAATTTATAATAAAATATTATTTTAAATATTTTATCTCTTTATTACAATTTTTTTTGGATAATAAAATTTCAAAAATAATTAAAATAAAAAATTATTTTGAAAAATTGTTCATAACTTTTTTTACAGTTACCTGATTTGGGCTTTTCCGATCAATATCCAACTCAATTGAACATTGCTTGGTTACAAAAATTGGTGTGTGAGTAACGTTGTTGTGATGTGTTGTGCAGAATAATTTGTTGAAGTTGATTCTGGTTTCATGAGTAGCTTTGAACGCAATAACGGAACCAAACGGAACTACCAACGAGAATCCCATCATTGAGATTAGGGATTCTCAAAAGGGTCAGCGAAGATTACTTACTGAGCTATACCTACTGAGCTATGGAATAATATGCCTATAAATATATTTTTGACACCTTAACTTAGTTTTTATGTTCAATTTTATCTTCTAATTTTAAAATATGATATTTATTTTGGTCTCATAACTTATATATCTTAGTACAAGTTCGCCATTTTAGTTGTTAGTCAAAGTCAAACTTATATATTAAATGAATATAACATGTCACTTTAATTTTTGTGAAAATATTATTTTATTTAAAAATTAAAATAGTGAAATAGAGAATAAAAGACAAATTTGTTGAATTAGAGAAACGGAGGGAGGAAGAAAGTTTAAGCTAGTTTTGAAATATTATTTTAGTTAGGGTTTAATATGTTCTTATCTCCCGTGCATTATGTTGTTGACTTTGTGTAGTTAACCTTCAATTTCTTTCTCCATCTCAAACAGCATTTTAATTTCATGAATAAATTAACTAATTTTCTACATCTAGGCACATTTGGAGTGGTTCGGAAGTAGCAATGTCAATTATAAGAAAGACGAGGTTTGAATTGTAATTTCCTTTTTATAATTAGTTTATGTATTAAAAAATATTTTAATTCAAGAATGATCTTGATTTGATAAATGATAAACACATAACGTTTTTCGTTAGTAATATAGCAATAAAAACTTCACGATGTGATCAGTGCTAACTGAGTGATAAATAAATGGAGATAAGAGAAAGATAATGCACACAACAATATATCATGGTTCACCAAAAGTGAGTTACATTCGGTACTCACAATCGTGAGATTTTCACTATGTGCTTCAGAACCAAGAATGTTCTCCGTCACACATTTTCTCTTGATCACACCTTGATCAATTACAATCTTCACCTTTCAACCTAGAAATAATTTATCTCTTTATAAAAAAAATATTAAAATTATTATTTTAAATATTTTATCTCTTTATTACAATTTTTTTTGGATAATAAAATTTAAAAAATAATTAAAATAAAAAATTATTTTGAAAAATTGTTCATAACTTTTTTTTATTAAAAAAATGTAATTTTTATCATATAAAAATTTATAAATTATTAAATATTAAAATTATTATTTTTTAATAGATAACAAGTGAATTCTAAACAACTTTTAAAATAAAATATCATAAGAATGATTTTCAAAAATAATTAAAATAAAAAATTATTTTGAAAAATTGTTCATAACTTCTTATAAAAAAATGTAATTTTTATCATATAAAAATTTGTAAGTTATTAAATATTAAAATTATTATTTTTTAATCAATAACAAATGATTTCTAAACAACTTTTAAAATAAAATATCATATAAGAATGATTTTTTAAAAATATAAAAAAAAGTTACTTTTTTAAAAAAAATCTAAAACAAATGGATCCAAGAGAACAACAAATTTCTATCGACACCCCCAACAGAAAACTACCTAAAAATATGCAACACTCTCCCTTAATGCATTAAGTTGAACTCCTTAGTACACAGAACCAATTCCAAAACCGGTTAGCTATGATTTAAAAAAAAAAAGTGTTTGTTTTTCCACTCAAATATTTTTAAATTCACAAAAATATATGTTAAATTAATTAATACATATAAAATTTAGGAAATTTTGAGAAAATATAATATAGAAATGAAAAAAATTCACAAAAATTATACGTCTAGGTGAACCAATCTAAACATGTAAAATCCATCTTTGAATTAATCGATTAAGACAAAAGTTGGAATAACAAAATAAATTTTTTTAAAAACGATAATTCTTTTAGCAGCCCAATTTACTGCTCTCTTTATTATTTTCACTTTTATCATCTTCAAAAGGATTGAAAAGAGATAAATTGTTGGAAAGTTTCTTCTTTTGTTAAAATCTTTCCAACACATCAAAAATTTATTTTGTTTTTTCTCTATTCAAAAATCAATACAGCATTTTCTTTTTTATCTTAACTCTCGGATGCTTAGAGATAATAATTTAGAATTTTGTAAGAAAAAAAAAGTAAGTAAAATCTAAAAAAAATTATTCCAACCGAAACTCAAACAAATATTCCTCTAAATAATTTACCTCTAACTAAAGTTCATTTTCTTCCTTGATTATGTGGCAAGAACAAGACAAAATGTGCTAATAGATTGTCTCATTTGCAAAGCATAAATTCAGATATTTGAGGATAAAGATGTTATGGAAGCAAAAATACAAGAAAGTTGTAGTGTTCATTTTCTTCATATCAATGAAACAACTAGGTGGTCCCCACACCTACCCTATATATTAATATAATTGAATCAATTAGTGTATGTATACTATAAAGTGGTGTAGGTTTTACAGTTCATGTTAATTTATTATCACAAATTTAGGCCTTATATAACTAACCAATGGCTAAGTCCATATATCAATATAAGAAATTTCATTTCATTATTGCTTCTGTTTTATTTATTTATTTATTATTTTAACTGAAAAACTCTAAGATGGTATATAATATGAGTAAGAAAACAAACTTATACGAATTTCAATAGTTTAGTTCTTCAAGCTGTTCATATATAACATAATTTACGTGTTCATCACCTTTAGAATCGTAATTCATCATTTTGTGAAATAAATTAATTAATTTACTACAAGCACTTAATCAAAATTAATTCAATAAAATGTCATATTGGAAGTCCAAGATGTTTCGCATCAAGATTTTTAAATAGAAATTTAAGTCACCATCTTGATAATATTTTAATATGATCTATTTGACTATTCAACATACAAATTTTTTGTTTAAACATATTTTAAATTTCGAGCGCATCAAATACTTCGTATACAAGTTAATCAAACGACAATTAAACCATCACAAAAATCTTTTTCACCTCTCTCTCTATATATATACAACAAATCAAACTTTTTCAAAAAAAAACGGACACTCTATAAACAAACAAATGATGTGAAGATTCCACAACACCACACCCACAAACACACATGAGTTTTCATGAACAAAACTTTAAGGTGAATTAGATTGTTTTTCGTGGATAACCTATCATTAAAAAGATTCTCCAGTTGAAAAGATTCTCCAGTTGAAATCTAATAATACGTATAATAAATATAAATTTCATGTGAAGAATAAAATGGCTATCTAATTCAACTCAAATTACTAATTCAGTGTAACCTTATTTTTAAATCCCATTAATTAAGTTGAAAAAGAAAAGTTGTTTTTAAACTCCTTTATTTGCATAGTGGCCCACACCCAAATAAGGATCGACTAGCCCCCAATTTTGACAACCATAGTGCATAATACTACTGAATATTTGGTGGTCACAAATTCACATTTAGAATTTGTCATCATAATGAAAACGTGGTAATGGATAAGAATAACACAATCTTTATCTACTATATATGGAATATTGATATATGTATTTTATTGGTAAAAAATAAAGAAAACTTTTCAACTAACATCCTACAATTTTACAGTTTGAAAGAAAATCACATAAACTATAAATTAAAAAAATTGAAATAAATACATGAGAAATGACAATAAAATAATTTTAATAAAAGGGTTAAAAATTCAAACTTAGATTAATAAAACACTTAAATTCACAATTGCAAATTTGTATATCATAATTCTGAGAAGTTTGAACAAACTTTTTTTCCTTGCCCTCCATTTTCAAATTGGTTACCACTTAGATACATTATTTTTCCAATTTAATATTTTGCTGTGATCCTAACTGAATCATTCTCTAACCTACAAAACAAAAAGATAAACACAACCAAATCAACACAAATGGGATATAATTAAATAATAATAAGAAAGAAATTACAATTTGGAAAAATAGTATTACAATTTTAAGTAAAAAAAAAAAACTTAATTACAATTTGGAAAAATAATATTACAATTTTAAGAAGAAACAAAATTTCGTATTTTGTTTGAGTTTAACAGTTCTACAATTTCAGTATAAATTAATTTTACACCAGTTATATATTTTCACATGTCATATCATTAAAGTAAAGAGTAATATGTCTTAATACATAAAGATCACTAAATTTTTAGTGAGTGTAAAATTATTTTTGTGTGATGATATATATCTCTTTTCTCTTTATTTATTTATAAGTATGGATAATAGCAACAATTTATCCTAAACTTTGCACAAATGATTCACATAAAATGTTCAATTTTATTTCTATAATAATATAAAAATATATGGCTTAGATGCTTCAGAATTGTGTTGACTTAGAAGCCCAATTCTATTTTGTTTATAATCTAGCTAAATTTGTTGACATACCTTTTTTTGATACAAGCATCAAATATTTGAGACAATAAAACTTTACAACCTCCCTTTGTTTTGCTTTTCTCTTCTTTTTCGGGTACGTTCAAAGGAACCCCTATATGATGTCAATAATGTAGAAATTATAAATAAACAACAAAAATACCATTAATTAAATTAATTAAAGATGATAGCAACATAAATTGGTCCCCATTTGAATGATGTTTAATTTGTAGTAAAAAATGTAAGGAAAAAAAAATCATAGAACTTATGCCCAAGTCAATTAACATGTAATTGACTCTTGAATAAATTAGTGCCTAAAAAATTATAAAAAAAAAAAAAGAAAATTTTGATCTTATCAACAACTTCCTTAGTTGAATAATCTAATGATTTTTCTGACTTTATTTTCTTTGACTATTAGTTATATAAACATTTGATATTTTATAACATGAATTACCACTTCAACTTGAAACTAAAATTTTAAATAATTTTATATATGTAAATATATTGAATTAATAAAATGATATTGAGTCCATAAAGTCAATGTATATATTTATTGAATAAAAATACTAATTAAAAACTAAAATTAACAAAAATAATTTGCATTACCTGCAACTTTTTGGCACACTCCAAGAAGGGTGTGAATTTTTTCTCTCCTTTTTAGACAATGCCGTATACTTCTTCCAATCTTCAAGCAAAATCTTAAGATCATTAACTTTATTCTCCAAACCAACACAACAATTAGCATGCATTGTTAAAGCCTTATTAAAATCTTTGGTAGATTGACAAAACCCTCCAAAATAGGCAGTGCTAAGGAACCTAATCTTGAGCTTCTTAATTGTAATTAAGGGATGCATTTTGATTTTGTTGAGAACATCTTGATCATGCAAATTTGGATATTTTATTCTTGAGTTGAACCAAAATTTGTAGAACCAATTTGTTCTTGCATTTGATTTTACATAATTAAACCCTCCATTTGGAAGATTTTGTAAGTCATAGGAATTTCCATTGAAATAATCACAAGCTATTTGGAAATCAGCATCTTTGTAAAATTGTTTGAATGGATTTCTTAGCCACATGATATCTGTGTCCTACAAAGAAAAAAAAAAACAGAACATTAAATTTTGTGTATCAACATTTTAATATGTAATTGTGGAATTAGTCTCTTACAAATGTGAAATGTTAAAAAAGATTGTTTATTCAATTGGTCCAACCCCAATAGCCCTAGGTTGCTTTTTAGAGAGGGCATTTGAATATGTATATTAATTTAGTGTCTATAATATTATATTGGTCCAACCCCTTCATAGCTCTAGGTTCCCTTTTAGATATAACTTTCTATCAAGTTTAGTAGAAGGTATAGCTCATTGGTAAAGTTAAGATGCAAGAAGGAGTATTAAGAAAGAGGTTCAATATTCAATCCTTAACACCAATTTTTTTTCCTCCTTCTAAACAAATTAACTATTAAATTTTGTTATAAAAAGTAGAAGTTTTTACTAAGACTATATTGGTCTGATCGAGTGGAATTGAACTCAGATTTTTTAAGTAATGTTTTGTGAACTCAAAATTTTTAAATAATATTTTGAGTTCGAATATTATGAACAAAAACAAAAGTGGTTAGAGGTGAGACTCCATTAAAGATGGTCAACCATATTCTCAAATGAAGATTAAGAATTGGTAAAACTAATAAATACATCGTAACTTTATACAAAAACTTATAAAAAATAAATTGAAAACAAATTATAGACGTATCATAAATTAATTTATAAGCTCTTTTAAGAATGCATTTAAAAAAAACAACTTAGTTTTAAGTAATTACTCATAAAGTGTTTATCCTATAAAAACTAATATATAAGTTACTTTTACAATAAAAGAAAAAGCAAACTCTATATAAACTAAAAATAACTTTTCAAGCGGTTAGAAATATATCATGGTTTATTTTTATAAACTCTTCCAAACACCTATAATAATATTTGTGTCATAAACTCAAATAAATTTTGCCAAACACCCTTCAATGAAGGGTTTGGTAAAAATAATTTATTTGTCACTTATGACATAAACATTCAGACAATTATTCTATGTGTTATAAAATATAAACAAAAATAATAGTTAAAAAGTTGATGTATCTGTTTAAATATTAAGATCGAATACATCAATTTTTCAATTACCCTTTTTATTTATAATTCATTCTAAAATAGTAATTTGTGTGTGCATGATAAACTTTTTAAAAAGTAGGTTCTTGCAAAATAAATAAATATATACCGTGAAAACAAAGTTGTAGCCCAAATTAAGGACAGTCCCAAGAAATTCAATTCTTCTCCACATCATGTGTAGGTATGTTGGAGTCATGAAAAAAGCTTCATTGGTGAAATTGTCACCTTTTATTTGAAGATGATAGCAATATTTGTGCAAAGCAAGGCAACGAGAATGTGCTTTTTGGTCCCATGTTACTACCACAAGATGATTCAATAGCTTTTGTGTTTGGTTCCCTCCAATTTGAAAACTCTCAAGAAATAGATCAAATATTGAACCTGGCTCTGCCCATGCATCATTTAATGTTGTTATTATCACTGTTTTTTGCTTCATTGATGCTTTTTTAAGAACACTTCTTAGGTTTGGATCATAATATTCCTATACACAAACATAAGATAACATTAAATGATTAGTCCTCAATATAAATACATTAAACACTTGGTAAAAATAAAGTTCATAATTCACTTAAGAAATTCATGAAATTACACATGGAAAATACGATAAGAGAATGGTAAAAAATTAACAATATATCACTATTTGTCTTTAATTTCGAGTTCAACTGACAAATGTTGATATTTTTAGGTCAAACAAAACTACAAATATATTTGTGAAAATACATTTCAAAAGATCTAAACACTAATAGTAATAAAAACAATAATTGCCCCCTTAATTGTTATATCACATAGAAATTTAAACAAATTACTATTATTTTGTAATATGTTATATATTGCAAATGTAGTCAATTACCAATGGTACTATAACACTTTTAAGTGGTAAAATTTAAATAAACCACTATTTTCTGGAATTTGTCAAGGATAACACTCCTTTCTATAACAACTCATTTATCATAAATGGTTGATAAATAAATAAACGAATAAAGCATTTCTATTCTAAAATTCTTGACATCAACTTGTATGGAATAATGTCATATAATATGAAGCTATGTGACCACAATGGTTAGGATTTAGGAAAACATTCAAAAGAAAAAAGTGAACAAAAAGTACAAGATAGCCATCAAATGGGAAATAAAATATATATCATGAATGCTAATTAAAGGGTTCAAACACAAACATACAATGAACACATGGTCCCCTCCATTTGCATATACACTAGCTAGTGGCTCCTAAGGCTGTTTTGGGTTAAAATTGTACATAACTTTTTAGTGACATACATGTCCTATGGCCTTCAAAACTTTCACTAGAGTCCTATATATACAATTATAAAGTGGAAGCTTAATGTGTGACACTATATCACACTACCATTATTGAAGATGACATCTCCAAAAGAATAATATCCCACAAAGGAAAATTTATCCCTTTATTCCTTTCCCACTAAATATATACATATATATAAAATAAAAATAAAAATTGAGTTGTAGACTTATAGATCATGGAATCATACTAGTGCTTTAACCAAAAGTATGTAATTAAGGTAATTACCTATCATAGTTAATTTAATGGTAAGTTTCACATAAATATATTGTAAATTGCTAACAACTTAAATGAGTAAAGTGGTGCAACACAACAATACCTACACAAAATTATTTTCATCTAAATCAACAAAATTGCTAATTTCCCTAATCTTGAAACAATAAATAATACCATGAAAGAAGAACAATGTGGATTGGTAATGTTTATTTGAAATGAAAGCAAATAATTTATCACTGTCAAGACAATCCTTAGTCAACATTGAGACAATCATGTGAACAGCTGGTTATGTCTGATCAATGGTAAATTTTATATGTTAGCACGTGGTTCACTAATGTTGTCACAAACATGCAAAATTGCAAAACAATACCTTACAAAAATGTGAACATGCAAGTATATAATACTCCTTCCAAAATTTAAATGAATTGTTAATGTTTTATGATTTTGCTATTTAGGACAAAACTTTGTGAAGTAGTCTATAACAACACTATTATAGGACTATTGGGTAGTATAACTTAAATAAACAATGGCACAAATATTCATGTGTATTATTAGACAAAATAAATCAAGTAATTAAGTTTTTTATCTCCAAGTTGAATAAAAAAACATGTCATTTTCAATAATTGAAATCTCTCAAAGATTTTTCAATAACAATTAAATATTATGTGGTCCATATAAATAAATTTTATACTATTATTAGTTTGAATGGTTGTTACATGTCTTTGAAGTTTGAAATGAAAGAATAGTAGCAATTATAAAAATAGCTAAAGAAATGAAATTTTGAAAATACAAAAGTCACGAATTTCCCAAAAATTC
>JBBPBR010000002.1:27674983-27685015 GCA_037974775.1 Cicer pinnatifidum
TAAAATTAACTAATGAAGTCAATTGTTTACATTTAAACTATAAACTTTTTTTTAATAATATAGTGACTTATATTAATTAGTATTTTTACATAACTACTACTGTATAACATTATTTTAACTTGAAAATAAGTGTACTTCATTTTTTTTAAACCATGTGCATGACCTTAAACGATATATTCTCTCTAAACTCAAATATAAACTAATGATTGCACACTGGTTAAGAATATTAGCTAACTTCATTTAATTTTCTTGATGTAATCAAAATAATGATTATATTCTTCAAATTACCATTTCTTTATTTAATTTACTATAAGATTTTGTTTTACAAAAAGATTAATTAAATGTTACTTTTGGAACAATGATATTAAATACAATAGATTTAATTATAATTGACTTATATTTGAATTTGTCAAACTTAACATTCTTTTATATTTGAGTCTGGAGAAAATATAATATTACACAGAGAGAGTACCTTGCAAAACATTTCTTCATATGGAAACGACTTTGCTTCAAAGCATCAGGCATTGTATCTGCAATTGAATCTGATCTTTTCAAACCTAAACTTGAAGTAGAAGCCATTTGAATAACACTTGCAAATTAATAACTTAGAAAAAAATTGAGAGAGAACAATTTTGTGCATGTACTATTTTGTGTTGTGATGATAGATATTTATAAGGAATTTTAGATATCATTTACATGAACGGAAAACATAATGCAAGAAAAGAATGTGTGAGATATGGTAATATGAGGAGAAAAGCAAATAAAGATTGCACTTTTTGTGTTTATTTGACTTTAAAAAGGTGGAGGCAAAGAATGTTTAAGGGATATGAAGTTGTTCTGTTAGGTAACATTTTTGTTCTTTGCTTTATTCCATTTCAAATCCACACGTTCTTGTTATTTAGCAGTTTTCTGATTTTCGTATAGTTTGTTGAAATAGTTTAATTTTCATGTGCACTTATCGCTTAAAAAAATTTACACGGTCGACACGACATAATCAATTATATGTGTGATTTTTAGAAGTATGTGTAATAAAAATCAAATATATTTTAATGATTTAACTCTTTTGATTGATTGATAGTATAAAAATTATTTAACATAGAGTGTATTTAAATTAAATTGAGTAAACTCATCTTTCTTCTTTTGGTATTACATTGCACTGTTTTTCTTCCTGCATATAATTCCCCTGTGAACAAAAAAATAATCTTAACATAGAGTTTCATTTCAAATTATCCAATAGATTTTTTATTGTTACTTTCAATTATACCTTTATAGTAGAGTTAGTAAATAATTAAAATATTTAATTATTAATGTTTTAAAAATTGAAGCAGTTAAGGAACAGATTCCCGAATTTCATTTAACTATAATTAAAATCTTTCATCAAATTAGTGAAATTTGAAATACATTTTGGTATTTTTCAAAGATGAAAAAGAATGACTGTATAGCCATATATTCTGAGGATGTGTTTGTAATAAAAAATTTGGGAATATTATTACTGGGAATTACATTCCTAATGTGTTTGATAAGTGTTAATATATTTTACATATATTTTAATAGGAAATATTAAAAGAAATTAAAAATACAATTATATGTGAGCGCTCATAAAAAGTTGCTAATTAAATGTTGATTTGGATCATCCTCACATTTGAATCAAACATGAGAAGGTGGTGTGGTGTCCATCATTTAACCATTAATTCGTGAAGGTAACAAACTTGTGGAGTATTGGTACTTTGAAGATTTAGTTACTATTAGAAATTAATTTTCTATATCTTTCTCCCTGGATCCTTTGATCCAATTCCAAAAACTTATGTTACATAATTTTAAAATCAATTCCAAATAGGTAACCATTCCCTAGTTGGATTTGCAAGAGAGAGAATTATGAACATATAAAATACTAGTAAATAATTATTAATTATAAAAATCTCGAGACAACAACCTGACAGCGATAACAATAAAAAGTGCCATCCAACAATGAAAGCATAGAAGATAGCCACAGCCAACGACAATGACATTGGTTAAGAAAGCCTGTCCACTAACTGATGCTAATAAATGAGAGTCAGTCAGTAGCAATGAAGGAAGTGCCATACATTGGCACAGATAGTAACAATTCCCTCAATTCAATCTACATAAATACAAACACCATGTTGCATAAAGCAATGTAACATACAACCATATAGTCTCAAATCACAATCCAAACATTTAACTTCATAGTATGTATCATCATGTACGAGAATTGATGGCAGATAATTGAGCAAAACGAGAAAATTGTTCAAACACGCTTAAAAAAAGATTATTCTTCCAACACAACAAACACCAGCAAAATGACATTGTACTTCAAATACGTCCTCAGCAATAAAACATGACTCTCTTTACATTCTCCTTCAATGCGGGTAAGGGTCTCACTGCAGCATTAGCACCAGGTGCCCGAGTACTACGCCCAACACCGCCACCCATACCACGACCAGAAACAGCACCACTTGTCATAGACCCGCTATCTGAAGTCTCTGGTTCCATATAGAACCTTGCACGGAATGCAGCCAAATGAGCATAATAAGCAGGGGGCACTGCAATTAAATGGCACACAAAATACACATTGTTAATGACAAGCACAACTTACATAACTTCGTGAATTTAGTTAGTTATTCAAATATGATTGAAAGAAAACTCACCAATTGAAACAGACCGAGTGCATCTGGCATATCTGCAGAAAATAATAAAAGGTAACCAACATTTAATATCATGTTTCCTCAAAAAAAGCATTTAATATCACGTTCAAATATTGACATTAAGTATAAAGGTTCACTAGTTCGTTAAAAACAAATGAAAATTCTGGATTGGATTACTAGTTTGTTACTTACGTGTAGCATAAATTATTTGTGAGACTTTGTAATGCATCTGCAGTAAAATTATTTTCATCCCACAGCACATGATAGTGGGCAGGACGGCTCGTCCCCTGCAAATATCATTGATATAAGGACACAATAACAATTCAAATTTAAATTATTACTACCAAGAAAAGAGCAAAAGTTAACCTGTATTCCGGCGTGACTGCAAAGATAGAAATCAAATTCTGTCGGATGACAGATCTTAGAATCCACAACGGTTCCTGCAAATTTTCCAGGAAGGGTACTTTTGCATCAGACTTGTGAAGCAAATTCATTGCAAAATCATGCAAAATAAGTCAGAGTAAATACCAGGCAATATATTGCCACTACGATCAACAGAACTCTTGTCACGGTGGTCACTGGCAAAGAGCCTAGTATGGTGACGTTTTTGAACCACCACAAAAGTCACAGGAGGCTGATAGTTGGGTTCAAGGGAAGCACAAGCCTGGTATTGAGAAATAGGTAAGATGAAAAAGTTAAGCATGGTCAAAACAAATTATTCTTTGAAATTGCTCAACCATCCTAGCAAGAATTCTTTACCTTCCGAATTGCATCAAGCTCAAACAACAAAACTTGATAAAACTGTCCTTCACTGACTCCATCTCTGCAAGTAGTATTTCAGCGTTTTAGAATTATCATAAACAATTGAAAATGAACATGACGGCAAAACATAACATACCTGTAAAATATAATGCGCTGAGGCTTTTGTCCAGTAGCCCTCCGGAAAGATATAAGAAGCTCCCTAGCAAAAAGTTAAAAAATATATATATTATTAAATTTCTATATAACAGCAACAACCATGTGAAACATATGTGCATTAAATTAACAGGTCCATATATGATAGGGAGTTAACGACTTACTTGATCATTCCACCAGTCAATGTTCCTCTAACTGGATCTTGCCATTGTTTGAAAAGATCTTGAATGAGCTCCTGCCTATGTGCTTGGGCACAAACCAAACCAGCATACTTGGTAATTTCAGGCCAATCTTGAGAAGCAACAACCTGTAATTTCAAAGAGAAAGATTTTAAGCAGAGAAAAAATACTATATCTTCAACCTTGAGCTGCTTTTAACAAAAATAAAATACAATTCAAAAACATACAGCTGCTATTGATGGACTCATATCCTCTCCAGGGTGTGGATGAGTCACATCAGCTCCAAAAATAATTGTAGGCCTGTCACTGACTAATGGAATGCGTCGCGAAAGTGCATCAACAAGAACAGTGTTCCTTCCACCGACCTTTACATTAATTTTTAACGCAACATTCGCCAGATACTGCTTACTCATCTTAAATACATGTTTAGTTAAACAACATTGGGAAACAAGACCCAGTTCAGTCTCACATATACGTTTGAGATCACCTGCATAACATAACAAATCATTACATATTAAGGTCGCTTGCTATACACTGGCCTGATAAGAACAGAAGAAAGTTGCCAAGTTTCAGTCAAAATCATCATTTACCATAGAGAGAGCCATTATTATCAGGCAAAATAACAATGAGCAGGTCCAACTCCCTTCCCTGCAGCTTGTTCTTTGCATCATGGTATCGTGTTTTCAGAACCTTATCCACTTGGTCAGGACGTGCACTAAGTGGGGGAACTACTGGCTCTGGATTGAATGCCTGAATCATGTAACAACAATAAAATTATCAAGTGATTAGTATGCAACAAGTTCGAGTAAAGATGGCCCAGGCAAAAGATATACATACCATGCCAGATATATAACACATCTGGGCAAGTTCACAGCAGAAGCCACGTGCAACACTGTCTTGCACATTCCTCGAAAAGTTAACGCAGAACCAGTTGTTGACTGTTCCCCCGTTGACCATTTTCTGAAACAATTTGACGGTATAACATCATTTCAAATTCAAAGAGAATGAAAAACAGAAGCCAACCTTAACATATATTACAAGTTCTCTTGTGCACAAAGCATGCTTACGGTGCAATCTAATCTAATATTGGTCAGTTTCATTGAACTGTAAGCCTTTCAAAAAGTACATAACAAATTCTTGGACAATTAAATTTAGTCCGTACCAGCATGTACAGATTAAGAAAATATGAATACCTTGTTCATCATATTCCACTGACCAACTTGGGGAAGACAATCCTTTTCTCTACCTGTATCATGATATTTGAGCTGTAAAGGAAACCATAATGTCAATTACCAGGAAAAAAACAGTGAAAAAAAGGTAAATTTCAATTAATTAATAATAGTAAAAGTATTGAGATATAATACCCATGGCGCAGGAAGGATGCGAGCTTCAACTTGAGCAAGTTTCTCACTAATTTTGATTCCAAACTCTTTAGCATAAGGATCCTCGTGATAGGCATTGTGATGTACAGTCTGAACAAAGCAAAAGCATGATGCATTAAGCAGCGAATGACAGCAATACCATAAACCGTTATTTTCAAAACAAGAACTGACTAACAACCATGCCAATTCTACATAGAACATATCAACTTACCTTAAAGAGCCAATAAATAATATAATGTACGTGTATATTATATAATATGTAATATATGTGATATCCCGAAAAAAAAGGTCTATTTGTAATAAATAAATAACAACATACAAAATCATCATGTCATTACCTGCAGAAAAATTGTTAAATTGTACACATAACCAATGAAAAAATATACACAATATGAAGAGAATACATTCCACTGACCTGCATGATATCCCGTTCCCTATCAAGCGGGCGTTGACAGGTGACCTTAAGCAAGGCAGTGATTTGCCTCTCATTCAGCCTCTTAGAATATCTCTGCCCTTCCACAATTTTGCATACCTATAAATAACCCAGACATGCTATTAATGCTACTACCAAAGGAAGGACTGACAGTTGAACTGCCAAAAGGAGATAATTTAGGAGAACATTTACCTCCATTGGTAGGTAGTTTGGTCTCTGTGTGTTGCCCACTTGCAAACAAGGCCACTGAGTATGTTGAATAACAAAACCATATGTCTCATAGAAGTACTCAACAACAGACTTCATAGTTCCCCTCTCGTCCACAGGGAATCTAAAATGATTATTCATAAGTTCAAAGGAAATCGGCAAAAGATTTAATATACAGCATTTGAAAACATCACTACTCACGTCAACTCTCTAGTAGCTTGTGAAGTCAGACCAGAGATACGATATTTTCTGCGCATGTTACCACGATGTGTAACTTCAACTTTGATACCTCGGAGTGCTTTTTTTATCTGTCATTAGAAAAAGAGAAACAGTCAATTTGGATGACTAGGTGCAATAATCATTCTCATTTCTTCTTGAGCGGTGTTGCAGAGAATAACATCTCAAAGAAATCCACTAAACTAAATGAAGGGTTTTTTACATTGCCAACTGCAAGTAACCTTGCCGTATAATCACAACAAACACAAAGTAGAATGCATACTTATATGTTACCAATTTTATTATTTATGTAAGTTCATTGACAGTAGAGTTATACAAAGACAATAGATAAAGTTTACAAAACATGTGTCATAGAAACAAAGATGGGCAAGAAAGAACATCAACAAATCTAACCTTTACTCTGTCAGCATCAGACAGAGGGCGGGTAGAGACATCCCTGTTCAGCAACTGAGTGACAAAATCTATGACAGGCAATGGCTCAATAAATGCAGTTGAGGACATATCTGCATACAAAAATTAAACAATTAGTCTGTAACTAGATTTGACACAATTAGTTCAGCAAAATTAATGAATAGGGAATCAAGGGAAAAAAGATACAAGTTATACAAGCACAATGAAATTACACACCAATGTTCAACGACAGTCCCATTTGAGTAGGACGAATGCTTTGGTAGAAGCCGCGCCAACTTTCCAAACCCTCACCCAAAGGCTGCCTTCTACCCAAATCAGGTGAATAAAATGATCTTCCAACTGGACAGTACCTGCTCCATCAAAAGTACAGTTAGCAACAGCAAACACAACAAGTTAAACCAGAATGCCTGTAATATAGCAAAATGTATGTAAAATCAGGAACCTTGTAGTAGGCAGCTCACGAAGAACAATGTCAAGAACCTGCAGAGCTTCCTGAGGTGCATCAGTTTGCCTCCCCTCCAAAAAGAGACCCAGGTGGTGAAGGTCAGCACGTGCAGCCAACTTAATCACAACTTTGAATTCTCTATCCCTCCTGTAACAAAATCATTTAATCAATTACACATAAATAAATTAACAAATAAGGATTAACTTGAGCATGCAAAAAGAGATGGCAATAAACAAGAATCAAACCTCTGTCCTCCTGATCCATCATCGTCATCCACAAGTGTGATTCTAAAGTCCTTTGAAATAAAGGGAAGCGGACCTGCAGTATAGAGGCTCTTTCGGCCATCATATGCAGGGAGCCTCTTTCCAAGGTGAGATTCCCGGTACAGCCTGACAAGTTGTTCCATAACAGCACGGTTCACGCCTCTAGAAGTCACTTCTGGAGTGATTGTTACCTAAGCAACAAAAAACAGCAACAAAGGTAATGAGTGCTAAATTAAAGGATAAGCCATTATTACCAATCATTAAAGGTGGTAACTTACATCATATTGATGCAGATCTTTATTAGGCAACTCAGCAAAGAAATGGTTTGCCTTGACAACACATTTCCTGCCACAGCTCCCTTTTCCAGGGCGAAGGGGAAACCTCATAGATGATTTACTTGCAGGAGGTGGAGGAGCGGGAGTATCTTCTGAATGAATTGTCATCTGCCCCAGTTGTTGTTCCACCTCGGACACTTCTGGTGGCTGGGAAGATGAACTAGCCTCAGATGGAGCAGGTGGAGGAGATTCCCCAACTTGATAAGGAACGGATGTAGCTTGGTGCAGCTCGGGTGCTGGTGGCCTAGGTGGGCCCCCATATGAAGGAACGACGTCATGGCCACCGCCCACACCACCGTGGCCACCACGGCCACCACCATATCCACGGCCTCCTTGCTGAGAAGGCCCCCTACCCCTGCCTTGATACTCTGCTGGGCCACCATACTGCTGTTGGGGCTGGGGAGGCCCTCCCCTTCCCCTTCCTTGATACTCAGGAGGTCCACCATACTGCTGTTGGGACTGGGGAGGTCCTCCTCTTCCTCTTCCTTGATACTCAGGAGGTGCGCCGTATTGCTGTTGTTGGGGTGCTCCGCGACCACCACGACCACCATAACCCCCTCGTCCACCTTGGGGACCCCAACCTCGCCCTCCTTGAGGTCCTACTCCTCCAGGTACAGCAGCCTGTTGTTGTTGAGGAGGGGCACTCCTCTCAACCGGACGATGGGGTGGAGCATCAGAGCTTTCACTTGGACCATCAGTCCGCTTCTTCTTAACCATTATGAAGGCTGCACACACATAACACAACAGACTACATTACTATGTGAAGTGTGAACAGGCAGCATACAATAGAAACATGGCCAATGTAAACAGATCAAGAAGCAAATCAAAAGTGCAACACATACATCAAAAAATACAATCAAATTACACATAAACTGCATATGAAATGATAAAATCAATACAAACTAACATTACTTCTCTAAATAGATTACAAAAAACATGGAATCCAGATAAGACACACAGAAAAAACTTATAAAATAAACAGCTGAACTTACCATTATGGTTTTCCAAAATAAACAAGTAACATTCAATAATAACAAACATACAAAACAATAACTCAACAACTAAAATGGCAAGTTATTCATGATGACTCAGACTAAAACATTCAACAAATAATCAATCAGTAACAAACAAATATAAAACATGTAAGTTCAAAAGCACTAAATCAAATTAAGCTTTACAGGTTTAGAACTTAAAAAAAAGGTGACAACTTCAAAAATATAAAACAATATACAAAAGTAAATAATTAAACCAGACCACCCATTTCTTGGCCGTAGCCACCACCTTTTTCACTACTAACAAAAAAGGAAAAAAAATCACGAGCGCAAAAAATAAACTACCAAAAAATATAGTATAAAAAACAACAAAATCAAAAATAAAATAAAAAAACATCGAAAAACAATGAGAATCTTCACATACATTGCAACAGAAACCAAAAAACAACAACAAAACCATGATAAAAATCCATAAATACAACTGAACCAAAAGCAAAACTCAAATAAATAACTCCAGCATAAAAAGCAGAAGCAGCATGTTAACACAAAAATAACACCAAAAAAGTATCAAAAATGCCTTCACAACCAAAAACTTCACTAAACAATCACACAAAAAAACTGTCAAAAACCAAAAAAACAGATCAGAGTCAGAATCACGAACAACAACTTCACAAGAACACAAAAGTTACTAGATCTACTTGAGAAAAAAGCACAGAGGGAAAACATTGTGCAAAAAACCAACACAAAAACAGTTAAAAAATTACAACAAAAAACCCTAAAATCGAAAAAATAAGCAAAATCAGGAAATGATTGGTTATACCTGAACAGTAACGGAAAAAACGGAAGAAGGTTTAGATTCGAAGTGAAAGAATGAAGAGGAAGATGAGAAGAGAGAGAATGAGAGAGCAGAGAGTGAAGCTTTCTCTCACTAGAAAAAGAGAAGAAATGTAGAGAGAGAAAGTGATGAAGAAATGAATAGTGGAGAGTTAGAGAGAAAAAAAAACACTTAAATGAAGAAAGTTAGACAACTTATAAAGATGAAGTGGGTCCTCGAAAATGACTATTATGCCCTTACCTTGTTTACTGTTACTACCACTATTTACCCTCTACAATACTTCTCCTCTAAGCACCCTTTTTAAGTATTTCTTTAAATAAAAAAATATAGATTGATTGTTTATTTATTTTATTTAAATTAAAGATAGATAATTAAGAATTATGTAAAAGTTTTTTTCATAATTAATAATTTTAAACTTTTTTGTTATAAATTTTTTTTAAATAAAAAAACATGAGCTATCTTGTATTTGTTCATTATAAAGAAAATATTTTTTGGAAAAATTTGTTGTTAAAAATGATTTTTATGGAAAATTATTCAATGCAACTTCTTATTTTAAATATTTTATAGATAATAAATATTAAATTTTAAGTAACAATTTAATCATTTGAATTTTAATATTTTAATAATTTTATCTTATTTTAAAGAAGTTCGTAAAATTCATTATTAATTTTACGAAAAATCATAACTCAGATATTCAAATAAACTTATATTTTTATTATTTATTTTATGAATTTG
>JBBPBR010000002.1:27691032-27701279 GCA_037974775.1 Cicer pinnatifidum
AAATCATTAAAAAACATATATTGATATTCTAACAAAAACTAAAATTGTTTGTATAATAATTTTGTTGAGATTAATATATTATTAATTTTGTTTACAAAGACTATAAATAAAATTTTAAAACTTTATAGAAACTAAAAATTTATTTAACTTTTAAATATATTATATATTATAACTATTAAAAAATATAACGTAAGAGGAAATAAAATGTTGGTTTAATAGATAGTGTAGACGAGTTAAATAACATTCATAAAGTGATTTCGATTCCCACTTATAATACTAACATAACATTTCCTGTTTCAAGTCTTAAAATGCAATTAAATAATAATCAAATCTTAAAAAAAAATTGCTTAGACCCGAATTGTTTTGGTCATGAGCTTTATTTTTATTTAATCTGATTTTTAGTTAAACTTTAATCCTTTCATTTGGTTGTCTAAAATGTAATGCCAAAAATGTCATCTCAACAAACATTAAAAAAATATCCTTTTCTTATACATTCGTTTTTGAATATAGCTTGATTGGTGACATGATATATTTGAGTCTAAACATTACCACATTATCACAAGATTAACTTTCCATCCCCACAATAAACTTTATTATAGTCACAAAAATAGATCAATAAAAAAGAAAAGGAAAGGAATAATTTCGGTTTTCAAGTATAAAGAAAAGAATAAAGAAAAGAGGAAAGAGAGTGGAAACAAGAGATGGGGGGTGGTTACGATGACGAGGGGGGTGTGATGAAAGTAGGAAGGATCCTGGTGATGCTGACAACTAACGGTTACATTATCTGAATGGTGGCGTGTGTCTGTCTTTTGACACTTTGACTACAATTGACCAAATCTTTTTATTTTACGAATTACATTCTGTTAAGTTATATACGAAAATAATAAATTAATTTTTTATTTTAATAAATTATTTTTATATCAGTGATTTAAATTTAAAATTTATCAAATTAAAACTTAAAGTTCTCTTAGTTTTTTAATAATTTTTTTTAATTTTAAAGATATTTTAATTGTAATAATTATAGAAATACAAATCCTCAATTAATTTTTATATGATCGATAACAAAATTAATAATTTTAAAAAATTTAAATTAAAAACAATTGAAATGAAATTAGGACTAAAAATAGTTTAAAATTATAACGTTTATAAACATAAATGATTATTTTGATTAAAAAAAATTGAAGCACCAATACGATATTTTTCGTATAGTTTAAAGAACTACAATTAGTATTTTATTTTTATTTTTTATAAATTTAAAATTAGGTACAATTACATGATTTTTTTTCCATATATCCCATTTTGAAATATTTTTTTTAAAAAAAATTAACATACTTTAAAACTAATATTAAAATATCTTTTTTTTTTAGTTTTAGGAGGTCGATGGACGGGGATGTGGATATTTATTTTATTTGATTTTTAACAAATGAACATATCTTAAAATTAAAAAAATAATATAAAAAACTAAATTATGTTAATAAAAGTAAAAATATATATTAAATGTGAAAAAATATATCAAATTTTAATTAACCATATCCACCCAAATATCCTCAGTCTCACGTTTAGGATGTCGCCAAACTCGTATAACTCTTTAAATGACTTGAGGTTGATCATGTTCCTCATCATCGTTCTCAATTATTGAAAATGGATGCAACTCATATCCTTGATAATGTTTGCGTGGATTAGATTGATATACTACCACCACTTGTCACCATATGATTTTGAGCCACATGACTATACATGAAATAAAAAACAACATAAGCTTACTCATGAGTTGTGCAATGAGTTAACAAATTATAGAAAATCTTGTGTTCTATCGAATGATTAGAGGTTTTTATTTCATGTATTCACGAAACATAATATTGAGTTGGTATTTCTGCAGGTGTAGGTACATTTGGTTGTGGATTATAATATGTAACTTTTTGTAGTGGTTTTATAGGTGTGGTGGCGGTGAACCATAATATGGAATGTATGATTCAATATGTAGGTGAGGCGACAATGAAGACAATTACACGGTTTGTTATTGTGGGATTAATTGGGAGTTGGTGGATATAATGATACGTTGCGAATGCAAATTTGTATAATTCATATTGTTTGACAAATAAGTTGGTATGTAGCCTAAATCAATTCATATATTATATATTGTGGCGTAGAATACATTATACCAACTGACCTTGCAATATTTGATGTGTAACTCATTTCAATGTTTAATCTCTTTATCTCAAATTCATTATCAATTAACATCAATGTTACACCATAATATGTAGGTGAGGCGACAATGAAGACAATTACACGGTTTGTTCTTGTGGGATTAATTGGGAGTTGGTGGATATAATGATACGTTGGCGAATGCAAATTTGTATAATTCATATTGTTTGACAAATAAGTTGGTATGTAGCCTAAATCAATTCATATATTATATATTGTGGCGTAAAATACATTATACCAACTGACCTTGCAATATTTGATGTGTAACTCATTTCAATGTTTAATCTCTTTATCTCAAATTCATTATCAATTAACATCAATGTTACACCTCATATCGACATTACGGTAAGTTTTCACATCCTCTAGTGGTTGTGATTTTTGTCGATGGAAGTTGAAATAAAACGTGGTCATATATATATATATATATATATGATGTTTTTATAATTAAAGAAGAATATAAATATTATATTTTTTTTGTCTATAGATAAGATAATATAATTAATTTAATTACTATCAAAAACTCATACACAACTACAAGACTCTAAGTTCCATCTTGAAACATAATATTCAATTTAATAATATTAATATTTGTCAATTAATTTAAATTTTTTTAAAAAATTATTTTTTGAAGTAATAGAAATAATATATAAATGTTAAGGAAGTCAATTAATTTTACCGTAAACTATATAAGGGACATTCATTAAATAAAAGGAACCAAATTTGTCACATCATCAAACTCTATGGCAAAAAAGAGACATTGCTTATTTTTAAGCACATGTTAAGGTCTCTCTATTGAAAATGCTGTAACAAATGTAAATTAGTCACATCAAACTTTAATGGCAAAAACAAATAAGAGACATTGCTTATTTTTAACCACATGTCAAGGTCTCCCTATTAAATCTTGGTGGTTATTTTGTGGTTCATGTGTCTCTTCAAGTTTAATTAGTTGCCTATGTTTGAGTTCAACCATGAAAACATTAAAGCCTATAAGGTTTATTTGAGAATTTAGGAGGAAATGACATAATTTGGGGGGAGTGGAAAGAAAATATTTGAGCAGGGAGGAATTTTGGATAATTTATTTTTCTTCGTAACAGTGTTTTTTTTTTAATTTTAATTTGAAGAACTAAAAAAAATATATTAGAAGAAGATTTGGAAGAATTTAGGAATTTTTTGAAATTTTTTATATATTATTTTTCTTTAAAATTTAATGAAACACAAAAACAAACGCAAAAGACATCTTAAATACGTTGACACCAATAACACAAAAACTACGACACCAAAAAAAATTTAATAAAAAATGAAAAAGATAAACAACTTGTAAAACTATATCAAAATTCAATAGTACAAAAGAGAAAAATAATAAACAATTAACTAATTAAAAATTTTATCATAAAAAATTTTCTAAACGTTATAAAAAACATAAACCCAAACTATTGAAAAAAAACTTGAGCAATGAAAGAAGGAATATAATCCACCAAGTGAAACATATTGATGAAACTCCAAAGCTCCCTACAAAACTTACACTAAAAAATAAATGTTTGGAGGTTTCTATGTCTTGTGACATAGGAGGTACATTGACACGATGAAGCATCCACAACTTTTGACATTTTCATCGATGAACATTCAATAATAAAACAATCTTCAAGTAACAAAAGATTTTGAAGAAGGAATATATGTTGGTCAAAAAAAATTTCACCCAATCTTGAGTATGGTAAGATTGATGAACAAGATGAAAAATATCTTTAGGAGTTTAAACTATAGAATTCGCATTTGCCATAATAACATCCCAAAAATTAGACAAATAGATGTCAATTTTTTCAATAAAATCAACTAATTAAGTCAGGATATCTCTCAATTAAAATAAATGTATTTATACGTTGTTATAATACTCTAAAAATTTAAAAAATATGATTATAAGACATAACATTTCTCTACAAAATTATTCTATAAAATAAGTTGAAATATTTCTCTTTACTCACTTATCTTTGCCGCTACCAAAACCATCCCATTCTCTCTACTCCAAACTCTCAAATGAAGTATTGAAATAGAGCTTTAAAACTATTTTATTTGAGTGATTAGCCTTTAAAATTGTGTGTAAATATTTTTTATTATATAAAATACTCTTATATTATAAAATCAGACATGCTTCTTTAAATACGTCGCAAGAGTTACAACTATTAACAATTTGATTTAGAACAAAGATTGAGTTTGTTCATGCATTTAAACAAATGTATGATATGAAACGTCCAATCTAAAATCAACTATCGCATTAAGTTGCATATATTGGTACTACATTGAAAGGGGGTCCCTATATTACTAGTTGTTCTTTTCGTCCCACTACCGAGTGACCTATTTGCAAAATAAATTGTCCCAAATGAAGATCTTTTCAATTTTCAATACACATTTTTTTTTCCTTTCAATTATACTATTAATTTATAACACTCACATTACTTTCAATACAATATTTTTTACTATTCATTTATGATATTAATAATGTACCAATATTTAACATAAATAATTTGGTAAAGATAAATTTTACGCTAGTATATTTAATTTTTAAATTAATAGTTAAATTAATTTAAAAAAAATATTTTCTATCATTTAAAAAATTATAATAATTAAATATTATCTACCAAAAGTGTTGACAAAATCAAATTTATTTTTCTTTTGAATTTTTATTACAATATTATTTACAATAAAATATAAAAATTAGTATAATACTTATAAACAAGATTTTTCTTATAAAATAGTATTTTCTAAAATACAAAATACAAAATACAAAAGTCAATAAACATCTTTTTAATTCATAACCAAACACTTAAATTTATAAATATACCATAAAATCTCTGTTTATTAAATATCTATCATTAATACATTTTTGTAATAATTATAAAAATGGAAAATAATGAAACAAGATAGTCATTCTAAAGAAATAGGTATTACAATTATTTTACAAAGTTTAATGGTTAAGGTTTAGGATACCCTTAAAGTTAAAGGTTGTTGGCATGAGAGAGAAGGGAAAAGGACTAAGTGGTAGGTCCTATTGAGAAGGTACAAGTCACTTGATGAACGTAGATTCATGTTTGGCTTTTAGCATTTGCCAGCCTTTCAGTTAGTCCTTTTTATAATCATACCATTGTCCATTCATCGAAAGTCACACACACCCACCACCCTTTTTAATTAATCTCATCACATTATTATAGTAAATTATTAATAACAATGTCTATACTCATTAATTCACCTTCCCATTCTTCTCTACGCCATTTGCCTTTTATACTCCAACCAAAGATTTTATGATCCATGATTGTCGTATTAATGCTCGTTTAAATACCACTTATTGTTCATATTTAATTTTATATAGTGGACTGTCATTCAACTTCTTAGCTATTATGTTCAAAGTTAAATCACTTCCAATATATTTTATTATTGGAGTTTGAAAGGTTTTGACATATTTTTTTTAAGTTGATAAATTAATGATTGTTTTTATGAATAAAAAATTATTTATCGAATTTTATATTTTTGAATAGATTATTCTATAAACAAAAAAAATTATTTAATTGTTTATAAATGTTATATTATTTTTTTTTTACATTTTTTAAATAATATTTAATATTTACTATTATGAATAGTAAAAATTTTGAAAAATAAATAAATTTTATTTGAGTTACACTTTTTGTAAATAATGTGTAGTTGTTATAATTTCTTATATGATAGGAAATAGTTTTAAAAAGACTTATTTAACTATTAAATTAAATGTAAAATATATCTTTACATGTTGAATTGCTGAATGTACTATATAAATTCTTTTTGGTTAAACAATTGTTTTAATCTCTAAAAGTGTATAAGGATGTTGATTTGGTAGTGCCTCAATTTAAAAATTAAAATTAATTATTGAAAAATACATCTTCCTATCAATAAAGTTAGTGAAACATACAATTTATTGTCAAATAATTTATGAATATTATAATATCATTTATTAAAGTGACCCACATTTTAAAAATTTGATGACTAAATTGAGATTTTGGCAAAGTGATAGACTAAAATGATAGGCTAAAATGATAACATCTACACCTTTAAAATTGTGATTTACATTAAGTTATTTACAATAAAAAGTGAGTCAACAAAATTTGATTTACTTTTGAATTAAATACATTATATATTTTTTGACCTACCGTTAAAGTCGAATGGAGTATTCGTTAATATTTATTTATTTCTATATTAATGGTATATCAATGCGAGTATAGTGTCATTCACTTTATTTTGTAAATACAACTCAATTGATAGTTGTAAAAATATTGATATCCATTGACCTAAGGTCAAATTCAAGAATTCCAACTTCTTCATACTTAAGGTGTCTAGACACCAGGTCTGACCCTAGGGATGGGAACATATTAGACTGTTCATCAGGGGCCTATGGCATGACCTACTTATGGTCTGATATGACCTATTTAATAAAAATGTCAGACTCAAACTATTTTTAAAGTCTATTTATTTAAATATGTCACGCTAAAGCTTGTAAAAAATCCTATTAGGTATGACAGGGCGACCTATATATATATTTTATTATTTATTAATAATATTATTTTATATTTTAATGTCTATCAATTAGACAATCACTCATTAGTCGTTCCATATTCGATAGCGATTATATATCCAGTAGTCGTTCAATTGGGCAATCACTTAGTAGTCGTTCCATATTTATTTGAGAGGTAACAATGGGTGCATTTGTTTCAGGGAAAAATATATTATTTGAAACCAAAAATCATTTTTTTGGATTTAAAAGGTGTTTGTTTCAATTTTTTTTTATATATAAAAGTATAGTTTAACCTATTTAAAAAAATGTAAAATAAAACATCTAAATGTTTTCATGTGAGTAAGACTTTTAAATAGGCTTTCAGGCCATGACAAACTTTTAAAAAGACCAGGCTAGGCCGGAAAAAATCCTATGACAGGCCGTAGGCCATACTTAAGTCTAAAAAATTAACTGTGGTCAGGTTCAGGCCTTTCCAAGTCTGATCTGGCCTGACCTATGTTAAGATAAAATCTCAAATTAATGTTTTGATGATAATTAAACAAAAGGTTAATTAAGAATTCTAAGTGTTTTGGTATTTAACATGTGTATTTGAATGTGTCAAAATAAGTTAGGTACCAAGTATTTCAAAGAAGATCTCATTAAACTCAAGAAAGCAAAAATAGTTGAACGAAGATCGTTCTTGACATACTTCAGTAAAATGAAGATCGTTCTTGACATACTTTAGTAAAACCAAGATTGATCTTGAGATATTTCTAGAAAACGAAGAACGTTCTCCACATATGTCTTAAACCATAATGATCAGTTTTCTTTGTGAAAGATTGGATCCTGGAAGCTTTATTCATCTCATACTTTCATCAAAGAATAAACAAGGATCAATCTAAGTCAGTATTTCTCCAGAATTCGAATGATCAAAGACATGCTTCACGAAAAGTACAAAGCAAGATCACCATTCAAGTAAGGCAAATGCAAGTACAAATCTACAGGATGTAAAGTACACTGAAATTGTACTTTCAATCAAGACTTGCACACTTGACTTAAAGACATAAATCATGTCAGACAACTGACAAAACCACAAATACAAACCAGCTCATCTCCAAATTCGAAGAATGATCTTGGATGTCAAGAGTGTTCCTAGATTTAGCTTGAACACTCTTGCTTTTTGGCAGATCTTATCCATCCACCTTCCCATGACAGTTGACCTTATTTCAACGAATAAATGAGTTGTCCTAAGTTATCTTGAAGTCTATAAATGCAACTTCAAGATGAAGAACAATACACAATTCAAAGTGCCAAACAAAACATAAATCATTCAATCATACGCAAGATTGTCAGAATCATCCTCACACTTGTAGTTTTCCTTCTTTGTGTTGTGTTAGAATCAATAATAACTGAGTTCTAATTATAGAATCTATTTCTCAAACAAGAGTTGAGCAATGCCCATATTCTAACATTCTCAAAATTATTACTTTATAACTCAATGCTATTTTGTTAACATAGCTTGAGTAGTGTGTAAAAATCCTTTTATGTTTTAAAAGGTAGCTTGCAAAATCCTTTCTAAAATAGTGTAAGATAAACCTGAGGAAATCCTTTATAGGTAGAAAGATAGAAACTGTGTAAAGATCAAGATTGATCTGTGCGAAACCAAGAACAATCTTGCCTTGAGCACTTAGTGGAAAATCTCACATTTGTGAGGACTGGACTTAACTCGTATTTGAGTGAACCAGGATATATGCTTGTATGATCACTATCTCTATCTCTATTTATTATATGCTTTACATTCAGTTTGTATATTGATAAAATTGATATTGCTGTTTTTCACTAACCAATATCGTTATTCGTTTATAACTAATATCAATCTTAAGTTAAACTTTTAGTTTTAAATAATAATTTTTTTAAAATAAAGGGCAATTATAATTCAAACCCCATTCCTTATAATTGACATTGTTACTTCAACCTGTTTCCCACCCCTACCCGACCTATAGCCTAGTTAAGCCACCACACATAACCCCAAAATTTTGAAGACTCCAAAATATTAGTTATATATTATCAATGTTCATTATTAGATGTCTTGTAATAGTCCAATGATATAATATGATTTTTTATGCATTTACTGTAATCGATTCCCAAAAGTGCACTTTTGAATTATCCTTTAATTTAATTATTTAAAATCGTATATAATTTTTTAATGACTATTTTATGTGTTCTATAATATAAGAAAAATGAATATAAAATATAAATATACGTGGAATAAAATTTGGACCATTTCTTTTATATATTTTTATTTATACCATGAAACATATGAAATATTATTTTACTAAACCCTCCAATCACTAGACATGATACAATCCCCACTACAGTGCAATTCTTTTTTATAAAAAAGTTACTACAATAATTAATAACTGACAACAGAGCATTAATAAAATATAAAATAACTAATAAACTTAACATAATATATTTTATCGTATTAACATTTTCTCACACAAATTTTATCGTGCATGATACAAGTCTCACTTAGTTTGAAGATATTTTTAATATATTATCTTTTGAATTATCAAACTTTAAGTCTTCATAGACACTTAGAGATGGATTCTTTAGTTGTTGTCAACATGGTCATGTATTTTCTTTTAATGCTTTTATTCAACATATTTTACAAGATATTATTTATCTTTCAAATGTCCATCTTGAATAACTTTTGTTTGAGATGTCTTTCGTGAGACAAATTTTTGCATTGACTTGCTTTTTAATCTTAGACATTTCTCTTTGGTTTTTGATTGTGTCTATGTTGATTTTGTTTTTATTCATCTAATAAAACTTATATTAAATGATGATGTAATAGAAGCTAGCCTTCGTCCTTTTATTTTGTAGTTTAATTATATTTTTATTAAAAAAAATACATTTAAAAAATAAGAAATACATATAATAATTTAAAAATAAACTTCTATTTATGGATATTTTGTTTTTCTCAATACATGTTTATAATTAGGAGAAAAAAATATTTCCTTATTTGTTTTTGTACAAAATATTTCTTTATATTTATTTCCTCATTTAAAACCCTTCTCTTCTGTCACACTCTCTTTTTTATGGCCATTATAAGCAATGCAGCTATCACTTTCCTTTTATGGATTCTTTCTCTTCATTGCATTAACTTTTAGCATGTCAAATGTGAACCCTATTGTCTATTTTTCAAATAATTACAATGTGATTTTGAGTCTTGTGCAGTATACAAAAGCTTGATTTTTATTTTTTACTTAGAAAGTGTAAGCTCACAATATTTCTAGGTTAAATTACATTTTTGCCCTTAATTTATTATGTATTTCACTTTTATCTATTAATTATTATTTTTTATTTAATTTTGGTCCCTCAAAATTTTCATTCATTTTAATCTCTTAAAAGACAAACATTAAATATTTTAGTTTCTTAAGTTACATACGTTAAACACTTTGATTCTTCTATGAGTGACTAATTTTTTAAACTTTAAGGAATTAATATGTATAATATTTATAATTTA
>JBBPBR010000002.1:27727622-27743332 GCA_037974775.1 Cicer pinnatifidum
TGAGGTTAACTTTATTATATAAACTAATACACAAATCAATAATATTTAAAATAAACATCCATTTGAAATAAAACAACTTTTAATTATGAGAGAAAAATAATTCGTGACAACTTAATTCATGCTTCAACAATTTATTTTTAAAAATAAAATTTATGAACTAAATTATCTCGATTGATTTTTTTTAAAGACAAAAAATTATTTTTATCTTTTCAAAAATTAATAAAATTGAATTTAGCTGTTTTTCTTAGAGACTAAAACGAATTTTAATATGAGTATATTTTTTTGTATAATAAATGTGCACTTAATATAAATAATATAAATAAAGAGAATACTTATTACTTAATTAGAATTTAGAATTACATGTTGATGTTGATAGAAAGAAGTATATTATTAGTGATAGGAAAAGGCTTGTATCAAACGTTATGCCATAGAATCTACAATTCTGTTAAAGAAAAAGAAGAAAAAAGAGAGAGAACTAAAGAGAGAGAAAAAAAAAACTCAAAGATAAGGAACTTTGGTTCTTTTTTTGTGTGTATTTATAAGCAATGATGGTTGTGATGAGTGAAAACACTTTTACAGAAACTAGAAGATAAGAAAGAAAATGTCACCAGTTGGATTACCACCAGGTTTCAGATTTCATCCTACTGATGAAGAGCTTGTCAACTATTATCTTAAGAGAAAAATCAATGGTCAAGAAATTGAACTTGATATCATTCCTGAAGTTGATCTTTACAAATGTGAACCTTGGGAATTAGCAGGTATTTTTTTTCTTCTTTCGAATAATAGGTTTTAGTCTCTGAAAATATAGGACGATGTCACTTTCATCTGACTCAACTGAAAATTTAAATTAGTCATTGAATTGTCAAAATAGTTCTTGAAAGATATAATTTTCTATAATAAAAATTCTTTAAAAGTACAACTTTATGTCAAAATAGTGTGTGATTATTATAACGTCAGGAACTATACTGATTGATGTTTTGATGTTTCGAAGACTAATTTGAATTTTTGGATGAGTTAGAGACTAAAATGATAGTTTACCTATTACTTAACACATTCAAACAATTTTTTATTTTTATGTTTTTAATATCATGCAAGAAAATGTGTATATGCCATGCCAATAATCTAGTTATGAAATAAGAAGTTCTTATATCAAAGACCTAGGTGCAACTTCTTTTATTAAACATGGATTTAGTGTCTTATTTACAAACCTGAAAATTTTGCCAAATTTCATAGACATAAACTTTAAGGCTTCGGCCGCTGTCATGGTTTTAAATTGCAGTTACATTACAAATCTTGATATGACAGTAAAATATAGATAAATGTAATCGATACATCCACAATTACACTTGCAATGTTGTTACAGAGACCTACAAAATCTTTATACATATTTCTTTTTTGGTATGTATAGAGAAATCATTTTTACCAAGTAGAGATCCAGAGTGGTACTTTTTTGGACCAAGAGACAGAAAATACCCTAATGGATTCAGAACAAATAGAGCAACAAGAGCAGGATACTGGAAATCTACTGGAAAAGATAGAAGAGTTTCATGCCAAAGTAGACCTATTGGCATGAAGAAGACTTTGGTTTATTATAAAGGTAGAGCTCCTCAAGGAATTAGAACTAATTGGGTTATGCATGAATATCGCCTCGACGACAAAGATTGTGAAGACAACTCCGGATTACAGGTATATTAGTATTACAATATATGCATATATACTTTTTGTGTGAGACTTAGATTATCTGCTGTCAGTTTTACGGTGCAGTCGGTTGTTAGATTGGAGAAATTTATCTTTCTTAATTTAACAGTCAATAGTTGACTGCAACGTAAAACCAGCTGCAGAGAATCCATTTTGGTATGGTGTAAGTGTGATGCTCTTAATGCTCATACAACCAAAGATGATTGAGAAAAGATAGAATATGGGAGAGATGAACAGTTGCGTTTAGCTATGGTTTTAAATTGCATTTACGAAATAAAAGTTTTGAAGATCTCTGCAGCTGCATTGCAACTGTAACTATGATCTTATTGATTGCATTTATCTGAATTTCCATAATATTAAATCCACGGCAACCTCAATTTAAAATTATGTTAATAGAAATTCTTGTGTGAACACAAATAGTTAAACATAATTGATAAAAAAATTCAAACAAATCACATTTTAAACTGAAAAAGACTATTAAAGTCCTTGTTTAAATTATTATTTTAGTATTGTTGCAAATATTTCATCAGTTATGTATAATGAGTATATTATGATCACATACTGTAGTTGCATTGTGTTTGTTTTTTCCAAGATATGTGACTAGCTTTTCTCTTGTAATTCTTAAATTGTTAGTTTCTTAATGATTAAGTGGTAGATTTATACAATTGATAGCTATGATTACGAAACACCGACGTTTCAGTTTAAATGTGTATTTAGTGTCCAACATAATTAGTGTCCTAACCGACACATTTAGTTACATTCAATTAAATTATTGTTAGTCTACATATCAGTGTCAGTGCTAGTGCTAGTGCTCTGTCAGGATAGTGTTTCATACATTGATACACTTTAACAGTTTTAGCAATTAATGCAGGAAAATAAGTTAAGAATTGTAGGTGATGAAAAGTCATTAGTATGAGGAATTAGTTAAGGTTCCAAAAGCTTTACAATTCACATTCACACCTTATATATAAAAAGCAAATGTTTTTGTTGTACTTGTACTTAAAACTAGTCTTTGGTGCCCACCAGACCCTTTAACTACTTTCAGAACACTCTTCTGTTTTTGTGTATATGCACACTTGTCACCATGATCTGAAAAAGCATCAAAACAAAAGCAATTTTCATTATTGTTTTCAGCTTCCTCTTTCATGCATTAGGTTCCACATTCCATGATCAGTTATAATTAGACTCACACAACTATAGAAACACAGTGACTAAAGGGCCTCTTCGTATTGACTTACTTGAGTTTATTTACTGACATAAGCACTTGTGAGACTATTTTAGAGAGTTTATAAGAATAGGTTATGACATGTTCATAAGTAGAACTTGAATATAGAGAATTTAAATTCTGTTTGGATTGACTTATTTGAGTTTATATATTAACATAAAGACTTATGAAACTGTTTTGGAGAACTTATATAAATCATGTCAATATCCATCAACTGTTTTCAACTTATTTTCGTAAGCTCGAATACAATTTATTACTTATATGAAATCAAATTGATTTTATTTTATCTTTCGTTATTGAAATAGCTTATATATAACCGTTTATACTATAATCGTTTAATTAAACTGTTTATCAAAATATGACTTTAATAAATGCGAAAGAGTTTGTTATAACTTGAACAATAGAAGAACGTGGAAACTGCATGGTGTGCATGGAAAGCCTCAACTTTTTTAAGTACTAGTTTTTTATATTCCTTCTTTTTCTCTGTTTCTCTCTGTCTCTCTCTTCTATCATCCATATTACTTTATAATTTTTTATTATAAGGTACTCTATAAACGTATGTCTGACATATTCTTTACTTGTGTTCCTCTAATATCTCTAAATGACAAAGTTCTATATATTCTTTTTGTTAATGTAATAATGAGACAAAAGTCTTATCCTCCTTATGATCCAAATATATCACTTTCTTAATTAAAATTCTTATAGTTATATTGGTCTTTTGTCAATTGTGATTGTTACTATTCTTGATCCAGAATTATTAGATTCTTCTAACAAACCATGAAGGCTTGTACATCCTCATAAAGCAGCTGCTATAGCAATTCTCCTATTCTATCACTTTCATTTTGTGTCGGTTACTTTTTACTTTATTCTTCAACACAAAAATAGACCAATAAATATTATACTCCAAAAATTTAAAATAAAATAAAGTATAAGGATATTGGAAAAAACATTCAATACCAACCAAATAATGCTTTAATAGTCTGAAAAATTGTTAATAAATGATGAATAATTCAAAGTATTTCATCAAGCCGATTTTCGATTTTGTGAGGTTGAGTTGGATCTAACTCAAATTTTGAGAAGATAGATAGAGTATATTCCAAAGTTTGAGTAACTTAAAAGTGTCTTAAAGTTTCCACTTAATTACATACATAGTAGTAACATCAATGATGCTCTTAAATAAGAAACATGGACAAAACATTTAGGACCCTTTGAATCTTTATACCATAGACTTGTTTAGAGATTGGCTTATATGGTTTTTAACACATTGTGTAGATCTATTTAGGCCTCAGTTGTTGACTATACTTTAGTTTAATACATGTTTGGATTAACAATGACTTTAATAGCATCACAATGTGTCATTATAATGAACAGTCTCACAGTGAAAACAAACATATATTCTGAAGTTTCAATAAAATCACGGTGTCACTATGATTTCATCAAACTCACTGTGATTCCAAAGATACACTATGATTATGATACTTTAGCACTACCTAACGAGCTCGATTTTTCCTTGTAGGATACTTATGCTTTGTGTCGCGTGTTCAAGAAAAACGGAATCTGTTCTGATATGGAAGAGCAACAAGGACAATGTAGCATGTCACTAATTGAGTGCTCTCAAACCATAATCAATGAGTGTGAAACAATGTCACCAGACATACTAGGAACATCATCTTCATGCTTAGAAGAGGAAGACAAAGATGATTCATGGATGCAATTCATTACAGACGATGCATGGTATTCTTCTAATGCAGCAATGGTTGGTGGTGAAGAACTTTCACACGTTACATTTACAAATTAATATTTTGAAGACTTTTCATATGGAAATCAAGATTGGTGGTGAATAACTTGAAAGCTGGATATATAATTAAATATATATACATTTCATCATATAATATATATTTATACCTTTATACCATATAACTGTTAGTAAGAGATTTAATTAACTTTTGATTTTCTGATTATTATACTTGTAATTGGTGATTATGGTTTGGTTTGGTTGGTGGACTTTGTTTAGGGTCATATTAATTATATGGCATTGGTTTTTATGCATTTTTGTACTACCTCTATATTGAGGTGATATTGGTGTTACTTGTGGAAAAAAGATAAATCACACAAGTGCCGTCTCATTGTATTTCTCTATGAGAAAGGAATTATAACATTGAAGGGCATGGCAATTTGACAATATATATTTTGTTGTTTCAATTTTTTAAATTTTTTTTGTAACACATCTAAAACATTGAGTACGAAACGTTAAGAAGAATCTGAGTACGAATCATGATTGATTGTTGAATTTTACTTATTCTCTAGCCGAATTTCAAATTATCAAAATCGTTTTTTCTTGAGAATCGAAAGATTAAGACAAAATAAACAGACGATTATTAGAAATCTTATGATAATTAAAGACGCCATTAGAACATGATTAATTTAATTTACATTGAAAATTGAAACTACAAAAAATAGTTCAAAAGAATTGTTTAGTATAGTCATAGAGAGCTACCAAAACATTCACACTGATTTATAAAGTAAAAAAGGTTTCAGATTGAACCAGCATACATAACATCAAGTGTAAACTCTGTTTGATATCTCCATGTCAAGAGCAAGTTAACATCTCTAATCACACCTTCCATTGCGCGAATTCTTCGGACTTTAACAAGAAAGAGCTAGCGTTTCTATGTCCGCCGCCTCCAAATTCCTAAAAGAAGATTCTCAAAAGAAGTTAGATACAAGTCCAACTACAAGAATATATCGCTTGGAGTTGTGTTATTTTGACAAACAAATTTGAATAGTTAACACAATTTAAATAGATTGTTAATTATAATTAATATTTAGTAGATGGTTAATGAATACAACAAGATATCACAGTTAATGTATATTGTCCCTAAGTCACATATAAAATGCAATTAGCAAAAGGAACCACCTGAGAGATGGGAGTTGTATCTTCATTGTCCAAACTCCTCAGACTTATTTTTAGCTTCTGGTCATTTTCAAGCTCTGGAACATTATATACTACAGCTCCAATACCCCTAAAAGTAGAAAATAATTTCATAAAAAATAATATATCAATGAGAAAACAGCAAACTGGTTACATAGATTATTTGTCAATGCAAGATAATGAGATATATAAACACGGAGAAACAAGTCTCAAATCACCAAGTTCAAAAATAGCATTGGCAGGAAATTTTATGTTTGAGTTCCATCAGTATGGTATATAAAATTTTGACAAGTAGTATGACAAAACTGGATCCGTAAATAGCGGAAACTGGAAAACATAATAAATACCCGACCGGTCTCCGCTTTTACCAACTCGAGCATCTTCCTGTTCAATCTTTTCAATTTCTACCCTTACCTTTGTAATCTCGTTCTAATGTTCTTAAGTCTTCTGCACCAAATCATTATGGTTCTTTGAAATGTCTACTTATCTTATCAGTGTTGTAAAATAGCGGATATAGCACTATTGTGTAGTGGAATTTGGACAAAATACTATTGTTCTACGATACAGTATTTAGTACAAAATGTTGTCAAATAACGATTACTGTAACGTTATAGCAGCAGAATTTGAACAATCCACTACTTCCTGTTACCTGCCAGCACTGCTTCATGTACAAGAAACAATTCCTCACTCCTGTGCTTCGACATTAGCAGTTCTAATTCAGCTTCTTCATTCCCATCTCAAACTAGCCCTAATCGAAATCGAACTCGGATTAAGATAGTTTGATCAGCCCTTTAAAGAAGATTCACCAAGTCATGCTCGATTTGCGCCACTCCCACTTAGGATCTGAACGAAAATGCAACCTCTCAAAGCATCCATAGAAGCGCAACCTCTTATTATTTATATGCTTCACATCTTCCTCTCTAACTAAATATTTCAACTAACTACAGCTGTCTAATCCTAACAGTTAAAGAGAAGAAAAATGTAGGAAAAGTGTTCTATAGTATTATACCCTCCACAATACTACAACTAGGATATATCACTACATATTAAGAAAAAATGATCTTGCAGGCGCTCAAATAGAGAATAGCATCCATATGAACAAGGAAACAAAATAAACAAACCTCAATTTCAATCTCTGGCTTTTAGTAGCTAATTGATGTCCTAGTTCACTCCTTAACTCTGAAAGAGCAGCATCTGCATTAACAGCCTACAATACAAACACAAATAGTTGAAAGCAACAATTTTTTTTTATCAGCTACCTCCTAGTTAAGAAAAGGTGTAAAAACCACAAAAAAGTCTCGTTATGCGTGTATAAGAAAATCGGGGTAGTTTGTATACACAAAAGGAGGGGCGACGGGCGAGGGGCTACAAGCATACAATATTGTAACACGAAGTATTTAGAATTAGAAGTTGACATTAAGTGTTGTCAACTGCAGATTGCATAAAATCGCAATTCGTTCAAATTCTGCTATGATATATATCCGCTATTAGACAACAGTTTCGGCAAAATAGTGTATTACAAATCAAAAGCAATTTGTTCGAATTCCGCTACGCTATAGCGTTATAGCGTTGCTATAGCCGTTATTTGACAACACTAAATGAAATTAATTGAATTGCAAAAGGATGGCCATGACAAATGGGGATACAAAAGCAAATGAATAGAAGGAAACAGAAAGAGGTTCAAAGAAGGAAATATCAGCCATACCAGGCAGCGACCATATGCACCATTCCCAAGGGCGATTTCATATGATTTGCTGAGACAATCATCAATTAATTTTTGCTTATGTGACAAGCTCACCATGCCTTGACTAATAACAGAATCCAAGTCCAATGAAAGCAACTGCCATATTAAGAAAAATATCAGTTAACTCAAGTATCTAATAATGTATTTGGATACACAGCGGCCACATTCAAACATGACAGGCGTGAACGTGGATTTGAAAAAACATTCATACAAAAGAAAAAGCATAACATTTGGAAAGGAAGTGCAATACAAATCAAGTTACCTGGTCAAACAAGGAAGGGTTTATCCGGGCATCAAATTCAATGTTCAAATCCTTCAAACCGCTGCTAAAAGCTTTGCTATTTTGGAGTCTCCACCTCCAAAGGTCCACATCTTCAATGTACTTAAAAAGTTGGCTCGCACGCTCGAATTCACCGAGCACCGAAGGTTGGTTCACCACAACACCAACATCGGGATTCACAAGTTTTTCTTTGAAGTAATCAAAAGCAATAGTAGCCCCACTTCTCTCCATGTCAATAACCTTAATCACATTCTCCCCAAGTGAAGCATCACTACTAAGGCTCTCAAGTGCAGTTTTGTGATGGTCCAAAACAATCACTCTAGACACAACAAAACAACCTCAGTTAATGCTAACAAGGATTCCTCAATTCTTAAATAATCTTTTTTAAAACTCTAATTCTTAAATAATCCCAACTAATATATCAGTTTTTGCTTTAAGTCTCGACTAAAAGATGTCTACATTAAGTCCAGAAAGATAGAAATTTTTGCTTTTGATCCTCCTTGTTTTGGTTTTAGGACATGCTTGGATTGACTTATTTGAAGTTATCTACTACTATAAGGAGATTGTTTGGGAGAGCTTATGGAAGCAATTTTGACATGTCCACAACCTATTTTTACCTTATTTCCATAAACACTTTTGAATATCTTATCAAAACAACTTATATAATAAACGCTTATGCTATAAGTGTTTAATTAAACTGTTTATCCAAATAATTAGTCCCCATAACATTTGTTCAGGTTGCTTACATATAATATGTGAACCATAAGCACCACTAATTTTTTAAATAAAGGTCCACAATCTAGACTACGACATAGCTGTTTTTTATGTTGCCGAAACCACAACACGACCACAATTGAGGTTGTATCAGACACATTTAACCTCAATTCAATTCTCTACAATATCAAAGATCGCAAGTGATTGCAACCGTTACCACGACCACTATTTACAACCCGATAAGGACTAATTTGTACAAAAAATATTACAAGGACCAAAGTGAAAATTTATATATTTTTAATGGACTAAAATCAAAACAAAGACACAAGAAAAAGAAACTTACACAAAATAAAACAATGCAGCATGAAGAAAGAAGGAAAGTACCTTGGAACTTTGGTTGAAATTTCCTGAACAAATCCAGGTGGGCCAACAAAATCAAGAAGATAAAGTTCAGTAATTTGACTCAATGGAAGGTCTTCAACTCTGAAAAGGGTAAATAATTAAAAAAAGTTTTTTCACATTACAAATAATTAAAAAAAGAGATGATAATAAGAATGATGAAAGATAAAAGAGTGTAACCTGAGAGGATTATAAACAGTATTGGGAAAGAAGAGAGGAGAGAATAAGGAAGTGGCTTTGAAGTAAAGATGTGCGGCGAGAGCGGAAAAAACACCATCAGGACAAGGGTAGTGATAAACTATAGCAGCTGAATTCTCAATCTTCGTCATCTTTCTTCTTACTTCTTACTTCTTATTTTCAATTATTATTTTTTGAAAAAGTTATTTTCAATTGAATTTTAATACCTTATTAGAACATACTCGATCCAAAAACCTATTTTTTAAAAGTGCGGAACAAATGTTGAAGTAAAAGTCCAAATAAAGTGGGGGACAACAAATCTATGCCGAGATTTCATGAATTTTGTTATTTTTTTCAAACAAAATGCAATAGTTGTGTTTGTTTGTTTGAAATTAAATAAAAATTATTTTTGTTTTAAAAAAATTAAAGATTATTTTTTTTAATTTTTTGGAAAAATAATTTTTTAATTTTTGTTTGTTTATTATTATAAAAATAATTTTTAATCTGTTTGTATATAATTTTGTAAAAATAATATTTTTAAATTAATGATTATTTTAAAGACACGTTTTAAAATTTAATTAATGTAATTAAATACTCTTACTAAATTAATAAATAAACTCGCAATAAAAATACAATGATATAGAAAAGTTGAGAAAAAGAAAAAACTTATTAGATAAAAAGAAGGTGGCATGTAATGAAAAAACTAACTACAAGAAAAGAGGGTATAAGCATGAAGGACGAAAAATAACTAGATTGAAGTAACCCAATAAAAAACAGACTTATTAAAAATAAATCGAAGACAATTTAAATTTTTTAAAATAAAACAGAGATAATTACATTTTTCTTAGTTAATAAATTAAATTATATTTTTCAATTGTATTTAATTTTTCTTTCTCATTTATTACAAGAGATGAATGCGATAAATTATTTTTTTTAACTTTATTCTTAATGTTAGAAACATTTTAATATATAAAATATCATGTTGTTAATTAAAATTAAATAAAAAATTAAATCGAAAAAGAAAAAATAGAAAACGGAAGTTACACTAAGAACAGGGACAGCCGAGTAATTATGCTGTAAAAGTAGTGTTGGCTGACGTGGCAGAAGAATAACAGAAAGCTCACATCCCAACACTTTCACTGTGAAATCGAAATTTAAGATTTCAGGGACACCGATTTTGATTTGCATAAGCACTTTTCCACCGCGATTTCCAATTCCCACTTCCTCTCCTCCTCAATGCCCTCACTTTCCATTTCCGTTCTTCTCACCCTCTTCTTCACCCTCTCGCTTATAACAACTTCTTTCTCCGAAAGGTAAAATTGCATAAATACCCTTCCCTTATTTCTCTCTAATTAATTTTTTTATATTATTTTTTTAACATTAAATATTTGTTAATTTTGCATTAGCAGCAGGAAAGAATTAAGAAACAAACATGAAAGTGTGTTACGGCAGTTACATCATTCTGTTTATTATTCCAACAGAATTGATCCTTCAAATGTTGTTCAAATCTCTTGGCAACCAAGGTCAGGTACTTTCTTCAATTTTCCCTTAATAATTCCTTTATGATTTTGTTAATTACCCCTTAAAGCACATGCAATTCTTCAATTATCTATGTTTTTAATTTGTTTGTTTATTTTTGAGTAAATATAATCATAGAATGAAAATTGAAATGGAGGAGTGCCTCGGGTGTTTTATGTGATAAAAAAGTATTACTCAAATTGAAGGGGAAATTCTATGTAATGTGGGACGGAGTGTTGGGCAGTAAAAAACCAACATGAGGATAAAATAAGTGTAGCAGAGATGCAAATGTTGTGTTCGATGTGTCGGAAGACTAGATGAGATTGGGTTATGAATGACAACATTGGAGAGAGAGTTGGAGTAGCATCTATAGTAGAAAAGATGGTAGAAACACGGCTTGGGTGGTTTGAGCATGTGGATAGGAGACATGTAGATTATGTAGTGAGGAAAGTAGATCAAATGGAGGATAGTCAAATAGTTATAGGTAGAGGAAGACCTAGGAAAACTATAAGGGAAACTATTGGGAAATACTTAGAGATGAATGAGCTGGAATGAGATATGTTATATGATAGAACGTTATGCCGTAGTTTGATCCATGTAGCCGACACTGCTTAGTGGGAAAAGGTTTGGCTGTTGTTGTTGTTGTTGATTATTGAGTAAATATACAAATTAGTACTTAAAATTGTGAGCATAGTTCAAACTAGTCCAAAGTGACAAATACATATGTGAAATTGTAACACAATCAAAATGGTCCGTCTGCTAACATATGCTATTAGAGGTTATGAAATGATACATTAAATGAACACATGGTTTATGGGTTTTAATTTGGGGTTTCTTGGGTTTTCAATTTAGGGATTTTTAGGTTTTGTTAGTGAAGATGAAGATTGTTACAGTCCTTTTTTTTTTGTCTTGCTTTTAGTTTTTCAGACTTTGATGTTTTGTTATTCCTTTTGTTGTAGGGTCTTTCTATACAAAGGCTTTTTGTCAGATAAGGAGTGTGACTACCTCATTGCTTTGGTATGTTGCAGTCTCATTGGTTTGGATTTTATGTATTTCTTTTTTTCACTGATAATTATAAAAATGTCATCCTATATATCTACTATAGAGTTTCATTGAAATACAATATAAGTGTAAATTGTGTAAATTAGTTTTATACTGTCATCTAATAGAAGTCCTTCATTTTTCTATATCATATTATCATTTTTAAAATACAATTAAAAATATGGAGTGATCTGGTAAAATAGTAAATTTTTATTGGAAGTCATTGTAAAACTGATTTACACAGATGGGGCATATTCTTTAAATCCTTTTTTCAAGACTTGTTTCTAAATATATTATGTCACCATTGCCTATATAGGTCTTAAAAAACTAGTGAATTAGTGCGAAAAAAAAACAGTGAATTTTATGTAGTTAATGTAGAAAGTATAATTTTTTTTTTCTCAAATAAAAACGGCACTTGTGTATTGAATTTGACTCTATTGTTTTTGCTAAGGCACGTGATGTAAGAGACAAATCATCAGGAAACGGTGGCCATTCGGAGGAAGATGAAACTTCATTGGATATGAATGTGAGTCTGAACTTTTTCTATTACATACTTTTGATGAATTAGGCACTGGTAAATTAGGTTATGTCCAGTGTTCAACTTCATAGTTATTGTTTAGACAATGCTTTTAAAGTTGTTTACATGTGGAGAACTTTTTATTTTTCGTTGTTCTGATGTTGTTTTACTGGTGTGAAGTGTTTCTGAATGATATATAGTGTAGAACATTTATCTAAATGTTATTTCAAAGATAATTAGAGTACACTCACTAAACTGTTTAAATAGATTATGATATACCTTGCAGGGGCCATTTACTTTGTGAAAAAAAAATTTTGTTTTTATTTTCTAGAATTTGTGTTAATTTTACTTATTAATAAGGAAGTAAGAGACTTTTGAAGTGAAGAATTGTCTATATGTTTAGAAACAATGAAAATGTCAAAAAACTGTTTCCATTATTTCCAGAAATGCATCTTCGTATACTAGCATTTCATCTTATCTCCATGACAATAGTTCACTACAAGAGCCGCTCATCAAGGTAAAATAAACACATTTTAGAAAATAAAAACAGGAATTGTTTTCACAAAATGGTCCCTTTGTTAACACATCTGCTAGCTTATGTTCAAAAGGTATGTAGGTTGGAGTTATCAATCCGCTATCTATACTATCTTTATAGAAATGTTTGTCTATCTCAATGTGTTTTGTCCTGTCATGTTGAACAAGATTATGAGCAATACTAATGGCCGATTTATTGTCACAAAATAGCTTCATAAGGCCTTCAAACTATATCAGCAAATCTTATAGCACAATTTTAGTCCACAATAGCTCATGAATTTTCTTGTGCCATAGCTCTAAACTTTGACGCATGACTGGGCCATTGCACTTTGTTTCTTACTCCTCCAAGCAACAACGTTCCCGCACAAGAAAGTACAATATTCTAAAGTAGATCTTCTTTGTTTCACTGAATCTGCATAATAAACATCAGTATACGTCTCCATAATTAGACTTCCACCTCTTTTAAACAAGAGTCCTCTCTCCAGACTCACTTTGATATCTATGAAATAATGGAGATTCTTTTCATCAATGTTTCTTGATTACTAATCTTGAAAACTTGTAGTCATTTTTGTGATCATCTTATCACTGTGATGAGCAAGGATTTAAAAATCTGACTTGCAACCACAATTATGGCCACACTGTCAAAGTTTTTTATGTTTCTTCAACCATATCATTGTGGTCGCATCAATCATATTTGGCTATAATTTTATGAAATATAAATGATCACAACCTGACCATGATCACAATTTTAAAAATTGATATAAAACGCTTGACCTAACAGTTTATTTCTATTATAATTTATAGGAATCATGTTATGAACATTGTTATGATGATATTCTACACCTTTTTTTTTTTCTTTCTAGGATGATATTGTCAAGAGGATTGAAGAAAGACTTTCAGTTTGGACATTCCTTCCTAAAGGTATCTATTTGATCAATCCACACCAACATTTGCCTGTCTTCCTATTCTGTGATACGAAGTCTAATAATTTATATCGGTCTTGTTTGTCGATATTCGTTTCCACTAGAGAACAGCAACCCTTTACACATAATGCATTATGGGCTTGAAAAGGATAAACAGAACATAGATTATTTCACAAACAAAACCAAACTGGATTCAAATGGACCTTTGATGGCAACAATTGTTCTATATCTCTCAAATTCTACTCAAGGGGGTCAAGTTTTGTTTCCTGAATCAGTGGTAAGGCCATTCATGTTTGTCTTGAGTACTACTATTCATTCCTAAATATAAGCATCTTTTGGAAACCAGGTTTCATACATGTATTATTATTTTTTATATATACTCTACTGCCAAGTACTTTGACAGAAAGAAAAATCAAAATTGAAAACATCTATATACAAATGATACTTTAAGAACATTCAAACATAAAATGGACACATTAAATTAACTATTTATTTTTCTTAATATGGATTTAAAGGAGATGCACTGTTAATAACTCGTCACGTCAAAAAAAATATTATATAATTGCCTTTGATTTAAAAACTGTATAATATAATGTGGCAGCTTGAATGATTATGATTGGACGGCAGTATAAAGTTTTACAGTGTCAGTCTACCTTTAAATTCTTAATATATTTGTAAAAAAAATTTAAAGGTGTTTATAAATAGAGACGGATGTATTATTTATCTCTTCACCTTGGTTTGGACTTCTCTTTACTATTTAATCATATTGGATGTATTCCACAGCCTAAGAGTAGCAGCTGGTCAAATTGCGGAAATAGTAGCGATATTCTCCGACCGGTAAAAGGGAATGCGATTCTGTTTTTCTCTCTTAACCTAAATACATCTCCTGACAAGACTAGCTTCCATGCTAGATGCCCTGTTCTTAAAGGGGATGTGTGGTCTGCAATAAAATTCTTCTATGCAAGACCTATCAGTGGAGGGAAAGTCTCAGCCACATCAGATGTTGAGGAATGTACTGATGAGGATGATAATTGTTCAGCTTGGGCTGCATTGGGAGAATGTCAACGAAATCCAGTCTACATGATTGGATCTCCTGATTATTATGGTACATGTAGGAAAAGTTGTAATGCTTGTTGATCAGAAGCTATGTAGCACCGACACGTGTTGGTGTCCGACACTGACATGACACTGACACGTTGATTATATTCAATTAATTCATTTTTTCAAGTTATATCTAGTGTTGATGTGTCAGTGTTGTGTTCGTGTTAGTATTCATACTTCTTAGATCATAAGTTGATTTTCCTAAAAAATTATGCAATTTTTGCTTTTCGAATTGATTAGAGAATTGAATTAACTATTATTCTTAGGATGCTCTTTAGCATCTATGATTTAATGGAGTTGTGCATTTCTCAGAAGTTGTGATAAGACCTTCTTAGCTGCATAACAAAAGGTACTCAATATTGTATTAGGATTGACACAGTTAGATTTTCAATTTGATGGACTGTTGTTGTAAAGATTAATAACGTGTTAGATGCATTGTTTTTTTTCTTTCTAAAAATAGTAGAGTTCTTAAGTATTAGTATTCAAATATAACAGCACTGATAAAAATATCACAATATATATACAGTAATATCAATCTCATCTATTGATTTGAGATGAGAGTTCAGATTATACAATTAAAAAAATTTATTGACAATTTTGACCATTGATTAAAGTTTTGTAATTGCATGACACAGTTAAAACATTGTTACAACATAGAATTCATTTTCGATTCAAATCTAGAGTTGCTAATATTTATTATTTGAATTCATTTTCGATTCAAATCTAGAGTTGCTAGTATTTATTATTTGATGACTCTTCCAACATTATTGATTTTTATAGTTTTTTATAGTATGAGACTTATGGGTTCAACCAAAAAACATGTTCCAGTCAAGTATTTTTTACAAGAAAGACTGGCAGCAAAATATTTTATCAGTTTCATAATATAGTGATTATATGTAAATATTAA
>JBBPBR010000002.1:27764788-27788911 GCA_037974775.1 Cicer pinnatifidum
AAAAGTGATATTGAAATTCAATTTAAAAATTGATTTTTACAAATTGTAAAGAAGATGATAATTTATTGTGTTTGTCTTTTGTAATGAAAATCATTTTTTTATGATGGTTTAAAAGTCAAAGTTAGATGCATTTTCTTTGTGAAATATTGGAAACAAAGTCAGAAGCAAGCGATCTAATATTCTAGAAATTTCGCACTACAAATAAAAATCTTCACTTTTAAAATAACTTGCAAATATCACATGCTAAACTATATATTTAGATAACAAAACCATTTTGACATTTTTTCTTGTCTCTCTCTTCTTCCTTTGTGATAGATGAGTTTCTCCACAAAGGGCACGAATTATGTGGTATTAGACAAGTCTCCAAAGAAGGATAAGATTTACAATAACAAAACAACTTTTTCGATCCGATTAAAGAACTATAGGTAATTCAAAATAACTTGAAGAAATGAATGAATATTCATACAATAATGAAACATGTAAACAAGGTCAAAGCAAAACACTTATTTGAATAATATTCTATGGAATCACTTAACACTCTAATGCACTAAAATTATAAAAGAAAAGAAGAAAATCAATTTCAAAATTAAAGTATTTTTGATTATGCATCGTACAATATAATTGTGTGGGGTGTGTTCAATCTCCTACTGGGACCCACTAATTTTACTAGTTTATTTACTATTATTGTTAAAAAAGAGACCAATTTGTAGTAGCAAGAGAATTCAAATTTCCCTAGTCTTGAAAGTGTTGAAGTTTTTCTTAAAGGAAAAGAAAAAGAAAACTAATTTAACGGTGATCAATCAATAAATAGCATTAAATCTTAAGATAAGAAAACTAATTCAATAATTTCATTCAATTATATAAATATTAAATTATATATTTATAAGTTTAATCTAGTTCTACTCATTCTTAATAAAGAGGATTCAGTTACTCATGACAAATGAACAAAATATAAATACTAAAAAATAATTATTTATGAATGATTTTAGAGAATTTAAAGGTGATTAATTGATAAATAGTATTAAATTTAGAGATAAGAAAAAAATTCAACAATTTATTCACTAATCCAAATTTCAAATCATATATTAAGAGGTTTCATCTAGTTTTATTCATCCATATCCATCAACTACACAAAACCATAATTTGCCTCATAACCATAGCCATTGGGCCCAAATCCAGTTGGATCCCATAGCCAGAGTTGCTCGGCCCAAATATGAAGATGACAAGGTGACATTTAATCCATTAATTGACACCGTTAACATTGATTTTTATTAGAAAAAGAGAAGAAAAGAAAAATCATGTACATTGATTTTTATTGCTATAATTAAGAAAAAAAAAAATCACCTACTCAACGATTCAAGATTGAGTATGACTGTAGAATTTTTACACTTGATGCTTATAAAAAAGAAACACTAAGTGATATGATCTAATCACATTGAGTATGTAAAATAATATTAATAAATCACACAAACAACATTTAAGTAGAAATTTTACTAAATTTTTTAGAATTTTCTAAAAAAAAAATATAAAACAAAATATAAAAAGGCAACATTATGTCTTCTAAATCCACTAAAGTTACAAAATATATAAACTTTTCGAACTAAATATTGTTGTAGAACTACATCCTTTAAATTCAACTCCAGCCTTAATCTTTCTTATCTACCATAATATAATCAAAATAGAAAATGAAATAATAATCTCAATAAATTCTAAAAAATAAAAAATAAATTATTATTATTATTTTTTCTTAAATGCAACATTCATCATAAATAACATAGAATACATGCTAAATTATTTTTCTTTCGTTTATGAATATTTACAATTACCTATTAATCCACTGCCTCCACACACATAATCACTAGTATATCCATTAGTTCTTAAAACTTATGGCCATCATGATGTCTCTAATATAATATGGACAAGATTGTCATAGACTTTACTCACATCTAGCTTCAAAGCCACATCACCAACCTTCAAAGAGTGTCTTTTAACTCATATTTACTAAAAGAAGATGTAAGCATATAGTTAATCTTATCAACATCACTGACGCAGAGATAAAAATGACAAAATTGGGCTACAAACACTTTTTCCTTGTCAACAATGTGTATCTCTTGACTTTTAAAAGTGGTTACACAATAGTAGTAATTAATTTTTGTATTATTATATGGTTAATATTCAATCCCCATACATAAGGACTTTTGTACTTATTCCCTCTGTCCCTTATATTAAGGCATACTTACAAAATTTATTGGTATATTAAGAAAAATAGTTACAACAATACATTTAAAAAAAATGTATTACTTTTCTCTAACTAGTTTTATAATTATTACATTTAGAAAAAAAAAATTACTTTTCTCAAACTAGTTTTATAATTATTGATATTAAAATAGAGAAAAAATAAAATTACATTTCTCAATTATAAATTAAATAGGAGTACGTATTTTATAAAAAAAAATTATTAAAGCATGGGAAATTTTGAAATAGGTATTATATTAAAGGACAATGGAATCTCAAAAGATAGTCGTGTAATAATATGTTTTTCACAACTTGATAGATATCATCTAGGTCAATTTTTTGATATCTCATTATGAGCATTTTTTGTGGTTGAGACGTTTTTCATTTGAATCTTAGAAAGACCTCAAAAGAAGGTGGATTGTTTTAGAAGAAATGTTGTTTGTGTGTAAGTCAAGAAATTTAGCTTAGCTAGTGAGATTTAACTTGCCATAAAATTTTGAATTTTCTCAACACATGTTAGATAAAGCACAACCAAAGATAGCTAATGATCGTTAGTGATTCTTCAGAGTAACTAAATGAAGTTATGTAGGTCTTATGTCTTTTATAAATATGATGATTTACTATGAAGTTATTGACAGATCCTTGATTTACTATGAAGTTATGTAGGTCTTATATCTTATGTCTTAATATAGCTAATTTTTTTTTGGATTTAGTCTCCGTAAAATTAAAGATAATCGATTTTGCTCCATAAAAAAAAAACTGATATACCGCTATGACATGTAGGTCTATAAATACATGTTATTAAAAATTAAAATATTTTATATTATTAATTAATAAATTTATTTTTTTTATTATTTTATAATTAGTGTTATTTTATAAAGAAAACATGAATAAAAATTAAAAGAAGGGTTTATGGGTTTTTGGAAACAAATTTCATTCCTTTAATGTTGATTTAACGTTGTTAAGGACCCAAGTTGATGTCTCTGATTTTACAAGAACTACATCAAAACAAAAATACTTACATAGACTAAAATAAAAAAATGGTATATTTGCAGGGACCAAATACATATTTAAACCTTAATTAATACAACTTTGAGAAAAAATCTATCACATACCTGCATCCATGAATCAACAAGACGACTAGATATAATGTTCAACGTATGTATTTAGCCACACTCATAACCTTTAGGTTGTCTTTGACACTAAAATTGAATATCATATGTAAAATTATAATGAATAAATATTATATAGATAGATGTACATATAAATCATATTTGTAATTTTATATATATAATCTAAACAACTTACAGTGAATATAATCTATGTGAGCATATTATTTCTTAATCTTTGCAACTTATTATATTTACCCAAAGCTCTACAAAAGTAAAATATTCATTAAATTTGTATCATAAAACATATCAAAAAGTCTATGTACATATACATATCCAGAAAATAAATTAAACACTTAGACAATGTAAATGATATTTTTTTATTGGTTTTCATCCCAATGAAATAGGAAGATTGCAATATTGTTTCTAAGACAAATATGTTAAGTACATTTATATTATAATAGATAAATTATGATGAAAATTTACTTACATGTTGATATAAGATACTAGATAACACTTTTTATTATTATCATGATACAACTTATTTTATATCCGTGCCCGAGTAGAATATATCCAGTCTGAATGAAATATGGATCAATGAATCGATACATGTCACTCTTGCTCTTGCTCAAATCAATACAAAGGCGATGCATATATTAAAAATATTGAAAAAAAAAATTGTTTTTTGTAATAAATGAAATTAATAACTTGACTACTTCACTTGTCCCATGTTCCCCATGTTCCAATTTTAGTTCTATAGACAATGATATACTCATTTACTTTAACAATAATTGTTGAATATAATCTACTTGTGATTCAAACTTTTTGAATGGAATCCTAAATAATTAAAGATACATTATTAGTCATTTAAAATGTTTCAAGTGTAAATAGAAAAAGATGTATGTAATGAATGTCATATCAGAAACAAACCACATCTAAAACCATTACCTTACACTTGATTGTGTAAGGTGGATCCCAACTTGTACACATAAACATATACCACTATAGAATCATTATTATCTACATATAATTTACACTAGTATGAGATATTCTCGTCCTCATCTTCTGATTGTGATTGTTATGTTGGTATGAGATATCCTCATCCTCATATTTTGATTGTTATGTTGTTATGAGATATCCTCATTTTCTGATTGTGATTGTTATGTTGGTATGAGATATCCTCATCCTCATCTTCTGATTTATATACACTTATTTTTAATCTTTTAATCACATAAGTAAACTCCTCTATTCGTCATATACCACTACAGAATCATGATGATATGAGTCTCCTCATCTCCTTAGATCTGATTTAGCTCCTCGTATCATCGTATTCTTGATTTAGAAGTATAGTGATAGTGGGGTTGAAACACAAGAGTGCTCACCCTTTCTTTCATTTCAAGTAGGCCACTTTTTCTGGAACACAGTTTGGAATAACCGTGACCATATAATAATTTATGTATATATAAATCTTCCATGCTGTCATTTCGAAATGTCCGCCGTAGTTTAACCTCCCAAGATTTAGAGACACTTTATTAGTAAGCTCCTCTATTTGTCATATATCATTATGATATCATTGTCCACTTCCGATTTAGATCCTTATATCCTCTTCTTGATTTTATTGGTAAGCTCATCTGTTTGCCATATACCATTATGATATTATTGTCCTCCACTTCTGATGTCCTCCATTTCTGATGTCCTCAACTTCTGATTTAAGTCTTCGTATCAGTTATTCTTCTTCTTGTTGATTTTAGAGACACTTCATTAGTAAGCTCCTCTATTTGCCATATGCCACCATATGTTCACAAGCTTATTAATCAAAATGGTGTTTTCTGATTGCCATATCCTGGAAGCAATAGCCAAATAAAAGATGTAAAACTTTTAACATTTTTGATAAGTCACTAATTATAATTTGTATGGTTTTTAAAATAGATATGATTAATATCAAATATTTATACGGATCCAAAGTATAATTGATAATATAAAATTATTTACACAACTAGAGCATATAAATAAAATTCAAGCTATAATATCATGAATATATAATAATAATAATAATAATAATAATAATAATAATAATAATAATAATAATAATAATAATTACCTTTAAAAATAAGGCAACATCGCTTCTTCTTTTAGGCACACTATTTTATCCATATTAATCAAAGAAATCACAGTTGAAGAGATTTACGTCAAACAATACCAGAACGAACAATATATCGAAGTATGAAAAACACATCAAAGACTAGATTTTGTTGTCTCGTTTGTGGATCTAACTGAGAAAAAACAACACAAATTTTAATAGAATAAAAGAAGAAACAAAAGTTTATGTGCAATCAATGACAAGACATGAGAAATAATCTAAAATTTGCCATATATATAGTACCGATTTGAGTAGAATGAAGCCTTAATTGAATATGTATCAATCCCTAATGCATCACGACTGATATTCAATTTAGTCATACAAGTATATATGTGAGAATATATCTTGCAAGAGATAGATAGTGACTGGTTACTTTTGAAACTCTATGCAAGTGCAAGATAACGAGGGTTGAGAAACATAGAAACCCTAGAAGTTTTAGGAATGCGCCGTTAGGGTTATGCTATCAAAGTGAACGCAACTAAAATTTATAATAAGAAGACTAGAAGTTGGTGTTAGGTTAAACTTTTATATTTTCTATATAGATTTTCCGTAATGGGCTACCCATTTAATTGAACCAATAGGCTACCAGTCTGATTAAGTTTGGGCCGAGGTTAAATTGATATAGTAAACAAATAATATATTTTTATTGTTTTATAATGTTTTATATACGACATAAAATAAAAATGTGAAACTAAAAATATTATATTAATAGCTATGATATTTATTTTTTAAATGAATATCATATTAAAATTCAAAATAATAACTTTTCAATCCTAGTCCTTATGGAAAAAGAGAGAACTATATATAATTCTAATTCAACATTCTTCATTTCTACTTTTTATTTATTTATTTATTAAAATAATAATATTTGTTAGTCCAAATTACGTAGTATATTGATGTAATACAAATTCAAATTTGTTAAAAACAAAAAAAGATGAATCTATAAATAAATTCACAACATCCAAGTTAATAACACAAAATAACATGTCTATAAATATGATAAAATTCAAGTGTCCGAAATATCTATGTTTCTGAATCTATGCGGTTGATGATATTGAAGTCATTGACTAGAATTTGTAATTAATTAAAATTACTTTGTCAATCACAATCTGAACCAAAATAAACACCATATGAAGACGACAAAACCAAAAAGCACCAAAGGTACATGACAAAATCTTGAAATTAAAAATACAAAAGAAAAACTAAATTTGTGTGAAAATACCATTCCTTTAAAAGAGAAAACTACTGACAAACATTTTGATATAAATGAAAATTTATGAAATGAGTAATATACTTGTTAAAGTCCCATTTCGCTTAAAAGAGAGAAATTACAGAAGACTTTGTACTATAAAACAAAACTTTCTAGGTCGATATTATAACATAAATGGATAGAGTCAAATTACAGAAGTTGTGTCTTCAAAGACTATTTTAATTATTTAATGACTAATTTGAATTTTTAATAGAGTCAAAGATTAAAATGATAGTTTATCTTAAAATAAATATAAATAAAATAGAAAAAAATTTTGTGGAAAAAACAACATTGTTTTTTATTTTATTTCAACAGAGTAAAAAAAATCAGGTCGAACCCCTTGAACTTGGTCAGTTGTCGGTTTTCACGGGTCTAAAACAAGTAGTTAGTTTTGCTGAATTCTTGTAAGGATAATGATGCTAATAATTTGTAACATACTTGGAGAGTCTTTTATGGAGGATCATTATACTATTACATTTTTAAGGAAATTATTTTTAAAGTAACTAAAAAAATACAAAATAAAATTATAATATATAATTTTCGTTAAATGGTTTATGTTATTTTTTCTTTTCTTTGAATAAATTTTTAACTTAAAAAAGTAGTTGATAAACACTATCAACTATATACACTCCCAGATCAAAATGATTTTTGAGGTAAACGATCTAAAATATAATTAATATGTTAAAAGATAAGAATATGAGTTGAATTTGTTGGAACATAGTTAGTTTTGATATAATGATTATTCTGAATGACTTAATGATTACAAAATAATACATAACAAAACAACAATTTATTCTTTAATGAATTTTTTAAGTGTGCAACAAATACATTCAACAAAGCAAAGTCTCGAAGATTCAAATTCATTTAATGACAATAAGCTCTAAAGCATATTGGAAAACATGAACTGAACATAATTTGGTTACCGAAGATCGGAAGATAGTTAGATCAACAAAAGAGACAAAAAGAGTGTGTGCACTTAACAGTGACATTAGTTGATATGAGTAAGATAGTAGAAATATCAGATGCACCTCTGAAAGTATAAGTCGAAACTTGTAAAGTAGAACCATATCAACTCTAGTGACATGACGTCAACAATAACACGACTATGGTTTCAATGATTATATCTCAATGACTCTTTTCTCAAGTGCTATTTAGAGCATTTAAATCGAATGTTTAAGTTGATAAACATTCATACATCAACTAAATTATTGTTGGTTAGAGTAACATCTGCACCATAATAGCATCTCAACAAGAGTTCTTATGAGACAATTATAAATGAATGTCCATGAAGAATTTTTTTTTTAGAGAATCCAAGATCATAAAGAGAGAAAAGAAAAACAACTATGTTCAAATTGAATTGAATATATTTAGAAAAAGTGTTTGAACAAGATCAGCGAATAGAAATTTTTTTTTAGTGAGAGTTTAGATCTTATTGTAAATCAACCAATCAAATTAAATTTATATCCTCTCTAATGGAGTTATAAAACTTGGATTTATATGTGATTGAGTTGTAATATCTACTCTTATGAGAGTTATAATCGTAGAAAAATTTATATCACTACATATACAAGCTCAAACATTCACAATTGACACGATAGTGGTAACAATCCTTAAGAGTATACCTCACTTGAAAGTACACTATTTCAAGAATTTCTTAAATTCCTCTATGAAGAGTATATTCACTTGATGTTAAATCACTCTAAAATTTCTCATACCATGTTCATCATTAAGAATATACTTCATTTAAACCATAAATTTTACATGTCGAATACCTTTTTGATATTAAATAGTGCAATTTTTATTTTGGTTTTTTAAAGAATTTCTATAGACACGATTGAATATGTATACATTGATCCCTAAAATATTATAATTAATAATCAGTTCATACTAATAAATATGTGTGAACATATCTTATAAGTGATAGATAGATAGATAACTCCTGAAAGATTACTTTTGTAACTCTATGCAAATGCATTACAGTGAGGGTTGAGAAATAGAGAAATGTTGTAGAAGTTTTGAGAAAGCGACGTTAGGGTTATGCTATCAAAGCGAACGTAACTATAAATTTAGAAGGACAAAAGAAGTTGAACAAGGTTAGACTATTCGTAATCAAATAATATATTTGTATTAATTTTTAATATTTTTTACTAAAACAAATACAAATACAAATATTAAACTAAAAATATAAATTTATAATTTCAAAATATTAAAATCAAAACTATAACTTTTGATTATAATGCTTATGAAAGGAAAAAACAAAAGACACAATTAGTTTTAATTATAAATAAAATGTTTCTAAGTAAAAACTTATACTTTTTAATAATTAAAAAAATTGGAAATGTAATTTTACATGATAGGAGAGATACAAATGTAAATTCCTTTTTATAAGTGTTTAATAAATCATAAAATATTTCCTACCTTAAAATGGAGAACCTTCTCTTTACCTTAATTTTTTTTTCAACAAAAAACAAAAACTGTTAGACATAAGTCCTCTTAATCATGATTTTGACATAGTTAACAAACATACAATGTACATGCATCATTTGATAAATCTAACAAGTTGAACTGAGTAACATTTCAGGAAACACAACCACACACTTCACACTTGGACAATAGCTTGGAACTCAAGGAGTCAACCAAAATTGGAGGATTTGCTTGACAAAGATGTAAATACGTATATAGTGTGATTAGTGGTTATAGTTGTTTATTAGTAGACTCACCAATATGGTTTTATGCTTAAGTATTTGCCAAAGTAAAATTGAAATCATAAAATAAGGAAACAAATCAATCAATTGACAAATCCATTGGGCAATCGATTGATTGACTCAAAATTAGATTTTTCACTAAGTACATCGATTGGGAAATCGATTACTTAAATGATTTTAGTGAAACCTGTATTTTGGGTTTAAACCAATCCATTGAGCAATCGATTAGCACGTCAATTGAGAAATCGATTTTGTGATTCACAAAGCCAAGCTAGTACTCAGTTAATCGATTGGCAAATCGATTACGAAAACTCTTTTTCATCAGACTTGGCATTTGTGATCAACCAATCGATTAGACAATCGATTGGGACATCAATTGAGTAATCGAGTTTGTAAGTCACAGAGCCAACCACTTATTGAATCAATCGATTGGCAAATCGATTGTGCAAAAGTTTTTTTCAGACCTGACCTCTGTGATAAATCAAATCGATTGGAAAATCAATTGAATGAAGTTTCTTAAACTGGAAGTTTTGTGGCAATCGATTAGGTAATCGATTGAAAGAATGAATTAGTTAATCACTCATCAAAAACATATTGAGTAATCGATTGATAAATCAATTTTGACAAAATAGTTGAGCCATTGTAACAAGCCAAATCGATTGGCAAATCGATTGGATTAAAACATTTGAGTCACTATGATCAGACTAATCGATTGGAAAATCGATTGAAGTAAAATGTCTGAGTCATTGTGACCAGCACAATCAATTGGAAAATTGATTGGGAAAAATGTTTGTGTTACAACCCATTACCAAATCGATTATGTCAATATATATGAGTCGACTGAGTAATCGATTGTTTTGATCTCGTTATTTGAACAAAACACGTATAATCGGATTACCCAATCGATTCTGATATGAACTTGCTTCAGTTTCTGATTTGTGCATTAAAAGAATCGATTTACAAATCGATTCATTCTTATATGTTCAAGATTCAAGAAAAACAAGAAACGCGATAATCGATTACGCTGATTTTAAACTGTTATAAAATCGATTGTGCAATCGATTTTACTTATGTTTTTCTGAACATATATAAGTTGATTCAATCACATTTTCTCATAACTGAGACATAACACTTGAAACAATTATTCGAAACACCTTGAGAGAAATACTTGCATACACACACAAAACATTCATTTGCCAAATTACTTTTTGTGTGAGATTCATAGTGTGATTGAGTCAATATCTTTAGATATCTTTTCTCTTTTCTGTAACAAACAATTTGTAAAGAAAGTACTGAAAAATCCAGTGGTGAAATTGATAATTATCTTTGTTGGTGAGGGTGTTCATCAAGAAGAAGTTTCATCATTATCTCGTTGAGTTTGACGTTTAACTATAGGGATAAGGTGACAGTGTAATAGAAGCGAGTGAGTTGGATAGATAGGCCTTGTGTGAGCTGGACAATCTGTAAAACGTACTCAAGTCGATTCTATTGGAAAAAGGCTGAATTCTGTTTGAATTCAGGACTGGATGTAAGCTGTCATACTGATAGCCGAACCAATATAAATCTTGGTGCACGATTTTCTAACCCTTTCTCTTTATCTCAATATTGCATGAATGCTTATTCTTGTATGTTTGTATTGATGAATATCTGTCTTGATTAATCTGTTGAATAAGCATTGTATCTTTACTATTACATTGATAATACATGCAATTGTGAACCTTTGATTTTGAATATATTCTATAAACGGTCATTGTTAATCTGATTGATAATCTTGCAAAACTTAGGAAAGGCTTTTCATATAAGTTTTGATAAATAGAGGCCATTAAATACCAACAAAAACCATATAACTTAAAGAGAGAACTGGTAGATGAATTTTTGTTTTAAAACAAGATTTAATAATTGAATAGTATAAAAGGAAAAAGAAAAAGAAAAATTGCAAGAGAACAACGTTCGTTAACAACTTTTTAAAAGAAAAAAAAAAGTATATTTTATAGGCAGATCAACATTCAATTTTCACAACTTAAGTCTTCTGAATCGTACAATTCCTCTCCAACTTTTATTATCTTACTAATTACAACTAATTACTAAAATATGGGACATCACAGTGATTTAATTATAATCAAATTTATTATTTTTTTAAATAAAAAAAAAACAATTTATACAAATTAACTATCAAACTAGTAACTATATATATCACAAGAGAACAATATCTTAAAACTAAGATAAAATAAATAACTTTCCAACATAAAAGTATGCCATATAACATCTTGCGCTTCTTGAATATGAAAGATTGTTTGTGGTAAACCTCTAGTGTTCGTGGATATTTATAGTTATTCTATGACATAATGATTTGTTTGTTATAACTTATTAAAAAAAAAAGAAGTGATATTGAAATTCAATTTAGAAATTATATTTTAAAGATTGTAAAGGAAATGATAATTTATTGTATTTGTCTTTTGTAATGAAAATCATTTTTTTGATGATGGTTTAAAAGTAAAAGTTACATGCATTTCTTTGTGAAATATTAGAAGCAAAGTCAAATGCAAACGATCTAATATTCTAGAAATTTCTCACTACAAATCAAAATCTTCACTTTTAAAATAACTTGCAAATAACACATGCTAAACTATATATTTAGATAACAAAACCATTTTGATATTTTTTTCTTGTCTCTCTCTCTCTCTTCTTCCTTTGTGATAGATGAGTTTCTCCACAAAGGGCACAAATTATATGGTATTAGACAAGTCTCCAAAGAAGGATAAGATTTACAATAACAAAACAACTTTTTTGATCCGATTAAACAACTATAGGTAACTCAAAATAACTTGAAGAAATGAATGAATATTCATACAATAATGAAACATGTAAACAGGGTCAAAGCAAAACACTTATTTGAATAATATTCTATGGAATCACTTAACACTCTAATGCACTAAAATTATAAAAGAAAAGAAGAAAATCAATTTCAAAATTAAAGTATTTTTGATTGTGCATCGTGTCACGAAAAGCTAGAAACAATATACATTAATGATTCTTGAGAATTTAAAGGTGATCAATTGATAAATGGTATTAAGTTTAGAGATAAGAAAAAAAATTCAACAATTTATTCACTAATCCAAATTTCAAATCATATATTCAGAGGTTTCATCTAGTTTTATTCATCCATATTCATCAACTACACAAAACCAAAATTTGCCTCATAACCATAGTCATTGGGCCCAAATCCAGTTGGGCCCCATAGCCAGAGTTGCTCGGCCCAAATAAGAAGATGACAAAGTGACATTTAATCCATTAATTGACACCGTTAACAATGATTTTTATTAAAAAAAGAGAAAAAAAACATCATGTACATTGATTTTTTATTGTTATAGTTAAAAAAAAAATCACCTACTCAACGATTCAAGATTGAGTATGACTGTAGAATTTTTACACTTGATGCTTATAAAAAAGAAACACTAAGTGATATGATCTAATCACATTGAGTATGTAAAATAATATTAATAAATCATATTCACACAAACAACATTTAAGTAGAAATTTTACTAAATTTTTTATAATTTTCTAAAAAAAAAAAAATAGATTCTATTCCTCAAAAAAGAACGTTTAATTCAATTTGGTTAATGGATTTTTGGTTTATACAAAAGCCCTTGATATAAAAGTTGATGATCATGCTGCAAAAATAGAGTGAGATAATTAATTGCTTTTACTTTATGATTTTTCAGTGCCAATTTTTTCTAATCATATATGTTTGTTTTTATGAGCAAATAATTCCGGAAGTACAATAGATACTTCAACCCCTCCCTCGTATAAATTGTAATTAGTTAGATTTCATTCATACCATTTTTTATGTTATATAATGATATAATTTGAACAGAATAATATTTTTTTAATGTCAACAAAATACTGCTCCTTGTTTAGAAAATACTAAGTGATAAAACGTTTTTTTCTTTCGTACTATATATATTACCAAAAATAAAATTGTACTTTTCCAATAAATAAAATGATTTATGTTTCATTCATAATGGATTTTTTTTATCCTTTTTCTCTAATTGTTAATGATTTCAATCTGTTTGACCCTACCATAATTCAACAAAACTGTATATTATTATTGTTTTGAGGAATTTTTTAAATTATTATTATTATTATTATTATTATTATTATTATTATTATTATTATTATTATTATTATTATTATTATTATTATTATTATTATTATTATTATTATTATTATTATTATTATTATTATTATTATTATTATTATTATTATTATTATTATTATTCAATGGCTTGGACATGTTTTTATTGCTACCAGAATATTTTCTTCTCATTTTGGCCTTGTATCCTTCTCTAAAAAGTGGTTAAGGATATGATAATCCCCAAACAACTTTGAATTGAATGCAGCACTATTTTGTGGAATCAAACTAGCATAAAAAAGGGGATTTTCATTGAGTTGGATTGAAGTTAGAATCACACCACTCTTAGTCATCAACTTCACTCTTAAGAAGTGTTGGAATTTGATTTGAGAAATGAACCAACTGGATTGACAAGGTTGGTGGTACCAAATCTTAAAATACCATGAATTGGCAATGAGCTATGCAAAATTTTGCAAAATTTCTTTGTCAATACATAAGAAGACATATGAAGGTGGTGGAAATAATTAGATTGAGAGGGACAACAGATGAACTTATGACTTTTTCATATGCATGTAGGAAGAATTTTGGAAGTGAAACAAGTTAATATCAATCATTGGAATAAAGATGGTGGTAGAGTTGGTTGAACTTGACATTTTGGAATAAGTCTTACATTGTCCAGTATGGTAAAGCGTGAGGGAGGCTAATATTATATATTAATTGGATCTAACTCATATATATTTTCTTAAATAGAGTGAGATGCAATTTTGAATTTTATTTTGAAAAATATGGATGTATCTGTTTCGTAAGGGTTTGAGAGAAGCTTTGGTGTAATAAAGATTTTCACATTATATTATTCTCTTATTTTCATTAGAGAAACAATTATGATTTTTTATTTGGTATTATGTTGGAGTTTTACATTATATTTGAATATTGTGATTTAGTTTCTTTATTACTCTATGTTAGTTTTTCCCTACTACTACTGCTGATATCATGAACTTTAATTTTATGAGATATTAAATTCTTAATATGTTATGTTGTTGCACCATTATCTGATCTTTCACATTGTAAAAAAAAAAAAGTATGATAATGTAAAAATAGTATTTTAGAAAGATTTTAGTTATGAAAGACTTCGTACTTAAGTTGTCCATTGCGACTCACATGTCTTTTCTAACGACCAACTTAGTGCACACTTTACCGTATGAATACAACTGCAATATTAAGTTATACTCTAATGTTTGACATTGAGACATTTGATGGAATAATTACTTATGCTTTGTAGATAATTCATGTCATTGGTATGTATATACAATCAAGTTTACATAAGGTGTTGAACAATGTATAATACTGGGTTGAGATTGATGTAAGGTATATTGTGAGATTATGTGGATGACCATAGAAATTCCTAACAAAAATCAACATAAAAATTGCACTATTTAATATCAGAAAGGTACTCGACTTGTAAAAATTTATAGAATGATTTAGCTTCAAATGAAGTATATTCTTGATGATGGATAGAGTATGAGAAATTCTTGAAGTGATTTGACTTCAAGTAAATATACTCTTCACGGAGGAGTTTAAGAAATTCTTGAAATAGTGTATTTTCAAGTAAGGTATACTCTTAAGGATTGTTGCCATTATCGGTTCATATACGATTCTAACTCTTATAAGAGAAGATATTACAAGTAAATCATATATAAATCCAAGTTTTATAACTCCATTATAGACGATATAAATTTAATTCACTTGGTTGATTTACAATAAAATCTAAACATTCACTAGAGAGGATTTTCTATTCACTCATTTTGTTCAAAGACTTTTTCTAAATATATTCTTTAATTTGAACATAGTTTTTTTTTTCTCTCTTTATGATCTTGAATTCTCCAAATATTTCTTTTTTGTCTTCATGGACATTCATTTAGAATTGTCTCATGAGGACTCTTCTTGAGATATTACTGTAGTGCAAATGTTACTCTGACTAACACTAATTTAGTTGATGTATGAAATGTTTATCAACAACATTCGATTTGAAGTTCTCTTTATAGCACTTGAGAAAAGAGTCATTGAGATATACCATTGAACCATAGTCATGTTATTGTTGATGTCATTTCACTAAAGATGTAGATTTGATTCTACTTTCTTAGTATCTAATATTTTATTCATATCAACTAATATCACTCTCAAATGCACACACTCCTTTAGCCTCTTTTGTTGACCTAACTATCTTCGAATCTTCAATAATCAAATTATGTTTCGTTCATGTTTTCCTACATGGTTTAGAGCTTATTGTCATTAACGAATTTGAATCTTCCAGATTTTACTTTGTTGAATGTATTCTCTGCATATTTAAAGAATTCATTAGAGGATAAATTATTCTTTTGTTATATATTGTTTTGTAATCATTAACAAATTCAGAGTAAATGTTATATCAGAACTAACTACGTTGCAACATACTCACTCCATATTCTTGTGTTTAAGTTATTAACTATATTATTTTGATCTAGGAGTGTATATTAATTAGTCGATAATCTTTATCAACTACTTTTTAAGTTAAAAGTTTATTAAAAGAAAAGAAAAAAATTAGAGGAAATAAACCTTCTCCAATAGAAAATAAAGAACATGAAGTGTAAAAAATAACTCTTAAATTATGTAGATTTTTTAACCCTTCAACAAAAATTATATACTATAATTTTATTTTGTATTTTTTTTCGTTACATTAAAAATCAATCCCATAAAAATATTATAGTATAATGATTTTTTTCCATAAAAGACTATCCAATAGAAGTATGTTATAAATTACTAGCATCATTATCCTTAAAAGAATTTTGCGAAACTAACTACTTGTTTTAGCTCAAACAAGAAAATTTAGATCCGTGAAAACCGACAACTGACCAAGTTCGAGGGGTTCGACCTGATTTTTTTTACTCTTTTAAAAAAAATTAAAAACAGTGTTGATTTTCCCACAAACTTTTTTTTATCTATTTTTCTTTTATATTTATTTTAAAATAATTTATCATTTTAGTCCTTAAAATTAAAATTTTATTTCGATCATTGACTCCATAAAAAATTCAAATTAATTATTAAATAATCAAAATAGTATTTGAAAACACAACTTATTATCATAAAAGTCTTTATAAGATACAACTTTTAAAATAGTCTATGACCATTATAACGTCAAAGATTAAATTAACTGGCGTTTTGATGATTCGAGCACTAATTTAAGTTTTTGTTTGAATCGCAAACCAAAGTGATATCGTTCTATACTTTCAAAGATTAAAATAGTAGTATATCCATTTATTTTATATTATTGACTTAGAAAGTTTTGTTTTATAGCACAAAATCTTCTATTATTTCTATCTTTTAAGCAAAATAGGACTTTAACAGGTATGTTACTCATTTAAGAAATTTTCATTTGTATCAAAAAGTTTGCCAGTAGTTTTCTCTTTTAAATGAAATGGTATTTTGATATAAATTTAATTTTTCTTTTGTATTTTCTTTTTCACGATTTTGTCATGTGATTGTGGCGCTTTTTGGTTTTTCTATCTTCGTAGATGTTCATTTTGGTCCAGATTGAGATTGACATAGTGGTTTGATCAACTACAAATTTCGATCAATGACTTCAATATCGTCAACGTTACAGATTCGGAGGTATATATATATATATTATAGACATTTAAATTTAATCATATTTATAAATATGTTATTTTGTGTTATTATATTGAATATTGCAGATTGTTTATAGATTCATCTTTTTTGTTTTTAAAAATTTTAAATTTGTATTGCATTAATATACTATGTAATTTAGATCAACAAATATTGTTATTTTAATAAAAATTAAAATAAAATAAAAAAAATAGAAACAAAGAAGTTGAATTAGAATTATATATATTTTTCTCTTTGAATTTTAATGATATTTATTTTTAAAATAAATAATATAGTTATGAATACTATATTTTTAGTTTCATATTTTTATTTTGTTTGGTATAAAACATTACAAATCAATAAAAATATATTATTTGGTTACTATATCAATTTAACTTCGGCCCAATCTTAATAAGACTATTAGCTTATTGGTTCAATTAAATGGATAGCCCATTTCGTAAAGTCCGTATAGAAAACATAAAAGTTTAAATTAACACCAACTCTTAGTCTCCTTATTATAAATTTTTGATTGCGTTCACTTTGATAGCATAACCCTAACGGCGCTTTCTCAAAACTTTTAGGGCTTCTATGTTTCTCAACCCTCGTTATCTTGCATTTGAAGAGAGTTTCAAAAGTGGCCATTCACTTTTATCTATCTCTTGCAAGATATATTCTCACATATATACTTGTATGACTAAATTGAATATCAGTCGTGATGCATTAGGGATTGATACATATTCAATTGTGGCTTCAATCTACTCAAATTGGTACTATATATATGGCAAATTTTAGATTATTGCACATAAACTTTTGTTTCTTCTTTTATTGTATTAAAATTTGTGTTGTTTTTTCTCAGTTAGATCTACAAGCGAGACAACAAAATCTGGTCTTTGATGTGTTTTTCATACTTCGCTATATTGTTCGTTTTGGTATTGTCTAACGTAAATCTCTTCGACTGTGATTTCTTTGATTAATATGGATAAAATAGTGTGGCTAAGAGAAGAAGGGATGTTCCCTTGTTTTTAAAGGTAATAGTTATGATATATATATATTATTGAGATTATAGTTTGAATTTTATTTATATGTTCTAGTTGTGTAAATAATTTTATATTATCAATCAATTATACTTGAGATCCTTACAAATATTTGACATTAGTCATATCTATTTTAAAAATCATACAAATAATAATTAGTAACTTATCCAAAATGTTTAAAGTTTTAATATAACTATGTATTAAAATTAATGATCATTTATTTGGTTATCGATTTCCAGAATATGACAATCATTTTTATCGGGAGATAGAGCATTTTGTTTAAAAAGGTTGGTGAGCATATTGTGGCGTATAGCAAATAGAGGAGCTTACTAATGTGATTAAAAATAAAGTGTCTCTAAATCAGAAGATGAAGATGAGGATATTATGAGGACGAGGATATCCTGAGGCAAATAGAGGAGCTTACTAATATGATAAAGTATCTCTAGATCAGAAGATGAGGATGAAGTTATCTCATAACATCCAAAGATGAGGACGAGGATTTGTTAGATGAGGATAGGGATGAAGGAGCTTCCTAGTAAGAAAAGGGCAAGTATGGAAAATGGAGGAGCTTACTAGTAAGAAGTGGGCGAATATTACAAATGGAGGAACTTACTAATAAGTAGAGGGCGAATATATATATCATAATGATTATGTAATGGTATGTATATGGCAAATAGAGGAGCTTACTAATTACTAATAGAGGAGCTTACTAATGTGATTAAAAATGTCTCCAAATGACGAGGAAGATATCTCACTCATAATAGATAATAGTGATATCAGAAGATGAGGACGCGAATATCTTATAACAGATAACAATATAATCAGAAGATGAGGACGATGATATCTCATAACAAATAACAGTGTACATATCTCATAACAGATAACAATATAAATTATATGTATAGTACCTATGTCCACTGATGAGGTGACAACAATTTGTCATCCTTTGAATACTTTCATTTAGTATATCATTGTCTATAATAGATAAAAATGAAATTAGAAGATAAGGACGAGGATATCTCATAATAGATAACAATGTAATCAAAAGATGAGGATGATGATATCTCATAATAGATAACAATGTAATCAAAAGACGAGAACGATAATATCTCATAACATATAACAGTGTACATATCTCATAATAGATAGCAATGTAAATTATATGTGTAGTACCTATGTCCAATGATGAGGTGACAACAGTTTATCATCATTTGAATACTTTCATTTAATGGCCAAAAAGAATTTTGGGATTTGTTTATGAAATATTTTAAATGACTAATAATGTATCTTTAATTGGAACTAAAATTGGAACATGGAGAACATAAGACAAGTGAAGTGTTTGTTCTTGGAAAAAGTGATATAATAGAATTGAGCGACGTAAGGACATTTAATTTGAAAACTTAGTCAAGTCATTAATTTCATTTATAACAAAAAAATATTTTAATTTATTTATTTCAATATCTTAGATATATGAATCACCTTTGTATTGACTTGGACAAGAGTGACGTGTGTTGATTCATTGATCCATGTTTCATTCAGAGTGAATATGATCCTACTAGGGCTCAAATACAAAATAAGTTGCAGCATGATAAAAAAAAGTTCTATCTTAACAAGTAAGTAATTTTTTATAATAATTTATCCATTATTGAAGTAGCAATGTCACTCACAAGAAAAAAGAAGTTTGAATTGTGATCCTTTTAAAATTTTGATTCTTGTGCTTAATTTAAATTAACACAAGATTGATCTTGGCTCGATAAAGGCATAACGTTCTTAAAGCAATTAAAAATGTGTTTATATTGTTATCTAGAACTTTCTTGACAATCGAAGAGCGTTATTGCGTTTGGGTTTGATGGAAAATGTGAATGCGTAAGTGAATGAGCTGTGAAATGTTTGTTTGGTACTGTTTCCAATAAGAATTATACAGAGCTTTTTGCAAAATATTATAAGTACAATGTTCTTGTGTCCTTACTCACAACTCATCAATTTGGAGATCAATCTTGATGTTGTTTTCTCCATTTGGGCATTCAACTCAAGTGATATGCTTCCCTATTGATTTGAGCAGTATTGATACTCTTTAATATATGATTTAAACTGTGGAAAATGATTTGTTCTGGTTTTGACAACATTAATCCAAGAACATTCTGGTTTACAAAGAACAAAGTATTCTTTAATTCAAGATCGATATGGGCTACGAAAATACATCAATCTACATAGCAAATCATCAATATTCATTACAAAGGAACATATTTATATACTCAAGATAATTTTGGATAAATTCTTTCTATAAGATCAACAAAAAAGGAAAGCAATGCATCAAAAATAAAAAGCAACGTCAATCTCCAAATTGACGAGCTATAAGCAAGGACACTGTTGCTGCTCCTTTTTGTAGAAAGCACATCATGTTTTTGAGACAAAAGACTGACACACAACAATTGTCAAAAATCTAGCACTCATAAAATAGAAACGAAGAATGTTCTTGTTTTACAAAAGAACATATTGGTTATTCTCTTTTAAAGACATAATTAAAACAAATAATTTTTTACAGTGCAAACTACATATTAAAGAGTATCAAGATTGCTCAAATTAATGGTGAAGCTTAAAACTCGAGATGAATGCCCAAATGAGGAAAACATCCTCAAGATTGATCTTCAAATTAATGAGTTGTGAAAAAGTACACAAGTACATTGTACTTAGAATATTTTGCATAAAGTTCAGCATAATTCTAACTCAAAACAGTACAAACTGACATGTGACAACTCATTCACTCGAGATGAACGTTTTGGATAACAATTAAACACATGTTTAATTGCTTTAAAATATATATAACACTTAGGAAGTGTGGCAAATGAAAATATTCATTTTAAAATGAATATTCAAATCTTTTTAACATCTATAAATTGGAAGATGAAGACAAGAGTTCAATATACAAATCTATCAACACTTGTTCAAATAAGAACAAGTCAAAAAAATTTCAAGTAAACTCTAACTTTCTTTGTAACACCCCGGCCCTCCAGCGTTACCGACCCGGTACCTAGGGGATAAGTACGGCCTCATCACAATCCCACTACCAATTGAGCCACTAGTTCGAGTTGGGTGAACCAAGATATATTGTTGTGTGAATTCTCTTTCTCTTATATTCATTTAATTATCATTCACTTGGCATTGATCATATTGTGAACTTTTTATTGTTATATTACTAATCAAGGACATTCTCAGTTTTCCGTTTTCATAACCAAGAACGTTCTTAGTTTTCTGTTTTCATAACCAAGAACGTTATATGTTTTCTGGTTTCATAACCAAGAACGTTCTCAGTTTTCAATTTTCATAACCAAGAATGTTCTTAGTTTTCTATTTTCATAACCAAGAACGTTATATATTTTTTGGTTTCACAACCAAGATCAATCTTAAGTCATAATCTTTTAGTTTTAATAGGAAATTTTAAAAGGATAAATTTACAATTCAAACATTTTTTTGTAAATTGACATTGCTACTACAAACTTTGCAAATAATAGAATGTATCTTCTTTGTTAGTGTTTCTTCTTGTAAACAAATCTTGATCATATCTTATTGTAAATAGTTTATATCTTGTAGATTATGATCAACTATTCTTTTAAATAATTCATATCTTTTTATAGATAAATCTTGATCAAGTCTTCTTGTAGATAATTCATATATTCTTGCAATAAATATTGATCAAATCTTCTTGTAAAAAATTCATATCTTGTTGTTGATAATATCTTGATCATATCTTTTTCAAATCTTGATCATGTCTTCTTTTCAACTTGGCCAAAAATTTTCTTTAATTATAAATATGAATCAAATCTTATTTTAAATTTTCTTTCATACTCTTGCTTGATTTGAACTGGAATGGATTTGGATTATTCTTAGATCTTCACAAGTTTTTGATTCGGCTAAGTTTTCTTTTCATATTTAATTCTTTCAATTTCTTTCGTTGACTTTCCATCAAATGAATTGACTTTATTGTTTGAGTGCGATATTGTGTTTCTTGAATAATGATAGTGAGAGGTATAACTGTATGACTTAGAATTAGTGGCATTAGGCAAATCACCTTGTTGAAACTTCAGAGTCGGTGCAACATTAATGGTTGCATCTTAGAGGCAACATTTAGAATGTGTTGCACTATTTTGATCAACGGATTATGAACTTATGACTTGAACAATCTCTCTAGAGTTAAATTTACCTTGATATGAATTCTTCAGAAGTGTGTTGAGTTTGTGCACTTCATAGACATTCAAGGGCTTCAAAGGCATGCTTCAAATTCAGTCTTCAGAGTCAGTCTTCATACTCAATTTCAGATTCATTCTTCAAGGGCATTCTTCAGACCCCATATATTAGAGGCAACCTTTGTAACCTTTAGAGGCATATGTTAAGAGACTGACGCGTATACTTTGAGATCTTTTAATCTCATCATCTAGTCACTTCCTTTGATGACTTTCCTCTGGTCACTTCTTTTGATGACTTTCCTCTGGTACATTCCTTTGATTTTCTTCTTTCATTTTTTACATAGTTAATGAAACCATTAATTGAAATTTATCGTTCTCATAAGATACTTTTATTGACATCAAAACTTTAAGTAGAAAACTAACTTAATTCAAACAAACCCCATTAGTAGTATTGTTAAATAGATTGAAATCAGAATACCATGGAGAAAAATGATGGAAAACTCCTACATTTTAAAAATTTCAAGGGGTTTTAATGTAAAGTTTTATACAATATCATGTATCAACAACATCTATTATGAATCATATTAAGATTATTGTAAAACTGTTTTACATTGACATCTAATAAAAATACACGTTTGTAAGATTATTTTGGAATTAGTTATATAACATGAAAGAATAATAATTTCTCATTGTATGATTATATATGTTCAAGTCCCACTAGTGTAATTGGAGATAATCAAATATATTTGAAATACTCATTGAACCCTAAATTTTTCTATCATCCCATCACCTTCAATTTTTATTAAGTTTAAAAAATGGGAATTAAATAAAAAAAATTTATGATAATAAATATGAATAACTTGTTTTAATAAGCATAAATATGAATGAGTTAATTTGAAATCAAATCAGCTGATATATATATTTTTAGTGATTCAACAATTATTAAAAATTAACAGTAAATACTATATGGGCATATTAAGTAAATATATATGTGTGGATATCATAATTATTACCTCAACAACATCTCTCAATCTTTGCTTATGGTTTTGTCCGTATTTAATCAAAGAAATCACAATTGATGAGATTTATTTCAGATAAACTAGGTAATGTTGCATTGCTTTTGGATTTGTCCACAACAAAAAACACAAGATTAAATACAAGAAAATAAAAAAAAACACAAAATTATCTACAATCAATGACAAAACATGAGAAATAATCTTAAAATTTTCATATTACTAGTACCAATTTGAGTAGAATGGAAGCTCCAACAAAATTTGTATTGATCGCTATTACATTATAATTAATAATCAATTCAATTATACTAGTAAATATATATGATTATATCTTGTAAATGATAGATAGATAGCTAATGAAAAATCACTTTTGCAACTCTTTGCAAATGCAAGAAAGTGAATGTTGAGAAACATAGAAATGTATTAGAAGTTCAAGAAAAGCGCGTGAAAGTTATTCTATCTTAGTGAACTTACCGTAAGACATTTAACTGATCAAATAGACAAACAGTCTCATTAGGGTTATATCTTTAGTAATCAAATAATATATATATATATATATATATATATATATATATATATATATAATTTTTAATATTTTTTATTAATCAATATACAAATATTAAACTAAGAATATAAATTTATAACTTCATAATATTAAAAATCAAAACTTTTGATTCGTATTC
>JBBPBR010000002.1:27830473-27841644 GCA_037974775.1 Cicer pinnatifidum
TTATATGAGCTAGTAGTATTACGCAAGTGTAAATATATTTTTTTGGAAAAGATTGCTCAAGTGTAACTTGATTTAAGATAACAAATCTTTCGCACGTACACATATACATTATTGATTACACCTATTAATAGTGCAAAGATAAATGATCAAATTTGTAAGAAAAGGGAAAGACTCTTATAAGCAAAGCAACACTAGTTATGTACTAGCATTCCATTATCGTTGTTATTATTTAATTTAAAAATGAACATTATTTTTATGTGGTCACAAGTAAAGTGAATATAATTAGTTGTACAAGCATTATAGTACAACCGTTGACAAAATATACCTAATCATATATATTATGGTACAACCTATAACTTCAATGTTTGATCTAATAACTTTTGACGTTTCTTCCAATATCTCCATGCAACCTGAATTTGGGTTGCTGCAAGGGATCTCCAATAAGGTGATTCATACCTAATATAATATAATGATCATATGATTATGTCACAGCTATGAATTTCAAAACAGAAATAGGATTTGTGAGCAGTAAAATCATAACATGTGACATATTATATATGGATGATAATAGATATCTAACAATATGGCTAATAGTCATTTGACATTGTTCGGTTGAATAAAAATAATATTTGTATTTGCTAAACGGATATTTAATGAATTTTTAAATATTTATGGATATTATCATTTAAATAAAAAATCATTTATGTATAATTTTTTTTTTAATTATGTGCAATTATTTTCCTCTTTTGTCAACATAAAAAAATATTAAAACATTAACACATAATTAAAATGTGTCACAAAATATACTAACACATAAACTAAGGAGTAGTTAAAATATTCGTTAACCTATTCTCTCGTACATGTTATAATTTGTATATGCAAATACCCGCTACATCCCTAGACATATATAGTAGTGGGAAATATTTCCTTCGATTTTCATTCTTGAGGAGGTGTAAGAATGGTTTCGATCAAAGGTGTTGTATCCAATATCAACTATTCAATTTCATAATATCAAATATTATACTTGTGGGCAAATCTTAATAAAAATCAACCATTGTTGCACTCTCCAATAAATACATATTTATTTATTTTATTTTTCTTCTAGAAATAAGATGATAATTACGATCAGAAATTTACACACATAACTATAATGTCTAAAGTTCGAACTTGAAATATACCGTCTAACCTAATAATTTTGACATTTTTCGATTGAGCTAAGACTTAAGAATATTAATGTTTGAGCTAAGACATATGTATTATCATTACAGAAAGTCTTAATTGGTTAAGATTAATGTTTGAACTTATTTTTTCTTTGTTTTAACTTTCGGCTCCAAGAGAATTAGTCCTACTCATTCGAAGTTCGGCTTAGAGGTAAGTTGATCCAATCAGAATTTAAATCCGTGTTGAACGATTTGTCTTTAATTGAAGTTCATTAATTGCTTAAGTCTAATCAATCGGTTATTTTTGTGTGAACACAAAACCATGAGAAAGATTCAACAAAACAAGAAATGAATTACCTTAAAGGTCCTTGAACAAGCACACTCCTAAAGGATCTCATGAAAATGGTTGTGACTTCTTCAAGATCTGCAGCTCTGAGTGAAAAAGCCTCAACATTTGTTAAGCACTTTACTGTCCTATTGCTAAGCAACCTCTGTCCTGGAAGCCTTACTTTTTTACCATCTGCAAGAGAAAACATATTAATGAACCATGTTGTTTCTCATATGGTATTAAGGGCAATTATGAATTCCACTATTTTAAAAACTTTAAACACTTGTTTCAACCAATTTGGATGAACTCATCAAGAAGCACTTTAAGAAAACAACAGTTTTTTTGTTGTTGTATAATTTGAAGCTTGCTTCTCCATCTTAATTTATTTATAAATTATTTCATTTACATTAATAAGTTTATAATGATTTTTTCGCGACAACTTTTTACGTTGCTAACTCAATTCAAATATTTGATTGATTACGTTCCGTAAATCATTAATAGATATACTAAGTGTCGAAACAAATTTAACCATGGATGTAACTTCACTAACCACAAATTGGACAAGATTAATCACAATAATCAGGCGTTCAACAACATGTAGATTTGAACAGCTGAAAATTATAGTTAATCACATTCAAATTGAAAGTTCTTAAAATTACATTGATAGTTAATGAATTTTGACACCTAAATATATTTATTAATCATCTACTAAATATAACTAAACACATATTTAAACTTCATTAACCACTTAAAAGTTGCGAAAACTCTCAAATTTGGTTTTTCAAGTAACTGAATTAAGAAGCTACTTTAAACTATAAGCTATTTTTCACCTTTGCTTACAGAAGAATGTTGAAGATACCATGTTAGAAGTTCTTCACCACAAGCATCTCCTTCAGATAAAGGAACTGCAATTCCATTTTCTCCAATACTCTCCAATTTTCCACGCACAACAAAAACCATTTTCCCAACTTCACCACCATAACTCATAATTCTACTTCCATTTATATATGTCTTCTGTCTTAGTCTCTCACAAATAGCATCCAAAATAGGCTCATCCATCAGAGAGAAAATTCTAATCTGCACACACATTACATTCTCAGCATTGCATACATTATTAATGCAAATCAAATTATTGTTTAGCTATGCATTAATTGAAAAAAATAAAAAAATACTAATGCATACTTTCTTAATAAAATGGAAGAGATGACGCCTTATTTCGGTTTGAAGATCTTCTGGCAAATTCTCAAGAAGTGTTTCTTCATTCGCTCCTCTTGTTGCAGCCCAATTATATCGTTCGGCCTGTCGAACTCTCCTGCACAAAATTTGTGTAACATATTTTCCTAGCATTCAGTCTTTATGTTTGATTTACATGCATGCTTGCATGAATTTGACAGATGCTTTTTATTGACAATGTAAGTGTAATTTATTACAAAGAATTGGAGCATTTTATTGCATACTTTCTTAGATTTTCAGGTAAGCGACGATGCCTCATCCATTGCTCAACATCACGGCCTCTAAGTAGCATTTCTAGCCTCCTGCAAACAGGTAAGCGACGATGCCTCATACAAATAATGATTTGTGATTGGTTGACAGTGTAAAAAGTCTTACACTTACTGTGAATCAAAATTATTTTCAAAAAATAATGCCTACATAGAATTATCATGATATAATATTTTTAGAGGACTTTTACTGGTCCAACTTAAACATCTGAGTCCAAAAATAATAGCAATATTATCACACATTAAGTATATAAAGTCAAACTTTAGAGGTATGCTGATATACATTATTGAATTACAACTTATAGTTTTATACATTACATTTATAGGATGGCTTTCATTCATCTGTCTGCAATAGTTTAATAAGGGAAACAACATTTGAGAGGAGTAAGTTCTACCTCCTTCCAAGACCTTGGAGAAAGTTTTGTATGTTTCCAATGAGAAGTGAAAAAAGCAAGAGTCCCAATCCTATGATGGCAATTGCAAACATGACTTCCCATACAAAATAGCTTGGGGTTAGACCACCAGCCAGAGTACTGATTTGCTGTAATAAGGATCACAAAAGAATGATTGATAAGAGATCTCAATCCATTCATATGCTATTAGTGAATAACTTAAGTTAGTGTAGGACCAAGATAGGCCTTCATATGATATTAAAGCATTCATGATCAAATTCCTAAAAACTAAGGGTAGAAATAAGTCAAACCGTCTACCCAGAAAGAAATGACCTAGTCTATACCTTCCCTAAACCAGACCAAGCTTAAGAAACAACTAGGTCAAAAATTTATTCTTCTATATTATTCTCTGCACCCAACTACAAATATACTTATTTTTTTATATTATCCTCGACAGGCAACTGCAAAGATTAATCTTTCAAGGATTTGGAAATTGTAACAAATTTTAGAGTTATCTCTCTCATATAGTGAATTTTCACACAGACAAGTTAGGGATCAACTTATGACCACATGCTTAAGAGATCTGGTTTGCTTACCACTTGTACCATACCAATTCGGTGGACAAAATATACTTGATCACTACAAAAAGAACTACAACAACAACCAAACATTATCCCACATAAAGATCAACTACATGAATCAAACGACCCATAACGTTCTATCATAACAAACTAAAAATGAAAAAAAAAAAAAAAAAAAAAAATGCTAACCTGCAATCCCCAAAAATGAGAATACACATATTTGTTGACCATGCTAGTTTCAATAGTAAGTGGAACAGCACTGACATAGATTCCATAACGAAAACCATTAGGAGAAGGATTCAAACAAGCAATGGCATCTGAATTGTTGTTCCACATAGATGATGTTTGGCCTGCTGCAGACTGGTTGTTTCCAGTTCGTCCATGTCCACAATCAATGACATCAATGCATCCTTTGATGTTAGACTTACTGCAGGCATCTCTTAAACATTGATTTACCCTCTGGAAGAAAGTTAATAATCAAACATTAACCTTTATTTACTAAAGCAAATTTATCAATATTTATAAATCGGTTAGGAAGATTAATTTATGAGCACATATTACTAAAGCATGGATACTGACACGAAAACCAAACACAACACTGACACGCCGATGCCTGCAGTAGTTTGATAAAACGAATTAACTGAACATAATCAATATGAAAATGTCGTGTTGGTATCAGAAACCGACACATGTCAGACACCAAGACACGTCTTTGATCAAAAGTGTCGGTGCTAAAGAGATTACTAGCATAGCATACTATCAAATAGAAAGAAAAAAAAATGATTCGCCTGTAGACCAAAGAGGTACCAGCAAGAGCCAACAACATGGCTAGCAAGCATAAACATGAGAAGATTTATAATGAAATTAGCCCATGCTGACTCAAATATGAATCCAGTTGGAGACCTTCCATTTAGCAGAGTCAAAATCCTAAATAGTCTTGGAATGTACTGCACAAGAATCACTGCACGTAGAAGATTCTTAGCATAATTTGCTCCTGATAAACCCAAGTGCCTTGGTAAAACACATAGTATCATTATCTGCATGCACATATTTCACAATATACATGTCATATGAGAAGTTTGATGAGTATATACACATACATAGTTGCATCTTCTATAAGGAAATGGAAAGATATAAATACTTATAATAACAATAGACTAAACTATCCTTAATATAATATATTATCTAACATCCCCTTCAAACTCGCGATGCATTAACAAGGAGAATCCACAGTTTGTATGAAAATGTTGTGAAATGAGTTGCAGTAAACAAGTCTGTGAATGTGTGTCTCAAATCATCTAACTAAAGTTGGTTAAACTTTAGTGGTTGTTATAACTACCTTTGGCCAAGTTAGTTATTATAGGTGGTTAGTTAGTTAGCTCTTGTGTAATATAAATAATGCTGTAATATGGTAGCAGCCATAAGGGAGAATAGCAGAGGTAATAATAGAGTTGTAGTGGTAATTGCAATGTGGGTGTTGTTGTAATAGCAAGAGTGGATAAACTAAGTGAGGCATATGCAATTCATGACTCATAGAAAATCAGAGAAAAAAGATTAAAGGGAGAAAAGAAAGATTGAGAGAAAGGCTAGTATTGCTGGTTCATAAACAGTGACAGATACTAGGAGTTCAATCTTGAGAAGACTTTAATCTTGTAACATTCAATCATTCATAGTGGAATAATCTTGCTTGCTTGCCCGTGACGTAGGTCTCATCAATTGAGACCGAACACGTAAATTTTTGGTGTTATTCTTCCCTTATCTTTCTTTATTTTTGTTTGTATTGATAGAGAAAACTGGTTGTAGAAAACTGCAGAAAGAAAAATTGTTTTATACAAAACTGCAGCAAACGGAGAACGATAAACAGACTCCGTTTCAGTTCTGCAGAAACGCATAACATTCTCCGTTTTTTGGTTTTCTGGTTTTCTGGTTTTCTGGTTTTCTGGTTCTCTTGTTTTCTGTTTTGTTGGTTAATCTAAGTTGCAGATCCCAATTATTGTTTTGGTAAGACACATAGTATCATTATCTGCATGCACATATTTCACAATATACATGTCATATGAGAAGTTTGATGAGTATATACACATACATAGTTGCATCTTCTATAAGGAAATGGAAAGATATAAATACTTATAATAACAATAGACTAAACTATCCTTAATATAATATATTATCTAACATCTCCTTCAAACTCGCGATGCATTAACAAGGAGAATCCACAGTTTGTATGAAAATGTTGTGAAATGAGTTGCAGTAAACAAGTCAACAATCGGCAAGGAGGAAAAACCAATTGTTAAAGTAATGGGGTTATAGTGAAAGTGATGATGTGTAGGTGACATTCAATTTCAATGTACTTGGCGCATTCATGAAAAGACATGAACAATTTGAATAGCAGATTTGTTATCACAATACATAGGTGTTGGGCTAGAGAGGGATACTCATATGAGAAAGAAGCCAACATAACCATACCACTTTTGATGTGGTGGTTGTCATAGCAAGATCTCCTAAAAAAATGAGAAAGCTTGTAATAGACTTACAATCAGTGGCATCAAAGTAATCACACAACTCTAAGGAAATAGATAATAGATAAAGAATTCATCGGAAAAAAGACAAGTCCACAATCGAACAATAATAATCCAAAATACTCACACTAAAACTTAATGTATTTTTAGATTGAATTTGGTAAAAATTATAGTGACACTGGAATTTTATTAAAACTCAAAAAAGTTTATTTTTTATTTAAATCACAAGGGTATATCATGATTCCACCAAAGTTACCCCATAGCTAATGTTGCAATTAGCCTAAGGACAAAAGAAAAAGTTTGCATAAGGAATAAAGGAAAAGGAGAAGAAGTTTACTTGAGGAAGGGGCAATACAACAAACAAGTCAACAAGAAAATAACTTTGCAGGTAACAGACAGAAATTTTCTTGGGATCATCAACTAAATCTCCGGCACCAACCACCCTTGACTCTGGTGACACATAGGCCAACCTAAACTGCAAATATGCAATTAGATAAAGTTGTTTAAGCTTTAAATCATCAAAAAGAAAGGGTCACATACATTTCCACACATACTACTACTAAACATTTGAAATTCACACCAATATGTCATTGATATTTGGACACTAGGAATAATGTATGAAAATAGAAATAATTGAATATAATATGTTTCATATTATGTTAGTGTTAGACATCAACGTTTTTTAGACACCAAATTCGCTTTCAATCTAAAATATTAGTTAGCACAATATTACAAATAATAGATTATCTATAATTAATGCTAGAAACCAGCCTATTTATTATCTTAGTAAATAAAGGCGATATAAGGTTGACTTGACAAGTGAATCTTCAACAAAATACTACAATATTAACGATACCAATTACTAACATTAGTCTTTGGAAAAAAATATCTTGAGTAATTTAATCATTTCATTTTTATTTTTTCTTCCAATGTAATTTACACAAAGTAGTTGACATAGAATGGTTTATGGTGACTAGGAGCTGGATTATATTTTTTATACTAAAAATTGCCACTAATCTATGAATACAATAATTATCTCAAATTAAACATAAGAGGAGGTAGCTACTGATGAGAAATTACCTGGAGAAGAATGTTTAAGAAATATACAAAATCATTCATGCTTCTAAGTAAAACAAGTGTTTCTGTCATTGTTCAGTTGATAGCAATACAATTAAAATCCTGCATACAATTAATTGGAAAATGAAGTGTAAATTTGCAAGGAAAAAAGTAGCAGGGGAATGTTGGCATCAACAAATTATTTTCAATGCAAAATTCTTTTACACTGACATTCAATTAAAAACAAAATTATTTTGTCATATCATTTCAAATCTATATGTGTATTTTAAAATTAGTGATATGACATAAAAAAAAATATACTTTTTTGTTGGATTGAAGTGTAAAATTGTTTTACGATGTTTGTGTAAATCCATCGATTTCTTAAATAAATTAGAAAAAGAATCATACCTTCTGAACATATATTAAGAATAAAAATAATGGATCCACAAAAATTGCCACTATGCAAAAAATGGCCAGAAATTTGTTCCATTGTTGGACAAGTTTAGTGTGAGGATTTATAACTCCAGGAACACATGAAGAGCAAAATGACAAAAGTTTTCTCCCAAAACCCTTGGCATCCCCATAAAGAGCATTGTGGAACTGTACATGGACAAAGTTAATTTAGTCCTAAAAAATATTTTATCACTATAGTTTTAGAATATATCAAAATTACAAAAAAATATTTTTGAACGAATTTTCAGTCACTAATTTGATGGATCAAACTGATTAATAAAAAACACATTTGAAGATGAAATATCTTTTATGTAAAGATATTTGAAGATCAAATTAATTAATAAAAAATACATTTAAAGACCAAACTGACTAATGATATAAACTGTAGTAACAGCAACAACACGTAAGATATTTAAGAACTAAAAAGACTATTTCTTCGAAATATTCACAACAAAATCAAGTATAGCAATGATGCAGCAAACTTTGCTCCAGTGACCTTTGAAACAATGCTTTTCAATTTTCATAGAAATACCATTGAATGTCTTGTTGTCTAACAATAAACATATGAATATGATTAAATACAATAATGTAGGCTTATAAAAAATAATGCAATAATGTATAAATGCAAAAAGCCACAACTACATAAAACCATATTTATACACACATGAAAATTGTAGGCTACATAGTAAGCACATTGACAGTATAGTTTAATTAAGAATCTCCAAATTTTTTATTACATACTAAGCTTATCAAATTAAGAAGAAATAATTGGTATACTCTTTTAAGTAAAAAGGTATGTGATTTAGATCAAATAGATGTACCTTTTTTGTTTGGACTAAATAAAACATGTATCTCTTTATTTATAGTTAGACTTAATTGCAGTTTTGATCCTCATATTTTAGCTGAATCACGAAAATAGTTCCCCTCATTTTATTTCTCTCTAGTTTTGGTCCTCAAATATAATTTTGGTCTCCCAAACAGAATTTTGATCCAAAACTTGATGAATTGCCATTTTTTTAAGTCACACCACACCATTTATAATCATATATCTCAGGTACAATTATTATATCACGAGATTTTGAAGCATGGTATGACTTAAATAAGTGCAAAAAAATGACATTTTATCAAATTTTAGACCAAAATTCTATTTTGAGACAAAAAAAGAGGAGAAAAAAAATGGGGGATCATTTTTGTGATTCAACTAAAATAGAGAGAGCAAAACTACAATTAAGCCTTATATTTAAGGTCAAAAGACACTGAAAATATTTTTAAGAATAATGATACCTTGGAATCAAATTCATTTAAAGCTTTTGGACTTCTTTGTTTAGAAGCCTTGCAGTAAGTAGGGCAAGTAGTGCAATAAGGGTCATCACACATTCCAAGTAGGCCAGATTTCCCTAAGTGTTCATTTTCTCTATCATGATTATTATTCCAATGATTTAAAGGAGAAAACTTTTCTTTCTTGCACTTTTCAACTTGGTTTCCTATCACAACTACAGTTTGTTGCACAAGATTTCCAGTTCCATGAGCAGCATATAGTGTAGCAACACGTTCCTTAACTTTGAGACTAGTTTCTTTCTCATGAGAATCCATTGAGATCAAGAGAGTAGAAATTGATGCACTTTTTGTCCTTGATATAGGCCTCTGGAAAATAGAATGCATGAAGTTCATCAAATAATTGTACATGTGTTTCTAACATCATTGGCACAAAATTGACTCGTCAACGTCAATGATAATTTTATTTTTGAAGAAGCTAAAAAATGATTGAATTCAACTACCTGTTTCGTGTTGGACACTTAATACATTTTTAATCCGAACAATTGGTGTTACATAAATATTACTAAATAACGTACACAAAATATTACATAAAAGTTATATCATTTTAAAATCACAAAAACAGCCCAAAAAGTATAATATAACAAAGAGGGCAGGGGTAAAATTGAAAAAATGGAAAAATTGATTCATTTCTTCACAAAATAGAGCAAAAATATATTGAATTCGGATTTGCTACATATCACTGTAGTAAAGTTAGCTCCCGATGACTAAAATTGGAATTTAAAATATAAATCGTCTTATCTTAATTGGACGATCTATATGTGTTTGACTGCATTGCAGTCGAAGACGAATACTATTATAAATTTGACTCTAAATATACGTGAGACTCACTATATATTTTTCATCTTCTCTGGCCATCTACAAGACATCTATAGAAAAAATTTCAAAAAAATTGTGTAATTTTATGATCAATTTTCATTATTTATGTTGGTCTTTTTCTTCCAATGTCTGTAGTTATTGGGCTACCTCCAAATCCATGAACAAATAATTATATATAATTATATAGTTAACAAAAATAAGAGAGAAAATAAAACTTGGAATAAAAGAGTAAGACCTGGTTGAAGAGGGATTCTCACTAGAAAAATCTACCAACTATTTTCCTTTCATTCAAGTTAAAGCATGCATTCTTGGGAGCATGTTGATCATTGGAAGAGTGAATAGAAGAGTGTGTATAAATAATAAATATCAACAAAGTGAGAAAGAGAAAGTTATTAAGGTGAAGAAAAGGACAAAGTCAATTGTGATTTTGTTGTGTACAATGAGGGATCAACAAAGATTGTTTGATGTCATCATTGTATAATATTAATAATTTAATGTTGCCTTCTTACTTTGTTATGAACGGTACGGCAATTTAAAAGTTTATGTGAGTTTCCAATACATTAGATATGTTACATTTTAATGATTTAGTTAATTAACCATATGTGATTTTCCAACACATTAGATATGGTACATTCCAAAACTTATCAGAAGCATGACTTGGTAAAAGAGACTTTTCAACTCTTTATTTTATTTTATTAAAAACACAATTGAAAAACCAAAGATTAGTACCACATAAATCATTTTTATTTTTTGAGACATTTTATATTGTATGAGATATATATTTCATAACAAGTTTCAATCTAATAGTTAGATTATTTAAACTTGTATTTTATAAAAAGTTACTATAAATTTAGGAATTGTTGTTCAGGGAGAATTTTATGGTGTTGTGTTAGCATCTAATAATTGAAATGAATTTTAAAATTTTAAATTCAATTTTATTTATTAATAATATAAACTAGATTGTGATTCATTGAAATGAATTTTTTTTATTTTGTAATATTGTAATAATTTTTATAGATGAAATTTTGA
>JBBPBR010000002.1:27841841-27857570 GCA_037974775.1 Cicer pinnatifidum
ATAAACAAATAATATCTCTTTCATTATATAATATAGATACAATGAGACATATATGGAAGTTCGTTTAGTTAAAAAATTGGAAATGCATTTCTGTCAAAAAGAAAAAATAAAAAAGAAATTTATGGAGTTGTAAAAATTAAAATATTTATAAGACAAATGGAACAATCATATAGTCAATGCTATCGCAAATGGTCGTCATTAAATAATTTTTAATGACGATCATTTATATATGGTTGTACGATTAAAATTTTACTCTTTTTTATATATATATAATGGGTTTAGAACATGAACAAAAAATGGAGAGAAAAGTTGTTTTAAGAATTTTTTTTTATTATAAAAAAGACATTTGAATGATTTTACTAATTTTGAAATAGATTTTAGGTTACCTTTTTAAATAAATTTTTGTCATGAAAATAATTTGAATTACATTAAACCATTTAACATATACATAATGAACACGTGATTTTTAGTGAGCAGAGATAGGCAACAAAATATTTCATTCATTAGTTGTGATATTCCAAAATAGTTCACGTAAAATGTGCCAACAAATGATTAAGAAGAAAATGTTGAATTAGTATTGTAATATATTGGTGAAGAAGAGTTAAGAAATATATTATCTATTATCAAGACACGACTCATTTATTGAAATCAGGAAAACAACGAAAATAAAAGTTGAAAACCACTAAAATAAAATAAAATAAGAGAATATAACATTTGATTAAGACTTATACCAATAAAAATATATGATTGGAACCTGAAATAGATTATATTGTAAACCACTATTTTTTTCTCTTACTAAACTATAGGGATGAGAATAGATTAGGCCGTTTGTTAGGGGCCCATGGCCTGACCTACTTATGGTCTGATCTGACCTGACCTATTTATAAAAAGGCTAGACTCAAGGCTATTTTTAAAGTCTATTTATTTAAATAGACCAGATTCAAAAAAGCCGATTAGATCAGACCGACTTATATATATTTTATTATTTATTAATATTATTTTTTATTATTATTTATTAATAATATTATTTCTTATTTTAAAGTCTATCAATTAGGCAATTACTGAGTCGTTCCAAATTCGATAGCGATTCCATTTTGATAATCGTTTGAAATTCGGTAACCGTAAAATTAAACAAGTCGTTCTATATTTATTTGAGAGGTAATAATTGGTGCATTTCAGGAAGAAAAAAAAAACTATTCTTTTTTAAACCAAAAATTATTTTTAAAATCATTTTGTTAGAAAAATCATTTATTGTTTAATATATATAGATATGTAAAATATAACATTTAAATCTTTTAATGTTAATAAGGCTTACTTTTAAAAAGGTCAAGTCAGACCGAAAAAAAATTTATGATAGATTGTAGGTCAGACTTAGGCTTAAAAAAGTAATCGTAAGTCAAACTCAAGTCTTTCAAAGTCTGACATAGTCTGGCGTATTCTCACCTCTACTGAACTATATATAATATGTTCTTTTGAACTCTAATACTATAGATAATTGAAAAACGATTTTTGAAGTTGGAAATGTAGCATGTGGCTATCGAACTTTGAAGGCGTTGAGTTTGATTTGTATTTTTGGTGCGTTGTGATTTTTAACTGTTAAATGAAATATATGATTTTTTTTATTTTTGTTATAACAACTGTATATGCATGCATATTTGCTTTGTGTTTGTTATTTGAAGACGACCCTTACATTTGACAGGACATCACATATAATGTTACTTGAGTGAATAATTTCACGGTCAACCCAATAGGAGAAATGCGAGGAAGTACAATAGCATGCAGTTGGAGGCTCCGAGATATTTCTATATCAGTGTTAGACTTGTTTGGTGAGTTTTCCACAAGTCCAAAGTTTATGACCAATTAAGATTTATGTTTGGGTAGTAAAACGTCGAGAGTTTTGACTCTAGGAGTTTCTTTTGTTTAATGTATTAAATTTACTTTTAGTAATTGCAAATACTCTGATTCATTATTTTTTTTGAAATATAATTAAAATAGTTATTAAATGATTTTAAAGTAAATGAGTATTTAAGATAATCATAAATAAATAAAAATGAATTTGAAATTTTACGTTTAGAATTTTGGTAGTTAATGTCTCGAAAAAGCTGGATGTTACAATATGTTTTTGAGATTTGAGAGTGTGATTAGAAGGTGTCAATTAAATTGAGAGATTAATGAGAATTTATGAAATAGTAATTATGGATAAAGAATATTGAGAATGTGTTTTGGAGGTTCGAGAGTATAATTTAGAAAGTGACACATCAGATTATATGTGATATACCACAAATAGAATTATTTGACATACAAAAAGTTGAAGTATTAATGTGAAGTTGTGCGTCTGATTTAATATATTATAATAGATGTTATTGATTTATTTTAAAAGAAAAATAATTATCTTTAATGGCTATATCTATTATAATAGGTCCTTTTAGCTTAGCTTCTTATCTCTATCATAAATAGACTAACAAGAATTTAGAACTTTTATGATTGAAATATCGTATTTTCCTCTACACTTCTAAAAAGTCACTCGTGTTTGAGAAAAACTGTGTTTTGTTCAAAAGTGTATAGGCGACAAAATTTGATTTTATGTAGAAGTATATTCTGAAGTGCATATAAGAAGTGTGAAAAGAAGCACCATTTATTAGATAACTAAACCTTAGTTTTGAAGAACTATAAACAGTTATATTAATCTTTAAACACCCCAATATTAATTATACAAAAAAATTAACATAACAGATGTTTTTTTTACAGTTAATATAACATATGTTTGTAATTCTTAAAATTTATATTATTTTTCATTTTCCAAAAATTAAGATATCCATGGCTAAATTTATCATGATGAATTTAAAGTTTAATTACATATACATAAATTCATTATATGACACCTATTTCATAACTCCCTAGCAATTCTACACCAAACTTCAAAGGTATAAGCATACCACTATTCTATTCCAAAGACTAGAGATTACATAAAATACAATCTATGACAAAGTGTAGTGAATCAAACATTAGATTATTATCGATTCAATCTTTGATCATTTTGTGTGGTACTAGCTCGATTTAGACGCTTTTGCCTGTATCTCCATGCAACTTGAATTCTGTTTGCTGCAAGTGATTTCCAATAAGGTGATTCATACCTAGCAACATAACACAATCATCAAAACATTATGTCAGAGCCATGATTTTGATAATATATATTATGATTATAAATAACACACTTGTTAATGTGTATACATGTGCACGCGTGCGTGTGTGAAGAAGATACGCTGAAGTATCAACAGAAATAATTGAATGACCTTATGACTCCTTGAACACGAGGGCTCCGCAAGAATCTCGCGAAAAGAGTTGTTACTTCTTCGATGTCTTTAGCGCGGAGTGAAAATGCTTCCACATTGGTTAAGCATTTTACTGTTCTATCACTAGTCAACCCTTGTCCATGAAGCTTTACTTTCTTACCTTCTGCAATAGAATCCATATCGATGATTCACGTTTATGGCCAAGTTGCCGAGCTTTTGCTACTTATTTTAGAACTCTAAATTGAAACATAGATACAATTACACTTGTGGTCCTTTAAGTTTGACCATTTTCCTTGATTGGTCATTTTCTTTGAGAAAAAGGTCAAACTAAAAGGATTGCAGGTGTAATTTTGCCTAAAATATATAACAAGCATATCATCATTGCATTAAGTTTAGTTGTACCTTTGCTTTGAGAAGATTGTTCAAGATACCATCTTAGAAGTTCTTCACCGCAAGCATCTCCTTCAGATAAGGGAACCGGAATTCCATCTTCTCCAATACTCTCCAATTTTCCACGCACAACAAACACCATCTTCTGTACAAGACCACCCTGACTCAAAATTTTACTTCCTTTGATGTATGTCGTTTGTATTAGTCGCTCACGAATAGCATCTAAGATAGGCTCGTCCTCGGCCATCAAGGAAAAAATTCGAACCTGTAGAGAAATCTTGGATTGTCAGAAAATTAAATCATCATTGCACAGAACATATGAAATTGTTAAATATTTTTGGCTTTTGGCGCGTCAGTGTTTTAGTTTCATGATGAATATGCATAAAGTTTTGTCTTCAAAATGGTTTCATCATAGATGAGATTTTGAAATTCACAACACATTTGAACCAAATAATAAAATCCAATTAAGCTGTAATCCTGAACTTTTTTCAAATGTTTCAATACATACATTTTCAACAAATTTGAAGAGATGGCGTCTAATGTCCGTCTGAAGATCTTCCGGCAAATTCTCCAGAACCATTATTTCAGGAACTCCTCTTGTTGCAGCCCAATTATACCGTTCAGCCTGCCGTACTCTCCTGCATGACATACATAGTATTCATTTTGTACATTATGCCTAATCCATAACTTCATGTGACATAAAACCTAAGTAAAATGAAAAATAGTTCAGATACTAATTTCTTTGCATTCAAGCCTATATGTTCTTATTTTTTAAAATAATCAATAGCTATGTCAAATCTTTTTTATAATAATCAATATCTATGTCTTTATCATTATGATTATTTAGGGGGTTAACAAGCAATGACTTGAAAAAATTGACCGTGGCAATGTTGATGTGATTCGTTAAAAGAATAAGAGCATTTCATACCTTTTGAGACTTTCTGGTAAACGACGATGGCTCATCCATTGCTCGACATCACGGCCTCTAAGTTGCATTTCTAGCCTCCTATAAAAGGAACAGAACAAAATGAATCAATTTCGTTCCAAACCTAACGATGAAACGCATCAGAACTTTGCTAGCAAAGTTCCATTATTAGTCAGAACTTGTATAAATCTACATTGTTTTTTAGATTTTCAAATGAAAGAAATTTTAAACAGAAAACGATATAGAAGAAAACAGATGAAAAAGGAGCACGATTATTATTTGTTACCAATAACTAACGTGCATGGTAAGTAAGAGAAAAAAATTGTTCTACCTCCGTCCAAGAGCTTGAAGAAAGTTCTGTATGTTTCCGATGAGAAGCGCAAAAAGCAAGAGTCCCAATCCTATGATGGACATTGTAAAGAGAACTTCCCACACAAAATAGCTTGGTGTTTGATTACCAGCCAGGGTACTGATTTGCTGTATTAAGATCATATGCGGTATAATTGGTAAGTGATATCAAACTATTCATGTGCATTTTAGTGTTGGCTCAAGTTAGCCCTTGACAATTGACATGATATTAGAGCACATATATGGTCATGTTTTCCAAAGTTCTAAGATTAAATGCTTTTCTTATAGGCAAATGTCAGTTGTTAGTATGTTATGTTAATAGTTAGGGTTTGAACCCTGGACCTCCTTCTCAAACTCATTCGGATTCCCCAGGTCAACCACTTGAGCTACACCTCAGAGACTTCTAAGATTAAATGTAAAATGGTATGAATGTGATTTTGTAAAACTACATATGAAAAAGAGAAAAGATATATAGTTTTGTTAATCACCTATTTAATTTTAAATTCTTGTTTTTTCTATCATCAACCGTAATTGGTTATGAGACATCCATATTAACTTTTTGCACAAAAAATTTCATATCAAATTACATTGTTTATCTTCAAAGCTCCCTTTTATTATACGGATTTAATTCACATGCACTGTCGGGGCAAATATTTTTTACATTGTCAGATCATTAAAAACATTTTATTTTAATCGTAACTATTTCTAAAGTCATACATAAAACTGGTTGTAATGTGTTGACAGTGTAGAACTTTTAACACCGACAGTGTATCAAAATTAAACTCTTATTATGTTGTTCTATGGAGAAGATATGTTATTAAGTCTTATCTTCATCAGAGGCACATTATATTAAGCTCATTTGAATCTTTACAGCTCAATATTATAGGACAAAATGTATATAACCATAGTGATATAGACATAGCTATTGATTTTGATATAAAAGAACAAAGTGCATACCTGGAATCCCCAAAACAATGCATACACATATTTGTTGATAACCTTAGTTTCTATAGTAAGTGGTACAGCACCTTCATAGATCCCATAAGAAAAAACATTGCTTGAGGTATTCAAACAAGCCTTGGCGCCTAGATCTTCGCTCCATTGATTAGAAGCAATATCCTCTTTAAGCTCACAATCAATCAATTCCATGCATCTAAGTAGTTTAGCATTATGGCAAGCATCTCGCAAACATTGGTTAACCCTCTAGAAGATGAAACGGATAAAAGGCGAGAAGTTAGTAAATGGAAAGTTACTTAACATTCATTTACTGATTCTAATTGAACCATTCATCTTTAAAGCATCCATCGAAACATTATAACTATGATCACTACCGTGCTTAATTTTGACTATAATTCTTGCAAGATATTACATTTTTTGTTCCTTTTTAACTGTCGGTTTTGTAGAAGAATTTTCAATTTTGTTTCTTTTTATTTGTCATTTTCAAAGTTCAATACAACATTAACTATTGTTTTGTCAATAGTACCCGCAACTATTTATTGAAAAGTGAGAAACAAGATAATTAAGATAATAAATAGTTAAGGATATTATACGAAACGACAAATAATTTCATCAAAAGTAACAAAATTCATTGGTTTTCTTGGTATGTGTACATAACCTTTATAAATCGAAAGCATTCAAGTGAATCAATTAATATGTCTTCTACTTTTTCCTTTCATTCTGTGCAGATGCAAGGTTCTTTTTTCATTTTCCATGCAAAGTGAGATTTTAAAGCTAAGTATGAAATTTAATTCAGAAATAATTTTTCTTCTTTTTTTGAAAATGAAGCATCAAATGTCCATTTCACTCACCTGTAGACCAAAGAGGTACCAGCATGAACCAACAACATGGCCAGATAGCATAAAAATGAGAAGATTTATAATGAAATTTGCCCATGCTGACTCAAATATGAATCCGGTCGGAGACTGGCCAATTAGCAGAGGCAAAAATCTGAATAATCTTGGAATATACTGTACAAGGATCGCTAGACGTAGAAGATTCTTTGCATAATTTGCTCCTGATGACCCCAACGAATTCGGTAGGATAAACAATATCATTATCTGCAAGCATTTCACAACATTTATCATCATATTTTCAAGTATTTGTTGAAGTCCACGGACTATTTTCATCGGTCCAACACACAAAAAGGTGCAATGATTGTGGCTCATGTTGAACTTAAACACGATTAATTTGAACAAGAAGCATTTTATAGAAACAATATAACGAATATTTTTCAAAGCACTTTCGCGTAACGCTGCCACAGCACAAAATACAAGGTGACTCTTGTATCTCTATTATATTCAAGGAGAAAGATTATTTTCACGTCGAAGTTCATGAGATAACAACTATTTATGTGCTTGCAGCTAAGAGCTTATGCTTTTAACAACAGCATTGAGAGATAGGAAGAAATATACCTGAGGAAGAGGCGATACAACAAATAAGTCGAAGAAAAAATAACTCTTAATGTAATTAAGAGCAATTTTCTTGGGACGGTCAACTAAATCTCCAGCACCAACCACCATTGATTCAGGAGAAATATAAGCCAACCTAAACTGCAAAGAAGCAACTTAGTAGAGTTATTTAGTCTTTAAATTATGAAAAATGCAGTAAACTAGACTTAAAACTCGAAAATCATGTTGAAGATTCAAGACACATGCTTTTTGATTTCTTCCTATAGGTAAAGAGAGACTAAGGAAAATTATAAGAAAAGTCATTAGAAAGATTTCTATTTAAATAGTCTATCATTAGACTTGATTCTTGACACGACAAAGCGGATCTTGCTAAATGGAAAAAGGCTTTGGTTGTTATCTGTTAGAACAACGACTCTGGTTCAAAAGAAAACAAATATGAAAAGTGCATACAAAGAACACACAATATTTAGTCACGAAGTTCAGCCAATTGTGTCTACGTCTCTCCCTGAACCGTACCGCGGGGGACTTCACCCCCAGCTCGAGCAGCTTAACCACTTATCAGTAAACTATGAGTCACACCCATTTGGTAATAATTTGATATCATTTTATGAATAAACGGATTAGCACAAATTAAATGTAAGAAGAGGTCGGACGGGAAACTTTCCGAAAAGGCGGTTACTGAGAAATTACCTGGAGAAGAATGTTCAAGAAATACACAAAATCAGTTATGCTTCTAAATAAAACAAGTGTTGTTGCCATTGTCCAGTTGATAACAATGCATTTATCACGCTGCAGAAAAAAGAATGAGAAAATGTGAAGTTTTTATTTTTTTGAAGCACGGAAAAAATGTAAAGTAAATGATGTTGGAAGATTTTACAATTAAATAAAAGGAAAAGAATCATACCTCCCTCACATAAATTAAGAAGAAAAATAATGGATCAACAAAAATTGCAACCAAGCAAAATATAGCCAAAAACTTGTTCCATTGTTGTACAACTTTAGTGTGAGGGTTCATCACTCCAGGAATACATGAAGAGCATAAAGAATAAAGTTTTTTTCCAAAACCTTTGGCATCTCCATAAAGAGAATTGTGGAACTGTAAACATTCAAAACATGAACAAAAGTATTATCAGTTACGTGAAAATAACAGAAAATAATTTGTACTAGACACCTTAGGAAGAAATAATAGCTATTTTAGGAAGAAAGACACCTTAGGATCAAATATAGTGGAAGCTCTTGGTTTTATTTGCTGAGAAACCTTGAAGTAAGTAGGACAAGTAGTGCAATAAGGATCATTACACATTCCAAGTTGTCCAGACCTCAATAAGTGTTCATTTTTTCTGTCATTGTCACTATTCCAATGATGTTCATTTGTGTCATCAAATGTACTAAACTTCTCTGTCTTGTTCTCCCCTACTTTGTTTCCTGCCACTACAATACCATTCTGAAAAGGATTTCCCATTCCGGGAGTGGCGTTTAATGGACCACTCATCTGCGCAAACGGTGTTTTCCTTGCGGAACGTAGCGGACCGGTATGCCCGACAAGATTTGGTTGTCTGTCATACGGATCCAAGGAAGCCATAGGAATAGAAATCGAAGCACTTTGTGTCCTCGATATCCTTCGGAAGTTAGAATTCGCAGGTTCGTCGGACGGTTGTGCGCGCGTTTCTGATAGCATTGGCACTTCATCTTTATCAAAATGATTCATGGTTCCTTGATGATTATGAAAAACAGAAAAATATCAATATATATCTCAGCAATTTCAAAATGAAACAATCCAATTCAGCTCAAAACATGAAAAGGGAAAACATAAAACCATAAAACATTACATAATCACTGCAATATTAGGAGCCCTAGTTCGACTACAAGGTAAGTAAAGTCTGGTCAAAGACTGTTTCAGACAGCGTTCGAACACAGATTCTCCTAGTCGATTCGACATTAATTGAAGCTCATTAACTGCTTGAGCACAACAACTTGGCTATAACCGATGCAAAATGAAAAGTCAAAGATTGTATGCTAGTGACAAAGCCAGCTGGAACTCAATGCATCACAAGAAAATCTATAATGATATATTTGACTTCACATAGAAAAATTTATGATGACATAAAAAGATATGCAAGTGGAACTTTTATTAAGAGAGAAGTAATGAATCACCTTATCTTAAACCTTATGAAGCTTGGAAGAAAACCAAACATAACAATTAGACATTAATTGACTTAAACTAACTATACAATTATTGAAATGCAAGTAACATCCAAAGTATACACAATTTCTATAGCTTTAAAGCAATAGTTAGTTAACTTTAACAAACACATCAATGACATTGAATTTGTATCTGCTTCTACAAGCATATTTGTATTCAAACTTCAAAGCTAATACTCAACACATACGAACATAAAAAACAAAACATGTTTAAAAATAATCAAAACATGTTCAGTGGTCTGAAATATAAGCAAATATAAACTAATTTCTCCATATTTAATGACAATATTATTCCTTCCGAAAAAAATTATTCCAAAAATACACCTTTCAATTAACTTATATTATTCATTCAGGACAGTTATAAAAACGAAAATTTATTATTGTCATCACTTAGATTTCATTTTTCTTATCCATACACCAAAAAAATAAAAACAACAAGACGACAAAACATTGTGAGTTTATTTCTAACCTATGAGGAATTGCAATTGAGTAAGGAATCAGTGAAAACTACAAAAATTAAAAATAAAAAGCTAAGAACAAGAAGCAATAATGAAGCAAAAATAAAAAAACACAAGAGAGAAAGAAAATCCAAAAAATGTAAAGAGTAGAAAACCTGGTTAAAGAGAGTGAAAACTCCAGAAGCTAATTTGGTTGAATTTAAGTTAAAGAATGCATTTGTGGGAGATTGGTGTAGACATAGTTGGACTTCAAAGAAAAATGGAAGTGTGAGTCTTTGTTGTGTGTGTGTTTATGATTGTGAAAAAGACTTTGACTAAATCAATTTTTGTTGAAGTCATTGGCGCGTGAATATCAATGTGGTCAAGTGCGCGTTGTTATGGTCACACAGACATTTATTACCAGACAGACTATGATTTATTTTTGTAGAAAAAGAATATTTGTTATTATATTGAGTCTATTCCGTGTTTGGAACATACAATTTCTTAATATGTGAAGTTAAAAATGGTTAAGAGTACGTTAAAAAATTCCCATATTTTAAGTAATTTTTAATTTTATAAATATTAAATCTCTATATTAGATAGAAAAATATATAGGTTTTGAATTCTAGTAACAACTATATCAAAGTTTCATGTATTTCCAAAATTTTTGTTTTTTCTATTTTTTATTATATTCGATTAATTTGCGAATCATTTTTTTTCTTTTTTTCTATTTTTTCGATATATTAAAGCGGTTTTGTATTATTGTCTCTTTGATTTTTAAAGTGGTTGTTATGTCCTTTTTTTTGTCCATTCAATATTTTAAAGCGGTTTTGTATCGTTGTTCCTTTGATTTTTAGAGCGGTTGTTATGTCGTAGTCCATTTATGTTTTAGAGCAGTTGTTATGTCGTAGTCTTTTCGTTTTTTAAAGCGGTTGTTATGTCGTAATCCATTCGTTTTTTAGAGCGGTTGTTATGTCGTAGTCCTTTTGTTTTCTAGAGTGGTTGTTATGTCGTAATACCTTTGTTTTTAGAACGATTGTTATGTCGTAGTTTCGTCGATTTTTTAGTGGTCCTAATACCACTATGAGCGGTTTTTTGTGTCGTAGTCCTTCTGATTTATGAGTGGTCATAGTCACATATCGCGAGTGACTTTAATCGTCATATTGAGAGTAGTTTTAACTGTCATATTGAGAGTGAAATTATAAAACAGTTTTCTACGATGCAGTGAAATTCCCATACATGAATCTAGATTGTTTTATCCTCGGGACTTCATAGTTGATAGTTTGTCTTGCACAATTTGGACAGTGCCACAAAACATTTTAAAGAGAGCGACTTAGTCTGCGACTAAACTCAGTAATAACTTCAGTCACATAAATTTTGATTTTTAAACAGTTTTCCGAAACTCAAAAATAACAATTTTAATATGTTTATTTCTGCCATGTCAACCGAAGAGATTATTGGATTTGTTTTATAGCCTCTAATTTCAATAATCTATTTCAGTTTGAGGCAGACAGAAAATTATATGAAAGTTGGATAATTAATTCATGGGAGAATAATTATAAGAATTATTGTAACACCCCAAAATTTTCATATATATTATATACGTGTCTTTTAGTAATTTTCATAATTTATTATTTAATTAATAATTTATTATATATGTACAGAAAATAAATTAAAAGTTACCACTCTCTATTTTACCTGAATAATTATAACTTTTATTTTTATTTAATTGTTTTGGCGTGACAATTACATGAGGATAATTTATTATATGATTATTTTCTAAATGAACTATTGTGCATTTTTTTATTTGATCAGTTTTGATAATCATGAAATTGATGTCTTAGATATGTTTGCTTTTATTTTGTTATGCGTGAGTGGTATTTTTGTCTTGCTTGATATATTTCAGTTAATAAAATATTAGTTGAATTATTTAATTAAATTAAAATTTATAAAATTATACTATTTGTTAGTTTTATTTACGACCAAATAAGTATTTATTTTAGAAGCTATTATAGAGTTAGTAAAACTCAACCTTTATATATAAGTGTTTTGAAAATATTTTTGGTCCATCCAAAAAACATTAGTGACTTGATTCATTCCTTTATGACAAGATTTTATGATAATTTATTGTGTTTTCTTGGCATAATGTGCATTAACTCATTTTTAACACCTTTAATTTATTTTTAAAGGAAGATTGTAAATTTAATTATGAATTTCTTTTTGGTGCAATTAAGAGATGACTAGTCCCCTTTTTGTATATCGGATTCATCTCTTTTAAATTAAAATTATAATTTTATTTTAATTGTCTACAAAAATAATTTTATGTTATTTTTGGTTTCGTAACTATTAGATAAAAAATTAAAAGAGTGATGTGACACTAGGGATGGGAATAGGCTAGGCCGTCTGTAGGGGCCTATGGCCTGACCTACTTATAGCCTAACATGGTCTGGCCTATTTAATAAAAAGGCTAGCCTCAGGCTGTTTTTAAAGCCTATTTATTTAAATAGGTCAGACTCAGGCTTATAAAAAAGCCTATTAGGCCTGACAGGCCGGCCTATATATATTTTTTATTTATTAATATTATATTTTATTATTATATTAATAATATTATTTTCTATTTTAGATTATATCAATTAGGCAATCACTTAGTAATCATTTCATATTCAGTAGTCGTTCCATATTCGGTAGCGGTTCTATATTTGACAGTAGTTTTATATTCGGGGTAACCGTTTCAGTAGTTGTTCCTTATTTGTTTAAGAGGTAATAATAGTTGTGTTTAAAAAGGCTTTTAAAAAGTCTTATAGGTCAGGCCAAACTATTAAAAAGGCCAGGCTTAGGCCGAAAAAAAAGCCTATAATAGGCCGTAGGCCAGACTTAGGCCGAAAAAATAAATCGTAGGCCAGGCTCAGGCCTTTCAAAGCCTGGCCTGGCCTGGCATATTCCCACCCCTATGTGACACCCTTTAATTTATTTATTAAATTAAAATAAATAGTGTGACACCCTGCAATATATGGTGAACTTTATTAGTTAATCCTAATTAACTCATACACATGATTTCAATTGACTTTGTAACAACCTAATAAAATTAAATAAATAGTAATTATTGGTAGCATAATTTTGAAATTAAGTGCACTTCAATTTTAGACAAGAACTCAATCGTAATATTGCAACGTAAATAGCTACATTTCCATGAGGCCTCTTGCTCTCACACCTATTTGTCATTCGTACATTTCTAAAATAATTTTCTAAGTCATAAATCCCAATATCTATCCGTGTTGAATTCATCATTGCCTCATGAGCTATTTCTCGTGCAAATTTAGAGACGTTAAGAAAGAAAGCGCCTAAGGTAAGGGCTTTTCCCCATGCAGAGTTAGGCTAGATATTAAATTAGCAGTTCGTAGGATATTGATATGATGTCTGGATGTCTTAAAAGAAAAATGTTGATTTTATTTTTGTCGTAAAGAAATTAACTATAATGTTTTGATTGTCTCTTTTGAGTAATACATCTATCTTGATGAACTTAATTATAGAGTTATATTTTATTATTATCCCTTAATAAATATGTTGTAGTGAAAATGTTTAGTGTTTTACGTGTTTTAGAGTATTTAATTATGAAGTTATAATTTTTATAATGATGTAATTAGTAATATGTTTATTATGATGTATTTTATTTTATTTGTTGACCTTTGAGTATTTTAAATTTAAAACTTGGCTTTTATGAACAATATATGTGTCTTGAGAAAATTGATGAGAATTTTATATTTCTTTAAATTTAATAATATGAGAAAATTGATTATTGAATGCATTAATGAATAGTCTATTTTTAGAATGCTGAAAACTTTATAGTGAAAGGAATAAAATTTATGTTGCTATTGTATTCTTGGTGATATGAGTTTTAATGGTTATCAATAACATGTAGTCAAATCGAATCTTAAGGATTATTAAAATGAAAATAGTAATTTTGAGATATTTGTTCACGTGCATATTTGATGTGTTGAAGTTATTGAGTTATAACTATGAAAATCCATGATAATATAAATTTAATGTTTTATGTGATTAAAAAATTTAATCTAAAATACTTTATCTTTGTGGTTGCCTAAGTGGTTGGTGATTTTTGTTTTAAACATTTGTTATCTTTGTGGTTGCCTAAGTGGCTAGTGATTTGTATTTTAATTATTGTTATCTTTGTGGATTGCCTAAGTGGCTAATGATGTGTGTGATTATTTAAGTGAGTGGTGACTTGTACATTTTGAGCATCATTATCATTTCATGACATATCATATGCATCTTTGTGGACGCCTGTGTGGCTGGTTTAATTTTTCGCATTGGTATGAGTGACTTCTATGTGGACGCCTGTGTGGCTGGTTATATATGTTTAGGAGCATGCATAACTTATATACATTTTATTGTTATTTTTATTTTGATTTACTATTTGCTCTACGGTTGTTACTTATTTAGATACATTTTATGACTTTTGATATATCTTTGAGAACTATTAAATAATCAATTTCTTTAAATCTTTTATTACAAAAGGATTTTATATTCATATTTTATGGTTGTTATTTTATTATTTGGTTTAATTTTGTTGTGGGATGAACTGACCCCTTACACCAACATTTAGGTATTAATGATCTCAAAGAGTTGAGTTGCATGAATGATGTTTAGTTGGTACACGCGCGTGGGAAAATGGAACTTTTATTTAAAAATAATGTTTTATATTACTAAAATTTTGTGATACATTGTAAAGTTATTTACTCGTCATCATTAACTTTTAATAAAAATGTGGAAGTGAGATTTTAATCCAATTGAATGTCCTTAATTTCAGTCAACATTGTTTCTTTTGAATTTCACTTAAAGATAATTTATTTTATTTTGGAGCATAAATAAATATTGATCTAACAATTGGAATATTAATTTTGCAAATAAATGAATGAATAATATTTTAGCAAATTGCATTATGTTCTTTTACAAAAAATATATCAAGTCATTTTCTAACACATCTTCAAATTTTCACATGATCAATTATTCATAAGAAAAAAAAAATTATAGTTGTTTATAAAAGAAAATAAATATTTTTAAGTAATTTTTTGGATAAAAAAATTTGGGGCGTTACAATTATATACTTAATGGACTTGCTAATAATCTGTATAACTACTATAGTTCCAACAATATTGTAAGCCGTTACCTCAAGTATTATAGTATCAAATGACCGATGACAGATCCGTGGAGGCTGAAGATAACTCATTAGATCATCTAATAAGGTACGTCACTCATGGCATATTTAAATTAAATATTGAAATTTAATATGTCTCATTTTGTTTGGATGTTGAAATCAGTAAAATATCTCCTTATGTTTACATGTGTGATTTTAATTTTTGACATGCTAGACTATGTGATGTGAACACATCTGATTTCAAACTAAAGTAACTTAGGTTTAATTCCAGTTATCTTTAAATGATTTTGAAAAATGTGATTTTTGTAGTCAAGCTAAAATAACAAAGAGTCCACATAAATATGTAGTTAGAGAATATAAGGATTTAGATTTATTACACTATGATATATGTGAACTTGATGGTACATTAACAAGAAATAAAAAATAAAAGTGAAACACTTAAATGTTAAGGATCTTTATAACTGAAATTGAAAATCAATTTAGTAGAAACATTGAGAGGTTTCAAACATGATTCTAGTTTATTTAATAAGTTTTATAAATTGCCTGAAATTAT
>JBBPBR010000002.1:27863570-27878086 GCA_037974775.1 Cicer pinnatifidum
AAAATGTATATGATTTTTTTTTCTTCCTTTTTTACTTCATTCTCAACATTTTTGTGAGAATTTTTTTTTATAATGCTGAATTAGCATTAACTTTTTTTTCAAACTTTGAAAATAAATGCATAACATAAATTAAAAAAATCAAGGTTCACATGTTTTGCATTTAATAGATTAATAGAATTGATAGTATATATTAACCATTTATGTGAATATTAATTAGCTTTGCTAAAAGTGAAAAATGATGTATAGTGTATACTTATAATTAGATGTATGTTTAAAGTAAAATATTGCATCACTATATGTTTAAAGTGTCTCACAAATCAGTATCAACACAATAGTATCTAATAATATACATTAGTAAATTAATTAATGAAGAGAAAAAAAAAACATTATAGCATTTTACATTTAGCTAAATGAACAAATTTGATGCTTTATTATTTGATTGTGAAGTGTAAGCTCGACAAAGACGTTTCTTTCTGTATCTCCATGCAACCTGGATTCTTGTTGCTGCAAGGCATCTCCAATAAGGTGATTCATACCTAACATAAATTATGCATCTTAATTAGTTGTTAAAATCGAGAGTTTAAGTAAACATGTTTGGTTTATATAAATTCGATTCGTTGTACGAGTATATCTTATATTAAAATAATTAATATTAAAAATAATGCATATATATGTTTATATGATTTATACACTTATATAATACAATAAATGCATCAATAATTTAGAATTTTAATTCAATTATTACAAGAAAAAATCATGAACAAAATCGAGCAGAAAAAAAAAAAGGAATTGAATGTGATAATTGAGATGAAAAAAAAAAAATATTTGTTAAAAATTATGTATGAATTTATTCGAGTTAATTATATTTCAGTTTACTCAAATTTACTTAAATTTGTCTGAGTTTAAAAAAAGATAAAAAAGGAAAAAAAAATGTTAAAAACTTCCGGTGAACTATGGTGTTCATTGCAAGTTCAGTTGGTAGACTCGATTTCATTTCCGAGTCAATTTGAAATTGATACCTAAATTCGTGAATAATTCTACGAATTTAACTTGCAATTTTAACCTCTTTAATCATCATGGTAGCAAAATTTATAAGCAGTGTTATATTACATGAGAAACATTTTCACGAAAAATTACGAAATTTAAAATTTAAATTAGCAAAATTAACCATACACTAAGATAATAGATTGAAATAATCAATCCAATTAAAAAAGAACACATAATTTCTTATCTTTAGAGAATAATAATACCTTATGGCTCCTTGAACAGCAGGCCTCCTCAAGAATCTTGCAAAAAGGGTTGTAACTTCTTCAAGGTCTGTTGCTTTAAGTGAAAATGCCTCCACATTTGTTAAGCACAATACTGTCCTATTGCTAACCAACCTTTGTCTTGGAATCCTTGTTTTTCCACAATCTGCAAGGGAAACTACTTAATTAATTAATTGCTACTCAAAATGTGAGTCATATATAATCTCAAGAAGCTATTTTGATTAGGGTTAATTATAGGGTAGATTGAGATGCTAATTGATAAGGTTATTGTTGAAAAAATGTAATTAACGATCAACCTATTGATATTTTAAAATGATAAATAATTTAATTTAGAGTCGAAATTTAGATTAACTACACTCGACTGCAATGCACTCAACACATATGGAATGTTTGATCTTAATTAGACAGTCTCGATATGCCTAATTGCACTGTTGACTGCAGTAAATCTCAATTTCATTTTCCAAGCAAGAATAATAAAATGAGACCGATGAAGTATGATAAAAAGCAACTTTTCTAAAAAATGAAATTAATTCAAATTTGTAAAACTTTTTTAAAGAGTTTATAAAAGCAGCTCATGATATATCTATAAATTGTTTTATGCTAATTTCTATAAATCTCTATGATAGTTTATTAAAACAGTTTATATGAAAATAATTTAATTTAATTTTATCTTTTATTTTAAAATATAAATGTTTATGCTATAAAAGATTTATTTAAATTTATCCAAAGAGGGACGAAATCTAACCTTTGTTTCCTAAATGATGCTCAAGACACCATGTGAGAAGTTCTTCACCACAAACACTACCTTCAGATAGAGGAACTCTATTTCCATCTTCACCAATACTCTCCAATCTTCCTCTCACAATAAAAACAACTTTCTCTACCAACCCACCATCATATAAAATTTTGCTTCCTTTGATATATATTTTTTGTCTAAGTCTATCACAAATGGCATCCAAGATAGGATCATCCATCAAGGAAAAAATTCGACCCTACAACATATAATGGAATTAAGTTATAGGCTACATGATCATAGTAACTTTGATACTATGTCATGAAAAAATATTTCAAAAGTTCAAATTTGGGTGAATGCATAAGAATGGTTTCATTTCATATATCTAACAATGGCAGATCTCCCGTGGACCGTGTCCAAAACACCAAGCCATTGTCCTTGACTAGTAGAATCTCCCGACCGAGATAACGATCTGATCAGTGTCAGTTTGACAGATACGAGTTGAGTTTGAAACATACATATTTATTGTTGTGTTTTAGACAAAACTAACATCAATCAGGTCACTATTTCATACTTTATAACAAGAAGAAATCTAAACTTCTACTTTCAAAGGCAAACTCATGTAAAACACAACAATAACTATGAAACCATTATAAAACTAGTAAACTGAGACCAGAAATATAAATATACTCACTTTCTTAATGAAACTAAAGAGATGACGTCTGATATCCAGCTGAAGATCTTCTGGCAAATTCTCCATCAGTCTTTCTTCATTCACCCCTCGAGTTGCAGCCCAATTATAACGTTCCGCTTGTCGCACTCTCCTACGTCACCGATCACAACCAATCATATATACGAACCAAAATCTCTAAAACTTTATATCATCAACTTAAGTTGCATCTCATATGTTTACTTTGGTTATATTCCACATTGGTATAGGTATAATATTAATTCAAATATTATGGTGGAAATATGAGTATGAATATAATGAGGAAAACAAATACCTTCTTAGATTTTCTTCTAAGCGCCTATGGCTCATCCATTGCTCAACATCACGTTGTCTAAGTGACATTTCTAGCCTCCTTTAAGATAATTTAAGAAAATAAAATATAAATAAAAAATATTATTAAAGACTAAAATACTAAACATATAACAAGTAGCAAATTTATTAACTATAGAAAACTACAAATATTAATCAAGTCATTTGACTCAAATGGTTAACGAGCTTCAGTTAGAAATGATCGTCGAGGAGAATTTTAGTTTGTATCCTGATTTCTGATTAGAACAATTTTTGATCAAACTTTACTTATTTCTCAGTCGAACTCTGAATTAACAAGAGTCTCTTTCCCTTGGTTTGGAAAAAATAAATAGCTACAAATATTAACTAGCAGCATTTGATAAATTTCAAGAGGCATTGCATACATGAAGAAAATTAAGAAATTTCTACCTTCTTCCAAGAGCCTGAAGAAAGTTTTGTATGTTCCCAATGAGAAGAGCAAAAAGCAAGAGCCCTAATCCAATTATGCCCATAGTAAAAAGGACTTCCCAAACAAAATAGCTTGGGGACAAATTTCCAGCAAGAGTACTAATTTGCTGCACAAAATCATGGCAAAGCTAAATATCATATTCCTAGGAAAATTTCAATATTGTATTCTAGATTAATTATAATTAATTTGGAATTTCAGGCTTTAAATTATTTCTCACAAGGTTTATGGAAAAATATACTAGTATATATTTATTTCATCAAATTTCAAAATTTATGATAATATATTTATATTTTTTTGGTCTGATCCAAAAGAGTTGCCTACCTTGAGCTGATAGCTTAACATACAAGCAGCCACATCCAGTAGGCCTAACTCAATCCTACAAAATCAAAGTGAAAAATGTTTCTCACTTATAAACATGTTTTCAAACCTTATCTCATTCAATGAATGACTTTTAACACATCTCTCTCACACTCAGAACTAGACATCTAGAGAGAGAACCAATTTTTAAATCTTATCAGTTATCTCATCTAATGTAAGACTCTTAATGCACCTCCCTCACACTTAGGATCGGACATCTAGAACGTAACTCGAGTGACTTGATAGAAGGTAGCCAAAAGGATACTTCATATGCTATATAACAATATTTGTATTATAAGCACTATTTCTCTCAATTTTCATAACTAGGCATAGTTTATGTCATAAAAGTTTCAATAAAAACAAAACATAATGAGTTCAAAAAATGATAAAGATAGTTATATTTCAAAAAGAAATTAAAGACTTACCTGAAATCCCCAATATGATGAATATACATATCTTGTGAACACATTATGCTTTGTAGTAAGGTTGACAGCTTTAAGATAAATTCCATATTCAAAACCATCTTCTCTAAAACAAGCACTTGCGTTGCTATTTTTCTTCCAATGAATCCAATTTGATTCATTTTGATTTTCCTCATTGCCTCCATGTCCACAATCCATGAATTTTGAACATTCAACAAAATACGTTGTTGTCTTGCATGCATTTCGTAGACATTGATTAACCCTCTAAAAAAGTAGTAGAATGCAGTTATGATTTATTCTTCGGCCTAAGTTGATTTAAATAGCGAGAATACAAAAAGTTCTCTTCTTTGAATTAAAGAGAGATTTTAGAAAAACAAAAATAAAACATATCATATTATAAAATAAAAAATAGAGATGCATTGTCAGTGTAAAATAGTTTTATACTGATATCAAATGAGAAGTCATGATATTGTCACATAAACTCACTTTGTAACCACAAAATATTATATTCTCATTAGACGTTAGTGTAAAACTACTTTACATTTGCATGTTAATATAACAAAGTAACATTTGCATAGTCATTAAACTCAAATGATAATCACTACAAAAATATAAATTAAGCCAAACCTACCTGTAAACCAAAGAGGTACCACCATGAACCAACAACATGGCCAGATAGCATAAAGGTAGAAAGATTTATAAAGAAACTTGCCCAAGCTGACTCAAATATGAATCTAGTTGGAGAAATTAACATTGGAATAAATCTACATAATCTAGGAATTGCCTGCGCAAGGACGACGGCGCGCAAAAGATTCTTTGCATAATTTGCTCTTGATGATCCGAAGTGTGTTGGTAGAACCAAAAATATCATTATCTGGAAGAAAAAACCATTCATCAAACATACAAGTGAAAATGTAATGATCATATATACATTGTTCTTCAATTTAGTGCTCACAAATTTAATGAGACAATGCACATTACTTTGCATTGTAGATTGTTTACTTGAACAACAAGAAATTCAAATTATCTGGATTTTTATAAATATTCGAATGTGGAGATACTAAGTTTTGAAGTACCTTGGTTTTCTTCCAATTAGTCTTTTATTTTAACTATTTATTTACATTTTCATTTTTATTTACTCAATCAAATAACTGAATGTTTAAATCATCACATAAAATTTTATCACTTCCATTGTTTTTATAAAAAAAACAGACAAACAGACACATTTGCATCCTAATAAGCAATAAGGGGAGATGAAGAGGGAGTTACCTGAGGAAGTGGAAGTACAACAAACAAGTCAAAAAGAAAATATGTTTGAAGATAATGAAGAGCTATTTTCTTAGGATTGTCAACTAACTCTCCAGCACCAACCACCCTAGACTCAGGTGCCACATAAGCCAACCTAAACTGCAAAGAATGAACTTTGAAGAATTAGTTGAGTCTTTCTACATTTCATGTTTAAAAGGAATAAACAACACCATGAAAATTACCTGAAGAATAATATTTAGGAAATGTATGAAATCATTCATACTTCTAAGTAAAACAAGCACTGTTGTCATAGTTGTGTTAATAACAATACATTTATTTATCTGCAAACAATAAGCAGAAAAATTTGAGTAAAATTGCAAATAGACTATGACCCTCAGATAAACAAATTAATTAAACGCTTATAGTAGAAACACCTCAATAGTACCAATACTTTTGATCGAATGTGTGTCTTTTTGTTCGACACTGACACATTAATTATATTTAAGTTTCCTTTTCTCAAATCATTATCGGTGTCGACATATCACTATCGTGTTTGGTATCTGTATCAGTATCCGTGCTTTATAAATAAACACTTATAAGTGTTTATGTGTTGAACAAAAAGAAAATAATTATTCACTATCTTTTGAAGATTTCCATATGTTGAGCAAATAGACTTCAAATGTTTTTCTGAAGCAAATAGACTTCATATGGAGATTTCCATGTCATTGATATAAGTGCATAAGAGTTTGTTTAAGTGAAACAAAGACTAGCAATTAACTAGACACAATTTGCAACATTTTGAATCTAAATAAAAGAGAGAGAAAAGCCATACCTTATTCACAGAAAGCAAGAAGAAAAATAATGGATCCACAAAAATTGCCACCAAGCAACAAATTGCAAAAAATTTATTCCATTGTTGTACAAGTTTATTATGAGGGTTCATAACTCTAGGTACATGTGGAATGAAAAAAGCAAAAATTCTTCTAGCCCAATCCTTGGCATCTCCATAGAGAGCATTCTGAAACTGAAAAATATTTAAAAAGTCTATAAATATGAAAGAAAAATAATTAACAGGAGAGGGTTATGTTAGGTAGTCGACAACCAACGTAAAAATTCGTCGAATCTCGGTGATATGGATATATCAGATGTTGTAACTCATTAACCATCTACTGAACTTGATTAACGATAATTTTTAAGTGTTCATGTCTATATTAGTTAGAACAACTGAAATCGTGGTTAATAGCATTCAAATTCATGATTCATATAAAGTTTAGTTGATGGTTGATATAAATATTAACCACTCGCGTGTTTGAACTATGTTAACCAAATAAAAAGTTGTCGAACTTAAGTGTCATAAATTGTTGTTCAAATAACATTACTGAAAATAAAAGAAAGAATACTATATTTGAGAAGAATGATACCTTCTTAGGATTGAATAAACCATAAGTTTTTGAATCCCTTTGTTGAGTAGCCTTGAAGTAAGTTGGACAAGTTGTACAATAAGGATCATTACACATTCCCAATGGACCAGACCTTACCAAATGTTCATTTTGAGCAGCATACTTGTTCTGCAAGTCATCTTCATTCGTGCTACATAGAGGAAACTTTTCTGTCTTATTTTCGATCGTGCCACTACTTGGCGCCATTATATTCTGCCCGAAAAGATTTTCGCCTCTATTAGTAACATATAATGGACCACTCATTGGAATAAATGGAGTTTTTCTTTGACTCCTTAAGGGACCAGTGTGTCCCTTAAGATTAGTATCTCTTTCATATGGATCTATAGGAATCATCGGAATAGAAATTGATATGCTTCGCGTCCTAGGTAGAAAATTCTTGGATTTAGAATCATCAGGTTCATTTGATGGTTTTGGATTAGTATCTGATATCATTTGCACTTCATCTTTCTCAAACTCAGCCATAATGTGTTCAAAATTCTGCAAAGTTAACAGATTAATGAATAAATTGATCGAATCTATACTTGAAATATTGAATAAATAAAAGTGAAAAAATATACAGAAACATGAAAAGAATCTGAAGATCAAGTGTAAGTAAAAAAGGCCACATAAAACTTAATGCAAGATAAGAAGAAAACTGGAAAAATTTCCAACTCTACTTTTAGTCCAAATAAATTTTAAGGCTCAAGCAACTCGAACAGCGGAACTGTTGTTCGAGTGATTGAAATTTTTTCATCTTAACCTTCCATATCTTAAGAGAAAAGGGTTATGATATCCAAAGTTCGGTTAAGAGGTTTAAGTCTCCCAATGATTGTTCTAGTCAGAATTCGAACTTGAATACACCCTCTCGATCATTTCATCCTTATTTGTAGTTCAATAACCATTTGAGATCAACTGGTGATTGAAAGTTTAAGGTCCGTTTAACAAAGAGATAACATAGTGGTGACTCAGTGATCAAAAACAGCATAAAAAGTTTTTACTCAGGTGATGATGTGCTGATATATAGTTCATTTTTCTTTAGTTGAGGTTTGTTTCTTTCTAATTATTTTTGGAGGGTCCCTGTCTCCACTATGTGCGTATCTTTTCATTCTCTACACAAATTTTCACACTTCATAAAAAACAAAAGAAATCCAAATGCTTTTGTTTTTGCACCAAAAAGACTTCAAACTTCAAAAGGTTCCCTTATCTTATAAGCTCCTAAGAAATGAAAATGAAAAGTAAAAGTATAAGTATGAACTAAAACTACATTAGAGACCGCTTGGATTAAATTATTTGAGTTTATTTATTGACATAAATTGTTTTTAGATTATTTCTATAAGTACTCGATAATAGCTTATGAAAACAACTTATAGTTTATATAAAACGAGTTTTGACTTTATTTTATTTTTTCTTATAGAAATAATACATAAGTGCTTACGGTATAAGCCCATAAATAAATAAGTTAAACATAACCTTAATCATAAACCACCAGAAGCTTATTCCTTACACCAAATGAACAAAGTCTACAAAATCTTAACTAAATGATTTTTCAGGGATCAAACACTATTCATGCAGATTCATCTCAACACATTCCAGCCATTAAAAATACTAAAATATTGACAACATCATATTTTACCTTTCTCCAATTAAGAACAAACCACCAAAGTTAAAATTTGCATTAAATAGTAAGACTAACTAAAGCATGCAAAAGGGTATTAACAATTAATTAATCTAAATTAACACAAACAAAAAAATGAAGTGATTGAGCTCAAAGTACCCAAGTTCGTCGAACTCTAACTGAAACAATTCTTAGTCAGGCTGTCGAACTTCATATTATTAAAGTCTCTTTTAAACCAGAATGTCAAAAACCAAAATAACTAACACAAACAAAACAATCAAACAACCAAGAGAGTAAAGACCTGTTTGGAGCTGCCAAGTGACAATATAGTGTCAAAATTCAAAACTAAATACCTCCCAATAACTTGTAACTGATGACAGTACTATACCATCCAAATACTTGAAGCTAAAGCATTAATTTTGTTGTTGAAACTTAGTCATCATGGCAGAAAAGGATGAGTGATTCTTGCATATATATATATATATAGAAAGAAAATGATTCAAAAGGGTAAGTGGAGTCAGCAACCAACTTTTACTTTTACTTATATTTCTTTTTTTTTTTTTTAAGAATAGCAAGAGGAGAATAGGTGAATGTGAGGTGATGATGACTAAGTTGTTAAGTAAAGGTTAAAGAGACTTTGAAGTTCTAAGAAGGAGTTGTATGAACAAATGAAGTGTTAAAGTCAAGATAACTTAGCTATCAAGTAAGCTCAGTAACCAAAGACGACTTAACCAAAAAACAAGTCTTTTTTAGCTATGAAGGAAGTTGCTAGGCGATATTGGTATTTCATCTATCTCCTATCAAACGTTTAACAAATTTGAATATTTATTTCTGATATCATACCATATTGGTATTTTATCTATATTTATATATTTTTTCTGATCATAAATATAAACAAAAATCAAGAAGTATTTGATTTAAAATTTAGATTAAATATATTTTGACTATTACTTATATTTGTGATTGAAAGAAGTGTTTATTAGAATTTAATAATATATAATTAGAGTTTGCAATAAATTATTTTATATTTGACCAATTATAGTCAATGAAACATATATACATCACATTAAAGGATCCTCAGACAATTTCCTGTGTGAAAACCCTTTTAGCAAGTTGAAACCTTTGCATACGGTTGATGTGATTTAGTCAATAACAGGTTGATATTTATTTTTATATATATATATATATATATATAGGAAAATCTTAAACAAATTAAATTTGGGTGAAAAGAATAAACATTGATATGTTGAAAAAGTGTGTCCACACACTCATATTTTCTTGTTTTGGTTAAAATATTAATCAAACGTGAACTTAAACTATATTTTTTTCTCCGGCCATCGAGAAAATCACCATTTTATTTCATTGTTCTGATATTAAGTCAAAGTCCTTGTAGGAAAAAAACATTCTGTCAAAGTCATTGTGATTTTAATATTCCATCCCTACCAAAATAACTACTCCCTTTATTTATGATTTAATTAAATATATCAATTTTTTTACTTACTTTCATTTATAAATAAAATTAAAATTAGAGGGATCAATAATACTATTGCATATTTATATTGTGAGATATGTGGAAACAATTATTCGTTGTGAATGCACATAAGTTAAATTGAGTTTAATTTATCCATTAAAAGTTTTACGCTATGCATATCTCAATCATTCGTGAAAATAACTTAAAATAAAAATTAAATATCATTAATGATTTAAACAGTTGTGAAACTTTTTACAACTGACCTTTACTTTAACAATGTATATAAATTAAATATTTAAAATTTTGGATACTTTTTAAAATAAGACGTCTTAACGAAGATAATATTTTTACAAAAACATTTCCTGCATGAACAGCAAAAACTGTGTCGTCATTCGTACAATCATGCAGATGATTGTATCTTACTCTTGAAAGTACAAAAGGGTGAGAAAATAACACTAAAAAACATCAAATCGGCTCCCAGTTTACACTTGTATGCTATTTTGACTTGGTACAAACATTTGAAACTACTGTTATGTGACTAGAAAGTTACAGATTTGAATGTAATTTTGGGTGGAACTTCACTTGGTTGAAATATGGATGTGTTTTACTCAAAATATAAGTTTAATGTAAAATCTATATATTAATCTTTTATTATATCTCTATATAGTTATTTCGTATCTCCTTTTACTCAAATCAATATTTGAAAACATAATTTTAAATCAAAAACATCAAAACTTTGAATTTTCCAATTCAAACATGGAAATTATTTTCTCACCCCTACACACACTTCGAATTTAGAAGTATACTTCCATAAAAACACAATTCGTTTAAACACACGTTGTTTTTGTCTGACAGTATCCTTATGAACATAGGTCTACATTTTTAGCACCGTTGGGAAAAGAAGCTCTCTCCAAACATAAAGTCAATGCAGCTGAACGTGTGAAATCAGCAACAAATGAATATATCTTGAAACTGCTTATGAATGGTTTTCCAATTGGAGATCCTCTAATATCACAATGTCATATGCAGAAGAATCACCTTTCTGAAATTCACAATTCATCTCTAAACAGTGCCTTCTTACCCACATAAAAATATGACAGTTAATGAAGTAAATATTTTAAGCTGTAAATTTTTTTTTTATTTGACAAAAACAATTTCAACAGAAGCAATACATAATCTGCGTGCTGCGTGCTCCGGAGAGAAAAATAATGGAAAATTTTGAAGCTCTACAAGGACTCAAATTATGAGAAGTATCTCAAATTGAAGTCTTTGGATTTGGCATTCAACCATAAAAAACCGGTGTAAAAACACATTCAATGTAGGACTCCCAACAAACCCCCTTTGCATCCAAGACTGAACATATGAAGTGTGGTCCGAATAGCTCAAGTGACCCGAATAAACATTCTTGATCAATCTGTCTGTTTTCTGATCCACTCGTGGCACGCTCAAGCAAGTTACCAGAAATCTTCACAAGAGCAAACACCGTCTTTAAAATGGTGAAACCGATTTGTGTCTCTTACATATATTTCTCTTGCTTCCAATCTGCTTATAACTTTGATAACAGCATGGCAGTCATCACAAATTCTCAGGTTCTTGATCACTTGAAGCGGTTGTCCAGGACTCGTGTTGAGCAGTCCTAATACTACTGCCAATTTTTCACTGTGTCCACACAATATCTGCTCCTTGTCTTGTTCCTCCACGTCTTGCAGCACAGTGTTAGTCATCGGGAGGTAACCCGACTTCTTAATCTCGATACTCAATTTATCCGACTTCTCCAAAATCTCTTTCATTTGTGGATGTGATTGGTCGCCAGAAAGTAGTGTGTGTACCCTGCGTCCAATCTCGATCCAACTACAGCCAGGGTTTTTCCTCAACCCTTTACTCTTCATCATATTGCGTATTCTATTCTCTTCGTCCCACATACCCTTTGAAGCATAAATATTGGACAGAAGAACGTAGTTCCCAGGGTTGTCTGGTTCTAACACGAAAAGCTTCTCCGCTGCAATCTCCCCTAAACTCAAATTTTTGTGAACTCTACAAGAACTTAACAAGGATCCCCATACACAAGCATCCGGTTCAAATGGCATTTCCTTGATGATAGAATAAGCTTCTTCGAGTTTGCCTACACGACTGAGAAGTGTCACCATGCAAGCATAATGTTCCATTCTAGGTTCAACGTCATGTTCTTTGGACATGCTATTAAAGTAATTCCATCCCTCTTCGATTAAGCCGTTTTGGGTGCACGCAGATAACACGCACGTGAAGGTAATCATGTCAGGCCTCTGGCTGCTTTGCAACATCATATTAAACATCTCAATTGTTTCCCTAGCCTTTCCATGCATTGCATATCCACTCATAACTGAGTTCCAAGAAACCAAATTTTTAACTGGCATTATATCAAAACAATGTCGCGATAATTGGATTCTTCCGCATTTGGCATACATATCTATCAATGCACTACCTACATATACATCATCGAAAATTCCCTTCCTGAGCGAAAAGCAATGGATTTCCTTTCCATGCGTTAACGCTGAAACATTTCCACAAGCAGGAATCAAGCTTGGGATAGTAACAGCAGTAGGCTCCACCCCATCAGCCTGCATATCTCTAAAAAGCTCCAAAGCTTCCATGTCTTTCCCATGCTGCGCGCAGCTAGCTATTATCGACGTCCATGTAACAACATTCAACTCTATTTCTTGGGCTTTAAACTTCTTGAACATCTCCAATGCAGTATCAACCAGACCATTACGCGACAATCCAGTAAGAAAAGCATTCAAAGAACCTATTTCTGTTTGATCAATTTCATCAAACACCCGAGACATCTCGGATGTGCATCCACATTTTCCATACATGTCAAGAAGAGCACTAATCACGAAATTGTCCGATTCCAAACCCTGCTTGATCACATACCCATGAACCTGTTTACCCATCAACACATCTTCTAAGTTCCCAAGACCAGGCAAAACACAAGAAACAGCAGACCCATCAGGCAAAAACCCTTCCGAAATCATCCCTCGAAACAACATCGCCGCCTCACCATAGGACCCAGCATTCCCAAACCCCGCAATCATTCCATTCCACGACACCAAATTCGGCTCCACGCCCTCATTCTTCATCTCAGAAAAAAGCTTTTTCGCCCTATCAACAAACCCAAGCCGCGAATAACCCGCAATCATAGCACTCCAAACAACCACATCTCGTTCAAACATACTATCAAACAGTTTATGTGCATCTTCAATCCTATTACATTTCAAGTACATATGAACCAAAGAAGAAACCAAAATGGAATCAGAACCAAACCCAGAAACATAAGCAAAGCCGTGAACCTGTCTACCAAGTTTCAAAGCTTTCAATGCAGAACAAGCTTTAATAGCACTAGGAAGAAGATAACTATCAGGAACAAGACCAAGAGAACCCATTTGAGAAAAAACACCAAGAACATGATTGAAATGATGAGACCTAGCAAAGGAATTGATGATGGAGGAGAAAGAGAATAGGGTTGGTTGAGGGAGAGAGGAAAGAACAAGTTTGAGTTGTGCGAAGGGAAGGTAATGAGAATAGAGAGAGAGGAGACTTGTGGTGAGTTGGGTGTCGAAAAAGAGACCAAATTTGAGGAAATGTGCGTGAGCTTGTCGTGCATGGAAGAGTGTGGAAGTTGTTGAGTTGAGACATTGGGAAATGGATTGGAACATTGGAAATGGAAAGAAAGTTTTTTTTTTGAACAATGCTGAATGTTACTGTTGTTGTTAGAGGAATGTGTTATGGTTATGTTGTTATTTGTGTTGGGGTGTTTTGGTTATGAATTGGAACATGGTCGTTGGTTTGAGGGGTTTCAATTTACAGAGGCTTGGTGTTTGATTATAGATTCTTTCTTAGTATCTTTTGGTCGATTTGAATTGTATTTTGATTTTATTTATACGAGTCAATATTAGAAAAGAAAAGTTGGTTATTACAGTTTTTTTTCTTTCAAAAGAATAACAAGAATTTCAACTTTGCTACTCACACCATATTATTACTGGTTATACCCCTTATATATTTGAAATTACAAAATTGTCTTGACAATCAAACTATTACTCATGTTATTCCTTTCTTCTCTCGTCTTCTTAACGTGAACATCTCTTTTTCCCATATTTCTTCACTCATTTGATCTATTTTTTACTAAATAACACCATAATACTTTAATTTAATTTCACTTAATATTTTAATTTTTTTTTATTTAGTCTTGTATTTTAATTTTTAAGTAATAATTTAATCTTTTATATTTTAAAATATCAATAATGTTATTCTTTTTCTAAAAATTCAAACAAATACATAAAATTAATTATCATCTTCAATATACTACAAATTTCATCAAATTCATATTTTAAGTATTTAAATAAACTCATATTTATATTCTTTATTTGATGAACTTGATGTTTTTGGAGATGAAAATATAAGTTTATTGGAATATTTGAGTTTTGCATTTTATGAAATTTG
>JBBPBR010000002.1:27894916-27905303 GCA_037974775.1 Cicer pinnatifidum
AATAAAATTCAAATAATATTTAATACATTAATAAAATCTTTGAAAAATAATATATATATATATATATATTAATTTTCATAATATTACATATATTTTATCTTTAATTTCTATAAAAATTATTAAGTTGAATAGAACCTCATAGTTGTATATTAATATGTAAATTTGATGTGATATAGACAAAAAAGTATTTTTTTTTTCAAACCGTGTTAAGAATTGATACTAACTTTTAGCTATTACTTTATCTTTTTAATTAATACTCAAAAAGGAAAAATGTCATTCTTTTAAGTAGTGGTTCTCTATCTTTCTCAATCTTCATATAGATCAGTTTTCTGAGTATTGTTGTGTTCTCTTCTATCCTAAGTTTTGCTCAGAAAAAAGAAGTAATCCAAAATGGTGATCACATCAACTGTCACACACCCAGATGAACATAGACAAAACATAGACTGTACTTTTGCTTCTAGATACATGCGTCAACCAGTTCCAAAGTAAGTCCCTTTTGCTTCAAATTTCATACTAAAAAGTACATGTTTGAGATCACAGTGAGTTTGAGGATTTTGGTGAAACTACAAAGGACATTTTTTGTCAAAATTATGGTGATATAATATGATTCTTTGTACTTAGTATATGTTTGGTTTCACAGTGAGATTTATGATTTTGCTAAAGTTATACTTTGTGTATGTTTGGATTCACAGTGAGTTTGACGAAATCATGGTGTAAGCTCGAAAATGTATTTTTTTTCTCAAAATTGTGACAGCTCACTATGTGTGAAGAATCACACTATGTCACTTTGATTTTGTCAATCACACTGTGAAATCAAATATGTTTATGTTTGGAATCACTATGAGTTTGATGATTTTGCTGAAGATCTTAAATGTAGTTTTTGCCAAAATCATGATGACATAGTGTGATTCTTCACACGGAGAATTGTTTCTAGCTTGAAGCTAGGATCTATAGCTTCTGAGTCCAAACGTGATTTTTACGCTGAAAGTTCAATTCACTTTTACATGAATATAGCCAAACATAAATCACTTCACATTTAAGTCATTTTTATCTAAAATCAATTCATTCAAAATCAATTTTAGTTACCACATAACCAAACATATGCTACAGCGTGTTTGGTATCACGGTGAGTTTGTCAGAAGCACAGTGAGCCACGGTGATTTTCAAAATTTAAAAGTTGTAACTATAATAAATTACGCTCGCCATGATTCTGGGAAACCACCGTGTTACGGATCATACACTAAGTGTAAGTGCAAGTGAGTTGAGTGTAACTTCCGGCAAAATCACGGTGACATACTGTGGTTCTATAAAACTCACTGTTTGCGCTTTCTTATTTGTTAGTAAGAAAAAAAAATGGTTTGTTTTGTTTTGAAATGGTGTTTAAATTTCTTTGTTGTGGTGGAAATGTTGAGTTAACAGGTTCAAGATGCCAGAGAGTTCTATACCAAAGGATGCAGCATATCAAATAATAAATGATGAGTTGATGTTAGATGGTAAGCCAAGGCTTAATTTGGCTTCATTTGTGACAACTTGGATGGAGCCTGAATGTGATAAGCTTATCATGGCTTCACTCAACAAGAACTATGTTGACATGGATGAGTACCCTGTCACTACTGAGCTTCAGGTCTGTTTCACATGACACCTTTTTGAGAAAGGTTTTAAATTGCGGCCGCGATTGTGTGGTGATCCATGATATTGCAGAGAATCTCGTGTGGTCCTTGATGCTGTGGAGAATTATAGTCAAATAAAACTAATTGCAATCCTTGATATTGTAGAGAATCTCATGTGATTTTTGAGAATTGTAGTTGAATAAGACTAATTGAAATCCTCGATATTGCAGAGAATCTTATGTGATTCTTGGTAGTGTGGAGAATTGCAGCCAAATAAAACTAATTTGATCATTTGACGTGGTTTGTGTTGCAGTTGCAGAGACATAAAAAACTAAAACAATAATATTGCAGCCCGAATTACGGTTTCAAACTATTTTTTTTAAAGTAATGATTTTGAGTGAATGGGTGTCTTTATATGATCATAAAGTTTTGATCTCTGAAGTTTTGTTTGGTAAAAATAGATAAAATAAGTTAACTTTTTGATAATTAAGATATGAATTAAAATTTTGGAGTAGATTGCTGTAATTAATTTTTTTTGTCAATGCATAACTATATTATTGAATATTATTGTATTGAAACTGATAAAGTGACTTGATTCAATTGTTAAATTCTGCAGAACCGGTGTGTGAATATAATAGCACATCTATTCAATGCTCCTATTGGTGCAGAGGAGACTGCAGTAGGTGTGGGAACCGTTGGTTCATCAGAGGCAATAATGTTAGCTGGTTTAGCTTTCAAAAGGAAATGGCAGACTAAGAGAAAATTAGAAGGCAAACCATATGATAAGCCTAATATAGTTACTGGTGCTAATGTGCAGGTTTGATCTTTAATTATGATTCATGCTTTATAGTATGAAAAAAGTTCTAGTATGTGTTAATTGCTTGGTCACATTATGAGAAATAGGTATATGTAGTTCTGTATATTGTGTTTGTTTGTAAGTAGCATCTGGAAAACTAAAGAGAAACTGATAACGGTGAACATGGCTCACTAGTTTTATTTCGTCTCCTTCTTTTTTATACCTGAAAAATATTGTGCACATATGAGATTTCATCGCATGATTGTTTTTTGGATCTGTAGACGGAGTGTAAATAGTAAACACCACTTGAAACTCACACACAATTGTGAGGTCTTGAGCTCGAATATGGAACATGATGTCCTGTCTAATTAATAATATCGACATTTTCCAATTGAACTATGTTTTACAGACATTTCATCTCATGACTTGAGGCCTCACATTGCCTAGTATGGCAGAATCAAATTTTGAAATGATTTGAGTGATTAATGTGTCATATTTTGGTGCCTTTTTCCCTCGAGACCTCTATGTTTAATGTTGTTTAAATATGTTACACAGGTTTGTTGGGAAAAGTTTGCTAGGTACTTTGAGGTTGAGCTAAAGGAAGTGAAACTAAGAGAGGGATACTATGTGATGGACCCATTGAAAGCAGTTGAAATGGTAGATGAGAACACCATATGTGTTGCAGCCATTTTAGGGTCAACGCTAACTGGAGAGTTTGAGGATGTGAAGCTTCTTCATGAACTTCTTACTAAAAAGAACAAGGAAACAGGATTTGATACTCCAATCCATGTCGATGCTGCCAGTGGCGGTTTTGTTGCTCCGTTTCTCTACCCTGATCTAGAATGGGATTTTCGTTTACCGTTAGTGAAGAGCATCAATGTTAGTGGTCACAAATATGGTCTTGTTTACCCCGGTGTTGGTTGGGTTGTCTGGAGGAATAAAGACGACTTGCCAGATGATCTTGTTTTCCATATCAATTATCTTGGATCTGATCAGCCAACTTTCACATTGAATTTCTCCAAAGGTAATATATTTAGTTCACACATACAATCAATGAATATCTTTGTATTTGTAGTCTACTTAGGTTAGTTTATGTCTCACTGTCAAAGTCTTCGGCTCAAAAAGCAATTAAAGGTTTTGAATCTGAAAAGCATTTTTTGTTTTTGTTTTAACCCTCTAAATTTCAAGAAAATGAAACTCTTGTAATTCAGAGTTTGGTTGAAAGGTAAGTAAAGTTTGGCCAAAGATTATTTCAGGAAGAGTTCGAACTTGGATGATTCTACATAATTAAATTGTATGTCTCATCATTTAAAACATGTCGCATCACCATTTTTGCGTCTATAAATTTGATGGTGGGACCAAAACTGAGGGGATTTTAAAACAGTGTTATGTTTATGTCCGATTAGATAACATTAGCCTAAGTTCATACAGTGATAAATGATTGAGTGAATCAATTCAATTCTTAACTATGTGAACTAATATACATTCATACAACTAATATGCATTGAAAAATCAACATATGAGAATTTCCTAACAATAAATTACCTCCTAAATCATTGTAGTGAGTAGTATTTTCCTTGATGTTGCTTTGTGTTTTTTCGACAGGATCAAGTCAAATCATTGCTCAATACTATCAATTCATACGCCTTGGCTTCGAGGTAATCATATTATCATTTTTATGTTGGATCTCAAATATAAGCATGATAAGTATGTCTTTGGTTTCTTCTTCATAGAGGCGGAACTAGTTTATGGTGAGGGTGTGGAGAACTTTGAAAAATTGCACCAATATCTATTTTTTCCAAATGAAGACAAGAAACTAATTCCACATGAGAAGAGCAGATATTATTTATATGTTTCCTTTTTCCATTTTTCTTTTTTAGTCATATAAAATTTACTTAATAATATAGGTAAAACTATTTCAATTATGACTCTATGATGTAGAAGTAAAATTAATACTTCACTACAATTTTGTGCAATACTTGTTTTCTTATACACTCTATTGTTTGTCAACATCAAAAGGGATACAAAAATGTAATGGAAAATTGCTTGGAGAACACAATAGTTTTGAAGAAAGGAATTGAGAAAACAGGAAGGTTCAACATTCTCTCCAAAGATGTAGGAGTGCCACTTGTAGCCTTCACATTGAAAGACAGTAGCCAACACACTGTGTTTGAGATAGCCGACCATTTAAGAAAATACGGTTGGATAGTTCCGGCCTATACAATGCCGGCGGATGCGCAACACATCGCCGTCCTCCGAGTTGTGATTAGGGAGGATTTCAGCTGTAGCTTGGCTGAGAGACTTGTGTCTGACATAGAAAAAGTTGTGAACCACTTGGACACACTTCCAAGCACTGTCTCCATTAAAAGTGCTCATGTCACAGCTATTACTAGTGAGGATAGTGAGAAAGTTAAGAAAGATGTTAAAGAAAGTCATAATGAGATTACAAAGTATTGGAAGAAGCTTGTGGATGGAAAGACAGTTGGAACATGCTAGGGTTTCCAAATCTTTGACTTCTGATACAACATTGTTTGTTGTGAGTTACTTTATTTTTATGTGCAAACACTTAATGTGTGTGAAGATTGTTGTTGCATTGTTACTTTATCTATGGGGAGAAATAACTAATGTAATGCATCTATGAACCATATTTATATATGTATGAATGAATGAAATAATACTTGTTTCCTTTGCAATGCAACATTGAACATAATTAGTTTAGAGCGTGGTGCCTGAATTTGTAAGGCTACCTTAGTCAAAAAGTTATCCCTAAAATTATAAATTGCTGATATTTTTGCTCTTGAAGTTACATTATGTAAGCAAATATTTCAAATTAGCTCATATCTTGCTATTGGAATTTAAGTGAGTTAGTCTCAATTAATGGAGGTCCTCGTCTATAAGAGAGGTGATTCATATCTAATTTATTAAAGGTTTGAATGGAGATGTGGTGTTTAGATCTTTTAGATTCTTGATTATTAGTTAGTTGTTGCTTTTAATGATTTCTTGAACTCGTCAACAAGAGGTATAGTCTTGGTAAAGGCACTGCAAGTAACAAGTAACCATACTAATGTGGATAATTCATACTTGAGAGAGAGAGAGAGAGCGAGAAATTGTTGCAATTCAAGTGTCTAAGACTTCTTTATATATGAAAGAATTATTACATTGTATGGTCACATTATTAAAAATAAATCAAATAAGAAAAAAAATATTTTCATGCTTCTAGATAGTTTTTATTGTTCTTTCTCTTTTTAGGTTAGAATTTGATTTATGTGTAGATCTTTTTTTTTAGGAATATCAAAATGACAAATTTTAATAAAGGTGACAATCCAAAATAGACTAATACTTAAAATTGTTTAAAATTCCAACATCTCATATGTCGTCTCTTAGAAGTAGACGTTAATGATCACCTTCATTTTTATAATTGAGATTTTTTTTTTAATACAAAAAGACGATATTCATTTATTTAAATTGGTAGAAATTATCTCGATCAAGAACAATATAATTTAGAGTCATTAAAACCGAAAATGATAAATCTATGAACAAACTCACAATATTCCTGTTAATAGCATAATACGAGAAAATATCTACAAATGTGACAATCCACAAATAACAAAATTGAAGTTTTTAGAATACTCATGTCTCTGGAAATGTAACGTTGAAGACACTAAAATCATTAATTGAATCTGCACTAGCATGGGATCGAGGCTTGATTTGGCAATCGGAATCAAAGGAATATTGCAAATAAGACATGAATACAAACAACACTGCAACAAGATAAGAAAAAAAATGTAGCGCTAAAAACGAAACATTAAAAAAAATGAAAAATTAAAGAAAAATTAAATGTGTAAAAATCACTTATATAGATTAAAATTTAAAAGAAAATGATTTAAAAGGTGATTTTGGGAAAAAAAATTTTGAGTCATGACTGAGATAGTGACTTACATTATACTAGTTAGATAAAAATAACATAAACAAACATATATCTTGTAAAGACGACGAATATCATAGATTATTATTCATAAAAATGCTGAAGATCATAAATTATTTCTTGTGAAAAATATTTTTTAAATTTTGATCAATATTTGATCACTTTTAAAAATGGTACACTTTTCAAATTATACACCAAACACTTTTTATGAGAAGTACAAAAGAATCAAATTTCTGTATTTATAATATTTTTTTACGCAATATTTATATTCCTAGATAAATTATTCTTAGAAATAATTTTTTAATCCGTAAAACAAACGTCCGCTTAGCCCAACTGGTTCCAAATTTTTTTTATTTTTTTCTTTCACATTCAATATTGTATGTATGTTTGATTCTACGTTTAACGACCAAATAATCGCGTCTTAAGACAAATTTTCAAAACTAAAGGTTTTTTCCAAACGTAAAAATCCACCGTGATTCCATAAAAACCACGGCATAACCAAAGTACCTAATTTCCTTTCACTGTTTATATCCAGGAATCAAGAGCATTTAGGTAAAATCACGTCACATCCAAAAATCACGTTTGACTTCGTGCAAACGCGTAACCAAGCACCACGGTAAGCTCAGTGGTGTTCCTTCCTTCGCCTTATTTTCATCCTTAAAACACCAATGTTTAAATTCACATCACCACAGTAATCTCCTCCTTCAACGTCACCCATTTTTCAAAACCGCATCTTTTTCACCCACCACCTGTTTGTTTTTTTGTCTCTCTAAATTTTCATTCATCTTTCAATGCTTTCAATTCCAAAACACAAAATCATGTTCATGGGGAGGTTTAATAGGTTAATACATTCTCTCAAAAATCATTCCTTTTCATCACTCACCCATCACCATCATCATCATTATCACACTTATCTATTGAGAAACAAAGCCTTGCAACGAATTGAAACCACACTTAAATCATCAATGTTTGTTGTTTTTCAATACTCTAGTTATTGCCAATTACCATTATCAGATTCTCATTGTGATCAATTGATTCAATTTTCGTTGCCAATGAACTCTTTTGCTGCATTATCGGTTCGCCATTATTGTTCAGAAACTGTTTCCATGAACCAAGATTTTGGTTGTGGTGTGAGTGATGATGCCGTGGAGGGTACTAATGGTTTTGAGAGTGGTGATGTTGTGGAGGGTACTAATGGTTTTGAGAGTGATATTGATAAGGTGCATTACACTATAATGGATAACTTACTTGGTTTTAATAAGATGGAGAAAGCTCTTGAAAATTTAGGTATACCATTGTCCACTCCATTGGTTATTGGTGTGTTGCATAGGCTTCGTTACGATGAAAAGATCGCGTTTCGGTTTTTTACATGGGCTGGTCATCAAGATAATTATGTGCACGAGCCTTGTGCTTATAATGATATGATGGATATCTTGTCTAGTACTAAGTATAAAGTAAAACAGTTTCGGATTGTTTGCGATGTGTTGGATTACATGAAGAGGAACAACAAGAGTACTGTTCCGGCGGAAGTTCTGTTGAATATTTTGAGGAAATACACTGAGAAGTATTTGACTCATGTGCAGAAGTTTGCAAAGAAGAAGAGGGTAAGAGTGAAGACGCAACCGGAAATAAATGCATTCAACTTTCTGTTGGATGCTTTGTGCAAGTGTTGCTTGGTTGAGGAGGCTGAAGGGTTATATAAGAGAATGAGAAAAATGATCAATCCTAATGGGGATACGTATAATATTTTGGTTTTCGGTTGGTGCAGGGTTAGAAACCCGACTAGAGGGATGAAACTGTTGGAAGAAATGATTCAATTGGGTCATAAGCCTGACAACTTCACGTACAACACTGCTCTCGATACTTACTGCAAAGCAGGCATGATAACAGACGCGGTAGAGCTTTTCGAGTTCATGAGGACGAAAGGTTCAACCATATCTTCTCCCACTGCCAAGAGTTACTCAATTATAATTGTCGCTCTTGCCCAGAACAATAGAATGGAGGAATGTCTGAAACTTATGGGGCATATGATTAGCAGCGGTTGTCTTCCCGATGTCACGACATACAAGGATATAATTGAAGGTATGTGTTTGTGTGGAAAGATAGACGAAGCTTACAAGTTCTTGGAAGAGATGGGAAACAAAGGTTATCGGCCTGATATCGTTACTTATAATTGTTTCCTCAAAGTCCTATGCGATAATAAGAAGTCCGAGGAGGCCATTAAACTATACGGAAGAATGATTGAAATGAGCTGTACTCCTAGTGTTCAGACTTACAATATGCTGATTTTGATGTTTTTTAAGATGGACGATCCTGACGGTGCATTTGAAACTTGGCAAGAAATGGAGAAGAGGGGTTGCAGACCAGACACTGATACATACTGTGTCATGATTGAGGGACTATTTAACTGCAACAAAGCAGAAGATGCTTGTATTCTTTTGGAAGAAGTGATTAACAAGGAAATAAAATTGCCTTATAGAAACTTCGATTCTTTGTTGATGCAACTTTCAGGGATTGGTGATCTCCAGGCCATTCATAAGCTCTCAGATCATATGAGGAAATTCTATAATAATCCGATGGCAAGACGTTATGCCTTAAGCCAGAAGCGTAAGAGCATGAGTTTGAGAGGGAAGTCATAGTAAGAAATCTTTTTGTTGAGTTTGTGTTACCTTTCACAAAAAATTGGAAGAGGAACAATTAGGAGGGTTCTTCCCATTTTTGGTTCGATGAATATTTTTTGAAAGCGTGGCAGGTTTTAGAATTTATCATTTCAGATGCTGCTTTCAAGCTTTTCCATGCACTGTATATTTGAATACTTCATGATAACAACAAGATGCATCTCTGGATATGCTCCATTGGTCATGCTCTCTACTGAGAATATTTTTGCATGAAAGTTTTTGTAAGTCTTTGGATCTTCTTATCTATTCTCGTTATTTGTTCTTCGAGAGAAATTCTCGAAAGCTGTTACGACATTTTGATTGAGAGATGTTGGTTAGTTAACACGGCATAAAGTTGGAAAGATTCGCGTATCTATTATGTTATCGCGTGTGGGAGAAGAGGTTGTGAACTTGTGCATGATGGAAAAATTTGTTATCTGGTCATGAATCTGTTAGTTACTTGCGCTGTAAGATATTGCGATTTATGAGACTTTAGCTGGCATCTTAAGGATAACAGTATGATTTGATTATATGGAATATCTTACTATATCACAATTATAATGAAAGGACCATCACTTCAATAATGATCACCATGACCAGGAAAATATTTCAATTGGATACATTTAGTTCACCATTGTTAAGCTGTGAGAAAATTGAAGTCACTGTACTCTATTGCCACATTTGTACAATTTCGAAGCACTACAAGTATGCGAAGAAGATAAATATTTTGGTTTTTGATTAGCTTTTAGAGTATGAAAGCTTCTCAACTAAGAAAGTATTTGGCCTGCATTTCTTGAGCTTCTATTATCCTTCAAAAGAGAGGTTGAGCCTAAGACTTTTAGGAAAAGCTCGAGTTGGAAATTGGAAATATACGTTTATAATTCATCATTGATCACTTATAAGATAAATGTTTGTATAAGTTATTATAAGTAGTTTTTTAAGCCCTCAAACAGTATCAGAAGTGTTTATGTTAATAGATAAATTCAAATAAGTTGATCTAAATAGCCTCTATATCTTATAATATAATGTATATACTATATATTTCTTGGTGGATGCTTAAAGGTAAAATATATCATTTGAAATTGCAATAAATAGAAAATGAAATATTTGATAGGGATGTTGTATTTCTTGAAATACTGAAAAGAGTTCTTTTGAAATTTTCATTGTTTTCATATATGCATTCAATTGTTCTATTCAATAATTTATTATCACTTTATTATTCACCAAATTTAACACCCTCTTAATCTTTCATATAATTTGTTAACACATGATAGAATTGATCATGTTAAATATCACTTATAGTTATTATAAACAAACACTAACAAATATTTTTTTTTTTTAAAATGAATTCGATTAAAGATTGTAGATCTTGTAATATTCTTGACCATTTGTCATATAT
>JBBPBR010000002.1:27945646-28045737 GCA_037974775.1 Cicer pinnatifidum
TTAAATTAATAATACACTTAATACAATATCAATGTAAATTGGAGAAATTATATTACGTTGTCAAACAAACTTTATTTGTACAGTCATTATTTTGCTAGAATGTGTCACAAATTAGGAATGATTGAAAATCGAGGTTATGAGTACTTTATTAATTATAAATAATACTTGCACTCCTCAATTTAATAAAAAACTTTTTATTAAAGATAAATTGTGGAGACTTACACACAAGTATACGTTGATGAAATTTTTTTACTTGAAGAAAAACATATCTAAATAAATAAATAGACTCACACTTATAAAAAAGATTATTAATATACTAAATATAGATAATCTTAGTCTAATATAACAATTCTCTATACTCACGATAACCTAACACACAATAATCAAAAGAAAGAATAAAATATTAATCGTGTGTGTATTTGATAAAGTCTGTATGTGTTTGATTTTATAGTAAAAACTATTACAAGTGAAACATGTGTGGTGTAAATTAATTTTGGTTTCATTAGAAATGATAAAAAGAAAAAACTTTTGTATTAATTAGTTTGAAAAAATTTATAGTAAATTTTATAACCATATTATTTTTAGAATGTATGAATAATTTAAAAGGAGTTTGCCATTTTATAAGTAATCATATTGTATTTGAATGTTGAAAATGTTAAAATAAGGATAGTACAATATTTAAAATCAAACTACGTAATGGAAAAAACAAAACATACTGATGATATATGTAAATATTTTCATAAGCTAATGAGAAATAATAAAACCAAAATCTTAATTTTAATTAACAAATTAATTTCCCTTACATATGGTCATGGTCAAGAATGTAAGATATACGGTCTTTAATCTCATTAATCTTAAAAAAAAAAATGTTTGTTGGTGTTTGCGTATCGACTACATGTAGTCTCTAACGTGATCATTCTAGACACATGTTAGCAAATCATATGTAAAATTGAGAGAACGCTGAATTTGTTGATAACCTCTATGAGCCCTTTACTCAAAATACAATATCGACAAACGAGTATGTTGCCTTTATAAACTCAACGAGAAAACAAAAATTATCATAATACAATGATGAACAAACCTATAGTGAAATCATAAATAAAACAAGAAAAAAAAAACTAAATTTACATAAAAAACCATTTATTTATATAAAAAGATGATAAAATAACACGAAAAAATGACTTTAGATAAAAAAAATAATCATAAATCATCTCTATAATAAATAAATAAAATCTAATATTTTTTAAAGAAAAGAAAAGCGGAAGGTCAAAGTCTATTTTTGAATGATTCATAAAACATTCACATATATACTTTTATAACCATATTATTACTTCTGGAGCACACTCCTTCTAACCAAATCATCTTGTAAAATGAATATTGTATACATTTCATAAGTTTTATTTAGACTTTATTTTAGTTTTTCTTTTAATAAGAAGCTTTTATTATGATGTATTACTTGATTATTTCTTGGCAAAATATTAAATATTATTGGTAGTAGTTGAATTAGACTTATAAATTTACATAAAAATGTTCATCCGTCCTCTAATATACTATCAAAAGTTAAGTTTTTGTAATATTTTACAATATCAAAAGATAAAATCTAATAAAAATAAGTAAATTTAGAATTATACAAAGATCTAACGACTTGTAATCTAAGATGTCAACTGTCTGAATTATATATTTAAATCCAAGAAACCATAATAAATTGGACTAAGCAATTATCTAAATTGTTCCTTTTAACCATAATAACATAATGAGATATATCTAATTTAACAACTAATTTTTACATCTTAATCAAATAATAACAATGAAATTTTCCTCACAAATTACACTTTTTAAATAACCATTAAATTACAAATTACAAAAGAAACCAAATTGATGACCAACATCATAATATTATCATAATAAGTAATATATTTAAATATTACACATTTTATTTCAAAACATTTATTAAATATTAATTAGTAGTCTAGTATATACTTATACGACCAGGTCACTAGGTGTAATATATAATGTACCGGCATCAAGCACAATTTCAAATATGCCTTTTGCCTTTCAACTCCAAATTGGGGAAGATTCGGTGGGTTAGCATTTTAAACTCTTTTATAAGCCTAAACTGAATTAAAATAAGAATATTTCCCAAAAAACAAAAACTAAAACAAAAGAATAAAATATAATATTTTGCTTGTTACTGACTCGAAATTATCCGGTTTTTCAATTTAACTAGTAAACTATTTGACTCTCTAATATTTTTTTTTATTAACCACCTGTTTTTATTTTCAAGAAATTAATTCTAATAATCTATCTATTGAAAAATAAGTGAAATTTGTCAAATAAATATTCTAACTAATATTTAAAATTATTTTTTTGTATCAATTTTAATAACATTTATTATTAATTTGAACCTAAAAACTCAGTTAATAAAATATTTAACTAAATTTTATAAATTACCTGAGCTCCATCTTTTAGTTAACAAAAATAAATATAAAATAAAATAAGATTAATTTTCAAATCAACTTTCTTACAAAATTAATAAATGACATTATATAAATAAATTTAATTTAATTGACTTCGTGTAGTTAATGAATTTTAATAAATTATTCAAGAAAATATGAATTTCATTGTTAAAAATATTATTGATCAAACTTTTTATAAAAGTAAAATAATGTTTTTCCTTATAACCGAAGGTTAAAATAGAATAAAAAATTCAAATAAAATATACAACATAGACAATAATAATATAAATATAATATAAAATTACATTATAGAAGGCATATATAGTATCTTAAATAGAAAAACATAAGGGCTTGGTCCACCACCATCACCACCACCACCTCAATTCATCACCAGAGACGCCCAAACCAGCAACAAAGGAAAATCTCTTACACCCTTTTAAACACCAAGGTGCTTTTTCTATGTGTTTTTTTTTTTTTTTTTTAATATATCTTTTGTTTCTTTATTTTATTATTATTAATATTATTATTATTACTGTTATTATCATTTTCGAATTCTCGTTCTTTCGTCATTTTTTAGGGACCCTATTTTCTCATTCTTCAAACAAAAACCTAGAAAATCGTTCTCGAATGTAAATGTCAGATCTTGATGATACTTCAATTTTCCTATGAAAAATCTTCACTATACAAAAACCTCGCAATTTTTCAAATTTATCTTTTGCTATTTTTCTGACGTTGGTGGGTTTTTTTGTGTGCAATTTTTCATTTTTTGGATACCCTTTTGGTTGATTTTTTGTGGGTCTCTTTGATTTTTTGCTGTTGTGTTGGATCCGTGATTGTGAAAATTTCATCTCGTTTTTGTTTTTTTGTGAAGCTTGAAACCGTTTTCTAGGTTTCGTTGTTTTCAAGGAACAATTTTTGTTGTTGTCAAATTAGTTGCTGAGATTTTTTGTTCTAGATGAATTGAAACAAGCATTTATGCTTCTGGGTTTGTTTGTTTCATTCAGGTTCAGTACTAATTATAATTTACAACTACAAAGGAAGCATTATGCCACCATTTGATTATGCTTGATACTAGGTAAGTAAGTTCTTTTAATTTCCCTACAACTTGTTCTAAGTTTCGATTTTTTCGCGTGTGGAAATAATGGTTGCCATAAGAATGTGGTTTATTAGTTTTGTTTTGTTTTTTTTTAAATTTTGGATCATGCCTATGAGTGACTTAGGATAATGGTTAAGAAATTAAGAAATGGTAAGTATTTATGGAAGAATGAAAAGTGTAACATTTAATGCATTTGTGACTTAACAACTTCACTTTCCAGAATACTTTCTATTTCTAATTAGTTAAGGGTAAGATCCTTAGTGTACTTGTTTCCATTTGTGTTATTTTTGTTTGTTGTGGTAATTCTATGGAATGAAAACTCTTCTGTGGATTTTTTCTTGTTTCCTGAAGTGTGGTTTGTGTTTTGTTGGTTGAGTTTAGGTTGATAAAGATTTGACAATGGCAGACACAAATTCAGTTGAAGTGATTTTGGACTTTTTGAGGAGGAACCGGTTCACACGAGCTGAGGCAGCTTTGCGAAGTGAGCTCAATAACTGTTCTGATGTAAACGGGTTCCTTCAGAAGCTTACATTGGAAGAAAAGAACTTGTGTGATTTGCCGCAGAATGACAAGGGGAAGCTAGTGGTAGAAAATCGAGGGTTGGATTCTCGTCGTGATAGTGTTGAAGTTTCTAAAGAACTGATTGTGAAGGAAATTGAGTGTGGTACCGGTAGAAATACTACTACTGAGAGCAAATGGAAAAATGCTACTCCAGCTGAGGAAAGGAATAAATCTAACGAAGTGGTTGGAACGAGTGGCACAAATTTCACTTTCTTGAAGAGTTCAGAGGACAGCGTGTTTGATTTACACTCATGGAAGATCAATGGTCCTAGTGAGCCATACCAAAATGATGGTGGAAGCAAGGCTAATAATACTCTGAAGGCTTCAATATCTCAGCAAGCGAAAAATCAAACAAGTGAAGCCTTTGATGCAGCCAACAATAATGCAAAAACTGGGGAGGAAAGTCATGTGCCTGCCGAGAAAAAACCCTCGTGGACTGGAAGTAGTGGTAAAGCCTCGACGGAACCAAAGTTTAACCTTATGCAAAACAAAGAGTCTAAGGAAATTGATCGGCAGCAACTTAAGTTTAATAGTTCATCACATAAAGAGAATTTGGCAGATAATGTCTTGTCAAGAGCTGACGAGAATGCGAATTCATCTTCCGACGTATGGAAAGATTGTTCCATCAAGACTGTTTTCCCTTTCTCAAAGGGGGATGTGTCTACGTCTACGAGCTACAGCGGTTCAACTTATTCAGAAAAAATAGATGAAAAGAGAAAGCCAGAAATCAGTGATGCAAGGGCTTATATAAAAGAGCAGGTGGATGAAGTTGGGAGAGCTTTTTACTTGGGGAAGTTGCAAGGAAGTTCGGAACCGAATAATTTTGATGGCTTAAGTTTTCCTCTTGCACCGGAGAAGCAGAAGGAAGAGTATCCAAGGCTTCCTCCTGTAAAAATTAAGTCAGAAGATAAGCCCTTGACTATTAATTGGGGAGAGAAGTTTGACTCCGATGGATTGGCTTCAAAGCTCGCAAGTGCTGACAGCACTTTACTTATCGGATCATATCTTGATGTCCCTATTGGACAAGAAATCAAAACCGCAGGTAAGCTTTCATACATGATATTATTGAATTATTACTAAAACATATGCATATGCATTGAAGTGTTCTCGTAGCTGTTTCCTCTTTGGACTCAAATTACTCTCATTTGTTGGTTTTTCGTGATGATAGTTTTGTATGCTTAGTGGGATTTCCTTTGTTCTGTGCTCAGGATCTTGTTTTAGTGTTTGTTAGTTATCACGTTGCCATGCGTTCACCCACCACTCAAATTTCTTGCTTCTGAAAAACCATGAGAAAGTTGCCTAGGAACGCAAGAATTATTATCTCAGTGCAGTGTCCAAACATAGGGTTAGTGGTTTAATAATGTGTTCCTTTGTACACCAGATGTTTTTAGTGTTGATTAATTCATTAGGCTTCTTTCTGGTATTAAGTTTATATGCATGTCAATGTGACATACTCATTTATTTTGATGCCAATTTGATTGAATTTTGACATTTTAAGTTATTAAATAGTAGTCCACTTACCAGCTAGAGCACGAGAATCGCTTTCATCTTATTGACCAACTTCTTGTCAGTTTGTTTTAAGTTAAGAATGGTGAAATTTTTGTTGGGTATGGCTATAATTGCCATGTTGACATGACTAAAATGAGTGATTTGTCCTATTCATGTTGTCAATTCTTTCTCTGTAAATTTTATCATGGATGTTAATGTGATTACTTTTGGATGATATTTTGTATGCAAATAGAATTAGTTTCCTTAATGACACATTTTGTATGTCTTAGTTTATAATGAAGGTGTTGAATCAAAATTATTTAAATATTAGTTCCCCTATGTGCTAATGCTAATGTTCACATTTTGTGTATGTCTTAGCTCATAATAATTAATCTAAGCAATTTGCACATATTCAAAGACTTTTAGTTGTTTATGTTGTTGTTGTATTTGGTTGTGCATGATTCATTACAAAGACTGTGACTTTGACCTTTTCGTATATGTTTTAGGTATGAGGAAGGCTACAGGGGGTAGTTGGCTGTCTGTAAGTCAAGGAATATCGGAGGATACCTCTGATCTTGTATCTGGTTTTGCTACAGTTGGTGATGGGTTGAGTGAATCTGTTGATTACCCAAATGAATATTGGGACTCTGATGAATATGATGACGACGATGACGTTGGGTACATGAGACAACCTATTGAGGATGAGGCCTGGTTTTTGGCGCACGAAATCGATTACCCTAGTGACAATGAAAAAGGGACCGGACATGGAAGTGTTCCTGATCCTCAAGAAAGAGGTCCTTCCAAAGATGAGGATGATGATCAATCTTTTGCCGAGGAGGATTCTTACTTCTCTGGGGAGCAATATCTTCAAGCAAAAAATGTTGAGCCAGTCATAGCTTTGGACGATCCTATCGGTATAACGGTTACTAATATGTATGGAAGGGCTAATGGTAATGATTTAATGGCTCAATATGATGGAGAATTGATGGATGTAGAAGAACTGAACCTGATGCATGCAGAACCTGTTTGGCAGGGCTTTGTCCCTCAGACAAATGATCTAATCATGCTGGGAGATGGGAAGGTTCTGAATCATAGTGGAAGATCACGACTTGAGGAAATCGAAGACGATCAACACGGTTCTGTTAGGTCAATCGGGGTGGGGATCAACAGTGATACTGCTGATATTGGCAGTGAAGTGCAAGGTAGTGAAGGGGATTTAGAATATTTCCGTGATCGTGATAGTGCGTTTGGGGGATCCAAACATTCTCATCGTGATTTCATTAAGTCTTCTATGGACAAATCGTTCAAACACAAGAAGAAAAATGACGAGATCGAGTCGAATAAATATGTCATTGGAGGTCATAAAGACGCACACTCGCAAATAAAAACGCATACTGATGTCAACTTTTCATTTCCTCAATCTCTTAAAGACAGCCAGATGATTCAGGGTGGGTCCAGTAAGTCGCCATGGTCAAATAATTGCAACGCTGACGAAACCGATGAATGTATTAATGCTTTTGTGGGATCTGATGAAATGCTTTCCTCTTGGAGGCAGAAGAGTAGTGATTCTTCGCCCGATAAAAGTTCTAGGGATGATAATAATGCTAATGCGATTAGATCCTCAAACTCTTCCCCAACTACAGTCTCAAATTACGGGTATGCTGATAAAGGGGATGTCAAGCTAGAAAAGGAAGAAGAAGAGGTTGACATTACAAGGGACGATGATTTAGGTGTATCGCAAGAGGATGAAGAGATCGCTGCGGTGCAAGAGCAGGTAAGGCAAATAAAGGCACAGGAGGAGGAATTTGAAACCTTCAATCTAAAGATTGTGCACAGGAAAAACAGGCATGTCTTTCAATATATAAACATGCTTACTGTTTTTCATTGATTTGCATAGCATTCGACGACATTAGTACTCTATAAATCCTTTTCTTTAATAGAAATTAAGAAGAGTTTTAGAACTAATATGATATCAGTTTTGTGCATTCCTACATTATAATTTTAACTTTATATTGAGCATGTTATGTTTTTGGCTTAGATCTCTCTTCACTTATGAATTTATGATACGTTAATTATTAATCGGTTCATAACAGGCATTGATTTAATCCTCAGACACTTGGATTGGATGTCCACACTAGCAGTCACAAAAAGTACTAACATTGGAAAATAAGATGAAACTAGGATGGCGGCAGAGTTACTATTTCCTTTTTTGATTTGTAAAATATCCAGAATGCTTCGTTAAAATACAGAACTATGTATATTAATGATCTGTGATGAATAAAATTCATTATTTTTCATTAGCAATATTGTGAACTTGTACTTGTGCCCTCATGTAGTAATCATGAAATCAACATTGTCAAAATGAATGTTTAAAGTGATCCTAGCTTCTTAGTTGACGATAATACGATAGATCTTGTGCAGTGTTTGTTAAATAGCGGCTAGCAGTGCTATGCTGTTTAGTTCAAAATGTTGTCAAATAGCATCACTATAGCACTGTTGTATAGTGGAATTTGAACAAACTACTATTTTTCACATTTTGCAATTGACAAGATGAATCTTGTGTGATTGAGAGTATAGTCCTGCACTCTGGACGACTTGATATAATTGCTGTTAATTCCTAAAGTTTTTCTATTCCACAATTTTATTCTTACAAGAAATGAAGTAGATATTGTTCTGGAGATAATTTGATATACATTCCCCCGTCATGAGAATTTGATCAAAATATTGTTGAAATGGTAAGATTCTTTCACCTTGACATGCTATCTAAAACCATGCTTTGTTGTTCAGAACTGGCTTTGAGGAGGACAAGAATTTCCATGTTGTTTTGAATTCTGTAATAGCTGGCCGCTATCATGTCACTGAGTATCTGGGATCTGCTGCATTTAGTAAAGCTATACAAGCTCATGACCTGCACACAGGCGTAGATGTTTGTATTAAAATTATAAAGAACAACAAGGATTTCTTTGATCAAAGCCTTGATGAGATCAAACTTCTCAAGTATGTCAATAAGCATGATCCTGGAGACAAGTATCACATTTTGCGGTTATATGATTATTTCTATTATAGAGTAAGTGATTTTGTATGTGAAACTGATCTTGTTAATACTATTACATTTTATTTTCATTCAATTGTAGTGCACATTAGATATTATTCTTCGTATGAAATGTTTACATTTGTTTAATAACAACATAGATGACTAAATAAATATTTATTTGTTTTTACTTGACTTTGAATTTCATCTTTAATATAATTGAATAATTGTTATTGTTGTGCTATTGGTATGTATTTATCACTTCTTCAAAATATTTATGTGCTGCTACAATTCAACATTTGTTATTTTTGTTTTAAAGTTAACTACAGCCACTTAAGGGTTTGTGACTATGGCATTTTTCAATACATTCCCGGATTTGTTATAAAATATGACTATTTGCAATTGTGTCATATTTTGGAAAGAATTGAATTACATTATGAGGACTAACCTTCTAAGCTATATATTCAAAGTGATGTTGAGAATTTTCTATTAAGGGTCTATCTGAATTGACTTATTTGAATTTATCTAGTGTCATAAGCACTTGTGAGAGTGTTCGAGAGAATTTATGGAAACAACTTATGAACATGTTTATAAATTGTTTTAAGCTTATTTCCATAAACTCTCCATATAGGTTATGAAAACAATTTATAGCTTATATGAAAGCGATTTAACTTTATTTTATATTTTTATAAATAAATACAGCCTAAACATAAATGTTTATACGATAAGCGCTTTTGTTATAAGTGATTAATTAAGCTGTTATCATCTGACTTTACCATTACCACTCTTCATTCCTTTCTGTTGTTGCACTGCAGGAACATTTGTTGATAGTATGTGAACTACTCAAAGCCAACCTATATGAGTTTCATAAATTTAACAGAGAATCAGGAGGGGAAGTTTACTTCACAATGCCAAGATTGCAGGTTTGTCGGATTCTGCTGCTCACATTCTGATGTTTAGTTTTCATTTTATCAACGGTTGTACTTTTGTCATTACAAAATTTTCGTGATTTGATTTTTGCAGTCTATTACCATTCAATGTTTGGAAGCACTTCAGTATTTACATGGCCTTGGACTAATACATTGTGACTTGAAACCGGAGAATATTTTGGTTAAAAGCTATAGCAGATGTGAGGTGAAGGTCATTGATCTTGGAAGTAGTTGTTTCGAGACAGATCACCTTTGCTCGTACGTTCAGTCAAGGTCCTATCGTGCTCCCGAGGTTATTATGGGGCTTTCATATGACAAGAAGATTGATATTTGGTCCCTTGGATGCATCTTGGCAGAACTTTGTACAGGAAATGTAAGAAAAGTAGACAGTCAATTCAATTTCAAAATGCAAAGAATTTTTTCAAACTTAAGCATGTAAATACAATACACTCATAAATCGAATTTGGATTTATTGCAGTTGACTACAGTGAAGTCAGCATATCTGGACCGTTCGATTAAGATCGAATAGTCCAGATTTCAAGATTGGATTTTTTATTTATTTTTAAATTTAAAATCCGAATTTGAAATCTAGACCTTTAGACCGTAATCGGACGACCCTGATGTGCCTGACTGCACTGCAATCGGAGGGGACCGACTGCGGTGAATCTTGTTCTTCGTAAATCTTTCTTTCCTTATTGATACTCAACTATGCTTGTTGTAGGTCTTATTCCAAAACGATTCCCCAGCAACATTACTAGCCCGGGTAATTGGAATCATCGGTCCAATTGATCAAAGTATGCTAGCGAAAGGACGGGATACATATAAGTACTTCACAAAAAATCACATGCTTTATGAGAGGAATCAGGTAAGAATTTTATTTCTAAATTTCTTTTCAAATGAAATGGGATCGTGAACAATCTTAAAACTTTGGTATCTCTTCATATTCATGTCGGTGGCTGTTGGATCAATATCAGACGGTCTAGATTTCAAACTTGGTTTTACTTTTTTTTTTAAAAAATCAAAATCTGCATTAAAATCTATACTGTCTGACCTTGATACAACGGCCACTGACATGGTGACTGCATGGATTGTCGACTGTAGGCAATTCAAATCCTAACCACACATTGTTATAATTCTTGCCAGTTAAAATAAAATTGTTCGCATTGCCTCGTCGTTTAACTTAGTAATCTTGAGAAAAAAAAATCAGTGATGGTACTGTACTTTATATCAAAATGCAGGAAAGCAACAGGTTAGAATACCTGATTCCAAAAAAGACATCCTTGAGGCATAGATTACCAATGGGGGACCAAGGCTTCATTGACTTTGTTGCTCATTTGCTTGAGGTTAACCCGAAGAAGCGGCCTTCTGCATCCGAGGCTCTAAAGCACCCATGGTTATCATACCCTTACGAACCAATATCATCTTAAAAGTATTCGTCGATTTTTATTCACTTGGTGATAACGTCGATACTACCTTAAGTTGGTTAGTTTAAAATCATTGAAAGGGAAGGCACCACCTTTGCATCCATGCTGCTTTTCATTATCAAAATTTTAAAGATGATATGGAAAGAGTTGTGCACTTTCACATTCCTGCATAATGAATTGAAAGTTTTTTTTTTTTATTTCGTGGGTAATTCTCGTCTTTCCTCCGACTCAGAAATTGTTTTCTTGTTAACCAGGGTCAAGGATGTAATTTTAGAACAAGATATGATGTAATGTTAGGCTTTTGGTCTCTTTGTTTTTGTGTGATGGAAAGGGAAGACCTTGAAATCTTGGTTGTACATGATGTGGGATAATTCTTTTTAGTCTATTTATTTAGTAGTGTTTTCTTAGGTAGCTACGTTTTAAGATTTTGCATGGAGTTGATGTGGAAATGGATTCCCAATTGTAACTGCGTCACGAAGTTATCGATTTGATCTGTCTTATTTAAGTCTACCATTGACATTGTTTAAAACCGATTTAGTAAATCTGTAATCTGAACCGTCTAATCTTAAGTCATTGGTTGAGATTAATTGTTGCGGGAACTTGTGAACTTTACTAATGCAGGGAATCCAAGTCCTTTGGTTGATACTACTATTGTTGGAAGCACAAGTTAAAAGCAAAGCTAAAGACATTGTTTGACTCATTCACATGTCATTTGATGGTGTATTTGAGATGCTAGTTTTTTTTTTCTTTGGTTGGGAGCAACCAAAATGTATTTTGATGATGTAATGAAGTTTCATTTAGTTTAGTATGCTATGGATAAGGTAGTAAATGGATTTAATATAAATATGATATGTGGATGGGGTCTTTTGATTGTGGTTATAAATTATTTTAGTAACTCTGAGCAACAAGAATTTATGAATTTGATGTTCTACGTTTTCTTCACCTAAATTATACATGTAAAAAATATTGTCTTCACTATTTTAAATTACATATATCTCTTGATATAAGAATAATTATATGTCTAATTGGTTTGTACACAATCATATGATGCTAGCACTATCTTAACTTTTGCCAAATAGGAGTTTAAATCAGTTAAATTCTCTAAAATAGTATAAATTAATGAGAAAATCAATTGTTCTTATTTTGATATTCGTATGTATGTTACTCACCTTGTCAATTTGCATGTATAATATTCACCTTTAATTTGTTAATTAATAATCGATAAGTATCATTTATCAAATTTTAATGGATTTTGGGTAGGAATGTAATGCTGTTAGGACATAACCAAGCTTAACCTTTACCTGTGCAGTTATTTGAGACATTAATTGGGTAGTCATAATTGATTTAATAAATAATTTTTTCATAACGAATTTTAACGCATCTATAATCAGATGAGATGAATTAATTAAAAAATGTGAACATGATAATGGCTTTTAAGTTGAGAATTTAATAATCATGTGTGTATATATTTGATGAAAAATAAAATATATTAAGAATTCAAATATGAGGCATCAGTTCCTCAATATCTATACAATGATATAAATAATATTATCTTAAAGAGGTAGTGACAAATTTATTTGTTTCACGTTCAATTCACACTACTTCGACTTCTCAAGTGAATAAAAATAGTAATTTATGTTCAGAATCAAATAAAAATGTTAGAGGCATATCCACGATAAATTATATCAACAACCACATTAAAGTTAGATTCCATAATATTCATGTATTGATATAATGTAAAATAGTTTTATAAAATTGTTCAATAAGATTTCACTGTGATATTTTAGAAAATTACATATTGCATAGCTAAATCTAAATAGTAAGATCTAACTATATATGTATGTATACAAATTAAATTAAAGCAACAACTTTATTGAGTAGATTTGTCTATTTTATGTTAAATACTTAGAATCAAATTTCCAAGATATTAAATTGACGAATGTAATATTAAATGACACCATGATGAAATATAGTCATATCAATATATTTTCATCAAATTTATTATTTTTGAAACATTTTTTGAGAAAATTTTACTTACAACAAAATGAAGATTTTGCTCTCCCCTTTATTTGAAACCGTATTCGTCCAATTAGAGAGTGCACGACCGTTCGATCAAATTGGTTAAATTCCAAATAAGTAAAATTATGGAATTTAAAATCTGAATAAGGTCAATACAACTATAGTTATCAAACTTAAATTCTCTAATATCACTTGCCTTAGTTTGGACCAACCCTAAATCTGAATCGTCACATTAAAATAATAGTTACTAATTGCGTTAATGCGTAGGTGACTATGGAAAATCCTAATTTCCTTTTCCTGTTTGAAACACAAGTCTTAAAATCTAAATTTATTCAAAAACAAGAAAATTAAAATAGTTTAAGAAAATTTTATCCCGTACCCTCTTATTTATCCATGTATTTCTATAAAGTAAAGGAAAATACCAAAATACCCTCTTATATATAAAAAATTACCATTTTTATTTTATTTTTTTATTTCAATATTTCGGAAAGACAAGTGTCAATTTTTTTTTCTTCATCAAGTTTTCTTGTACACAATTTCTATTCTAGAAAACTTTTTTCAAGTTTTTCGATACATAACATTAGTTTCGAAAATCGTTTTTGAAGTTTTTCGAACTACTAAAAAACTTATTTTAACTCTTCCGAAAAACTTACACTACCAACAAACTTCAACCTAACATTTCCGCAAGCCTGGAAGAATTGTAGAAGTTTTCCGGTAGTTGTTTGATTTTTTTTATTTTTTTTTTAAATTAACTTTTTTGTTTTAATTTTTTATAATATTAGTATTTATTTAATTCATTTGATTTTAACTAATTTTTTTAATGGGTAGGACTAGAGGTAGAGACGGAGAAACTCTAGAAAGTATATGGTGCTCTGGAAAAGATTCGACAACATCTCGTAGAAGACGTATTATTTATGATGTATTAATTATTTATGGTATATTATTATTTAAAAATATATATAGTGTATTATTTAAAAAAATTGTGTATCGTAAATCTTTTTTAAAAAGTTTTCCAAAAATACTTTTTGTATAAGAAATCTTTCCAATGAAATTTTTCAGTAGTACAAGTTTTTCACTTATATACTATAAATTTTTTTTAAAGTTTTTTGGTATAAACCTTTTGTACCGATTTTAAGTTTTCCAAGTAAGGTGTATACTGAAATTTTTTTTAAAAAAATTTTCCAAAACTTATTGAAAAACTTTTACTATTGAAAATCTTTTTTCTTGCTCCAAACAAATCAAAATGATTAAAAAAAACTTTAAATTAATAAAATAATAAAAAAAATGAAAATATAATTATGACATTTTTATAAAATTATGGGGCATAAGTATAGAAATAGGAGTACATGATAAATATAACGGACTGAAAGGTCTGAACCCGGCCCAGTTAGGCCCAACTCCAATTCACCTTACCGGGTCCCATTTTCGGACAAAACCTCTATCAATTATCTCTTACTCTGTAACTTTCTTTCAGATTTTCAAAAATGGAGCCAAAACCGCCGCTTCTGGCGGAAGAAACGACGGCGCCGCAGTCTTCCGGCGAAGAAAAATCTTCACTATTCCCTCTCTTCCCCGTCACAAACTCTTCTCTTCAGACAACAATTTCTTCGGTTCCTCAATGGCTTTCTAACTCGAGCTTCACCACCGACATCTCCACCATAAACGATGACATCGCATCGCAACTCAACCGCGAAACCGTCCAATCACCGTCACAAGATGAAGACGACAGCGATGAAAATCGACCACAGGCGAAGTCCTTGCCTCCTTCTTATCCGATTCTAGAATCTTCCGAATCCGATGGAAGGGAGAGAGATGAGAAGAAGAAAAGCAAGAGGAAGAAAACGAAGCGGAAGCGTGATCGATCCGATGAGAAAAGTGGATTCGGTTCGAGGAAGTCGCGCGTTAGAACTTGGGTTAATTCTGAGGCTAACACTGCTAAAGATTATTACTTCGATTCTCATGGTGATCGTGATAATCTCGCGTTTGGGTGTATCTATAGGTATATTGGATTGGACAATTGGAATTTGAATTCAATTTGTGGTTTATTTCAATTTGCAAGTGGTTTTGTTTAAGCTTCTGAAATATTAGTGTTTCTGTTGGTGAGTGTGTTGAATTATGGTGTGAATTTTGTGCTGTTACGGATATTGATGCTTTAAATGGGAGAGAGCTTATAGAAACAACTTATGACATCTCTAAAAGTTATTTTTAGCTTATTTCCATAAGCTCTCTAGAATAGCTAATGAACAAGTTTGACTTAAAGTTATCTTTTTGTCATAAAAATACTTTATAGATAAGCACTTATATGATAAACGTTTACCCTATAAGCACTTAATTAAGTTGTTTATGCAAATAGGACCTAATGTGCATTTTTATGTTCATAATGCACTGATTGAGTATTTGGCTTTATTGGCTAATATAATGAGCACAGAGCTAGGATTCTTTAAAGTTTAGGAGGTTCATGTTTAGAACTGCGAACCCTATACTAAGGAGTGTTCGGTTTTGTTTGGATGGTTGTATAATGTTTTACTAATGTTGCTCCTGAATCAGTTATTGTTACTTTGTAAGACACCTGTGATTTTTTAGTTCTTGCTTGTTATAAGATCATTTATGTGTATTAGTAAAGAAATTATCGTCTCATTATTGTTAGCCACCTATGCAGAGACTCAATGGGGATTGCAGACTAATTTTGGATTTTGGGGAGAGGTTCCGAGTTAATGTATTCAAACAAATAGAAAGAAAGTTAGGGCCCATTACTTTGTGAAAACATTTTGCGTTTTCCTTTTTTAAAATATGTTTTCATTTTACCTTGATAAGAGATTCTTGAAGTGAACCATCGTCATGTAGATAAGATGAAATGCTAGTTAATGAAGATATGTTTTTCAAATTCATGAAAACACCTTTTTGACATATTCATTATTTCTAGAAATGTAGACAATTGTTCACTTTAAAAGTCTCGTAATTCCTTATTAACAAGTAAAATTAACACAAGTTTTAGGCAATGAAAGTAGATGTTTTCACAAAGTAAACTGACACTTATTTTGGGAGTTAAGAAAGAAACGGGGTAGTTGATTGAAATTTCATTTTTGTACTCTTAGAATTTTTAAGTTTAGTCATTCAAGTGATGTGCTGTAAAACATAATTAAGTTTCCATTGAACCTTGGAATTCTTATTTGTACTCAAGAAGTTGCTCCCCCTCCCCCGTCCTCCAGATCCACACAGAATGATTTGGCTTTGCTGAGTATTTTATTTGTCTTGTTAGTAATGTGTGATGATAGTTTTTTTTTTTTTTTTTAAATTCCATGCAGAATGGATATTGCCCGGTACAAATCGTATAATAACTTGAATGCATCTGGGCGACGTGTTCAAGGTTTGTATTGGTGGAATCAAAGTGGTTCACTTGGGGAAAGAGATGGTGATGTTGATGCTTTGGATGATAAAATAAAGTCTGCTGGGCGATACTGGTCTGGAAAGTATATGGCTTTACAACAACATAAAAGCTTCAAGCGCCTTCGTCTTGTTGCTCCAAAATTGTCTCCTCTTACGACACAAGATGAGTTTATACCTTTATCAGATGTTGCTACATCTCATGGAGCTGTTGACAGTGAATCCGACTCTAAAATTTCATCATCACTTGAAGAATCTTGGGAAGACGAAATGTTAAATAAAACTAGGGAGTTCAACAAACTGACAAGGGAGCATCCACATGATGAAAAAGTTTGGTTAGCATTTGCTGAGTTCCAAGATAAGGTTGCAGGAATGCAACGACAGAAAGGTGCTCGCTTGCAAACACTTGAAAAGAAAATTAGCATTCTCGAGAAGGCGGTTGAACTTAACCCAGAGAATGAAGATCTATTACTTTTCCTTTTAAAAGCTTATCAAACAAGAGACAACTCAGATGTGCTAATTGGGAGATGGGAGAAGATACTTGTGCAACATTCTGGAAGTTACAAGTTATGGAGTGAATTCTTGCACGTTGTTCAGAGAAATTTCTCCAAATTCAAGGTTTCTGTGGTTAGGAAGATGTATGCCCATGCTATTGAAGCTCTGTCTGCTTCATGCAACAAGCACTCTAGGCAGGTTCTCAGCTTTTTATGCTTATCCTCTTCTTATTTTGTGAATGAAAGCTAGTATTGTCCATCTTTTTTTCAATTTATTGTCTTTTTTGAACAGGTAGTGTTATTTTTTGTATACAAGGTTCTGTTTTACTTTTATGTATGGAGGAATATTAGTCACTAAAGAACTGTTTTTATTTAATTTATTTTTTTCCTTCAAAACGTTTTTGGAAGGTGGTGGGTTTAATTGGCTGGTAATGAAATCTTTTACTGTCATTTTTGTCTATGGATGGTAAGAAGAACGTTGAATTAACCTTCTATTTTTGCTTACATGAAGTTGATACCTTGAGAAGTTAACAACTTCACATCATTTCCTTGATTGTTTTCACATAGTATTTTTTTTTTCTTTATGTAAACATTTTAGAAGATCCTCAAATAGTTTTTAAATGGAAGAAAAATTGTTTTTAGCAGGCTCATCAAGCTGTTGATTCTTCACCGGATCCTGCAATGGTTCAGCTAGAACTTCGTCTGGTGGATATATTTCTAAGTCTTTGCAGATTTGAGTGGCAGGTTGGTTATAGAGAGGTTGCCACTGCTTTACTTCAGGCTGAAATTGAGTTTAGTTTGTTTTGTCCACCTTTGCTACTAACAGAGCAGAGTAAGCAAAGATTGTTTGAGCATTTTTGGAATAGTCATGGTGCTAGAGTTGGAGAAGAAGGGGCTCTTGGTTGGTCCACATGGTTGGAAAAAGAGGAGGAAACTAGGCAACAAGTCATCAAAGAGGAACTCTCACATGAAAATGAAGGTGGAGGTTGGACTGGTTGGTCAGAACCATTGTCTAAAGATAACGAGGGTGTCACTGATTTTGAAAGTGAATCTAACAATGATTTGGTTATGGAGGATATTCAAGATGAGGATGAAAATAAAGATGCTGAACCCGAAGATGATACTGAGAATTTGCTAAAGCTGCTGGGAATTGATATTAATGCCGGGGATGGTGGCGAAGTTAATGACACTTTGACCTGGAACAAATGGTCAGAAGAAGAGTCTTCTAGAGATTGTGATCAGTGGATGCCTGTTCGAAAGAAGTCAGGTAGGATTTTCTGAGTTCACGATTATAATTCTCTTAAAATGTATTTGTGTGCACGCATGCAGGACTGTAGGTGTGTGTTATAGGCTATTTTTTTTGCTTGAATTTTGCTGATTTGCTTCTAAATTCAGAGCAGTTTCATTACCAACATCATGCTTATTTAAGTTAGTTGATTAACCATGAACAGATACAACCACTTCTATCAGTGAAGCACTGAATATAGAAGAGGATGAGCAACTCTCAAGAATCATATTGTATGAAGATGTTAATGAATACCTTTTCACCCTGAACACAAAAGAGGCTCGACTATATTTGGTGTCTCAATTCATCGACTTCTATGGTGGGAAGATGTCTCAATTGTAAGTTTTTAGGTGTAAATGTCAAAAGCTAGGATTAGTATTTTTCCGAGTTAAGACTTAAGAGTCTGATGTGCCACTGCTGGTGCAAAGTTTTAGATTTCTTTACCTTCCATATTTGACAGATATGCATGTGAATTACTAGAGATCGCCATTATTAGTGGGTTTGTCCTTCCTTGGGGGTTTCTGGCTTATACATATATGTGTTATAATTTGTTGATATTTTTTGTTTTGCTTCATTTTTCTTTTGTAGGTTTTGCACAAACAGTCCAACTTGGACAGAGAACATGCTTAGCTTGGAGGATCTACCAGATTCTATGTTAGAGAACTTGAAATCCATCCATGAAGTTTTGGCAAAAGCACAGAACATTCCTACTGGTTTCACTATAGATTTCCTATTAGGAAGTTTCAGGAGGAATGCTGATGTAATGAAATTTGTAAGAAATGCAGTCTTGCTTTGTTTAACTGTTTTCCCGCGTAATCACATTTTGGAAGAAGCAGTTCTTATTTGTGAAGAACTTTATGTTACTAAATTGAACTCTTCTAACTGTGTGGTTACACCATGTCGTGCTTTAGCAAAGTCTCTCTTAAAAAGTGATAGACAGGTACTCATTTTCTTTCTGTACTTTCTTGCTCCTTTTTGAAACATAAACTACAACTAAACTACGTAACATATTTTTTGAACGAGAATTAACATTTACAACTATTGGCATGAAAAAAAGGTTGTAATGCAACTAAACTGGTATTTTGATTTTTTAAATTTAATAACATACTGGAATCAGATACAATTCAGAAATGAAAAACAATGATTTTACTTCAGTCTTTCTGTTAGCTGAAGTATTTTTTTCTCAGATGTTGTTTGATTGAAATTTTTGAAATTATAAATTAAAACATTTTTACGCATAAAGCTTACCAACATGTTTTAATTTTCTCCCCATTAAAATGTTGAAATGAGCTCCTAGGGATGTTAGCTTTTTGGTATTCTCTCATTTATGAGGAAGTGATTGAATAACTATTTTTCATTTGAAATTTGCATATAATGCAATCATTATGATGCCTCATTTGTTGTAATTGGTAAGCTTTCTCAGATTTTTTGACTTTTGGTTTTGTATTTTGTTTATTGTAGGATGTATTGTTGTGTGGTGTATATGCACGAAGAGAGGCTAATTACGGCAACATTGATCTTGCAAGAAAGGTGTTTGACATGGCATTGTTATCTGTGGAAGGGCTTCCTGAGGTATACCTGCTTTGCTGCAACTTAGTTGGATCACCGCTCATATTTTTCCGATGTTTTCTTTTGTATAGCTACTCTACAACACTCGATTTGGGATTAGATTGGGTGTTTTAGGTCTATTCAGTTCAAAGCACATGTGCATAATAATGGGGAAATTAAACTAACAAATTTTATTGAGGGAGTGGACATCTTTATTTCGTTGAATTTCTCGTTTTTGGGTTTTTATTTATAGCACCCTTTTATAAGTACACGACCTCCTCATTCTATTCTTTTCTTAATTCCATTCATTGACCTTATGGTGCAGGAGATACAGTCCAATGCACCTCTTCTTTATTTCTGGTATGCTGAGGCGGAGCTTGCGAATAACACTGATGATGATCGTGAATCTTCATATCGTGCTATACATATATTGTCTTGCTTAGGAAATGGTACAAAATACACCCCATTTAAAAGTCAAGCTTCAAGTTTGCAATTGCTGAGAGCACGTCAAGGGTTTAAAGAAAAACTGAGAACAGTAGGATCATCTTGGGTTCGTGGTAAAATAAATGACCAATCTGTCGCTCTGGTATGTTCTGCTGCATTGTTTGAGGAGATAACTGCTGGATATGATGCGGGCATTGAAGTTTTGGATCAAGCTTTTACAATGGTGCTTCCAGGTTAAGTATCTTCAATTGTTGGTCTTAATTTTAGAAAACATTACACCAGTAAGAAAAGTGTTTTGATTTAAAGTTCTAGACATTCTTATTTTATTTTCTGCAACTGTAAGCTTATAAAGTAGAAATATGATTGTTAAAGTCTTCATTAGTTATTTTAAAGATTAAGAAACTTTAGGCTTGTTCTCCCCTTCTATTTATTTATTCTTTTTGTTGGGTGGGATTGAATGAAAATAATGAGTGAAATAGTTAGTAGCTAAACCCAGAGTGTTAATTGTTTACGAAGAAGTTTATATTATAAAATTCAACATTCAACATTTAGTTATGAAGTTTAGTGCCTTTACTCACAGTAAGCATGCACGTTTCAAACACTTGTATCGCGGCCTGTTTGTTTAAGATTTAAAAAAAAACCATTTTTGATGTTTTTGTTATGATTGTTTTAAGCTTTTTTCAAAAAGTCACTGTTAAAATGATTTTTATGCATAAAATGAAATAGCTATTTTGAGTAGCTTTTATGGAAAATCATTTTTAATAGAAGCGGGAGAATTACAAAATTCCTTTTCAAATGTTGAATGCTTAAAATATCTTACCTTTACCTATTTTATTCAATAGTTATTTATGGATATCTCACTAAAAAAATGGGTAAAGGTAAAATATCTTCGTTCATAGTTATTGAATATCAAAATCACATTTTTTTATAATATGTAACAAACTGGCCTTGACGTCATTAATTATGTATGATTCATATTTTAGTCACTTCCCACAGGGATTGCTGCTAGGAAGTGACATCTATTGTTTCTTAATATACTAAGTCATGCATCTATCCTTAACGTCATTGCAATTGAAACATGATACATAATTGATAAAAATTCCACTAGCGTATAAGCACACACATGAGGTTTATAGTGGGCATAATGCTTGGTTTTGGCTTGTCATATAAAAGCATCTTGTCGATAAATTTCAATATCTTTTCTATTATTACAGCATACATAAGTCACTTATCATGTCTATCCGAATGCTTGTGACTTGCAGAAAGGAGAAGCCATAGTTATCAACTGGAATTTTTGTTTAACTATTACATAAGGATACTTCAGAGACATCAGAAACAATCAAGTCTGATAAAGGTTTGGGAATCCGTTTGTCAGGGCCTCCAGATATATCCCTTCAATCCAGAACTTCTAAAAGGTGTAGTGGAGGTTGGCCACTTTCACACAACGTCTAATAAGTTGCGGCGAATCCTAGATGAATGTTGTTACAAGTAAGATGCTGGATGAATGTTCCCAACAATTTCAGACCGTCTTATCGGTAATTTACACAACTTTTCTCTGATTATAAACTAAGCATTAATTTCTTCTTTTACTGTACATTGTCAGGACACCATCTGTAGTTGTCTGGCTATTTGCATTGTCATATGAAATGTCTAGAAGTGGCTCACACCACAGAATCCGTGGGTTGTTCGAAAGAGGATTGGGTAATGATGTACTCTGCAGCTCAGTTGTACTGTGGCGTTGCTACATTGGGTATGAATTGAACATTGCATGTGATCCTTCTGCAGCTCGGCGTATTTTCTTTCGTGCTATCCATGCCTGCCCCTGGTGAGGACTTGTGTTTTTTTAAATTACTTCTTATGCTCACCAAATGTACCCTCTCCCAAAAAATGTAGCAAAAACAATCTATATTTATTTGATGTTGGAAGAAGTAGAAAGGACTATGGGTCTGTTTGGATTGACTTATTTGAGTTTATCTACTAGTATAAGCACTTATAAAACTGTTTGAGTGAGTTTATGGAAATGACTTGTGACATGTCCTTAGGTTGTTTTTAGCTTATTTCTATAAGCTCTTTAGTATAGTTTATAAAAACAACTTCTAACTTATATGAAAACAGTTTTACAATCGCTTTTGTTATAAAAGTTTAAGTAAACTGTTAATCCAAAACAAGAGCTATAGAGTTATCTCTCCCCAAAGCATCTAAGCTATAAGGGAGGAACAAATGTGTTTTTTTCTGAATAGGCAGGGTTGTTTTATCCTAAAATTTTCATAACGAAATGTGTTTACTTTTTCATTTCTGTTGTAAATTGTTATTTTTCTTTGATTTATTTATGTAAATGTGCATACCAGGTCGAAACGGCTATGGTTGGATGGATTTCTCAAACTAAACTCTGTTCTCACTGGAAAAGAGCTTTCTGATCTACAGGAAGTAATGCGGGATAAAGAACTAAATCTGAGAACCGACATTTATGAGATCCTTTTGCAAGAGTCATGACCTTAATGCACTGCTCTTCTATGAAGGATGTTTCTGCAGTCGAAAATGTTTTGTTAGAATTTGCTGTTTTTATTTTCTTTAGTTTACAAGCATGCTTATAGCTTGTAGATGTACTTGTAAATATATATATGTACTGGAAGTCTGGAATAGAAAGAAAAAGTAAATATCAGTAACTTGATGTTGCTAACTTTTGTTGTTCAATGATTGTTGATTTCCTGATTATGTTATTAAATAATGATGCAACAGTCTTAAATAAATCTTAAGTTTTGGTATCAATAAACTTTTGATTGGTTGCACTATCTGATAGTTTAAATGAATTGGCTGTTGCAAGTGTGCATGGAACGATAGAAAAAGAGAGGGTAAATAAGGAATAGATGCTAACATTTGTTCATGAGATGCCACGTTGTGGTACTAGTAATTCGAAAAAAAATTTCAAACTTAAAAGACTAGATGCGTAATTTAATTTATTTTAAAAATTAATGATGCAAATCGAATGTAACTTAAAAGATCGAATTGAGATCTAATGAAAATTGAGTTAAACATTAATGATTAAATAAATGTGTATTTTTGTTTAATCTTATTCAAGATATTAGCATGGAGGGTGAGAGATCATGAAGTCACATGGTATGAGGGAGAGAGCATGAAGAGGTGCTAGGATGATATTATGATGTGATTGATCCACACGGTTATAGAAAAGGTAAGGAAGTTTCACAATTGCCATTTCTATAATCACTTTCCTCCTTGTTTTATAGTTACATATTTAAGACATTACATAAGATAGTAACTTACACTCATCTCATAGACTCACATGCCATGTGTTCCTCAGCTTGAGGGGGACTGACACTCCAGCAACATCAATCGTGTTTTATTACATGTTGCCAGTTACCATTTTTGGATTACCTTCCACTAGCTATAAAAATAGTGGGTTCCAACTTGTTTGAAAGAGCATAAAAGGATGGAAGTATACATTAGATGGGTATGCAAATATTCCAATAAAGAAATCCTAACGATACTTAAAAATAACCTTTGATGCTTTGGAGGAAATGGAGTATTAGAAAAAATCCAAGTCCTATATAGATAAGAGATAGAGTTCTGTAATAGTTTATAAAGAGTAACACTTTTTACCTTATAAACTGGTTTTGTAGGGATAAGTTAGATCCAATATAAAATCTAAAATGATAAAGTAGATTGTGGGTTTCAATGATAAGTTTAAGTGAGTTTTAGAATGTTTGTTGGGTATGTTCTTGTATTTTAGTAAGGAGAGATAAAACATAAAATTTAGCATATCTTATATATCTTATATAGGTGACTGAAACTTTCATATTGACTCTTGTAGAGATATATCTTATATAGGTGACTAAAACTTTCATATTGAATCTTGTAGATCTTCATGTTACTCTTGGGTTCATGTCCCAACACTTGGTAATTTAAAATGAAGTTTATCTTGAAAAACAATGAACATTTTAAGTGAACTTTAAAATGTTGTTGGATTTGTTATTGAATTTAAGTAAGGAGATAGAAAACGTGAAGTTCAACATATCTTTTCATGTTGATTGTGTATTTGATGATTGAAGAGACTTTTATATAATTTGTAATTAAAAAGTGTATTATACGTCAAATGTAGTCTCTTGACTTCAAAGGTTTGAAGTTTCTTGTATTTATAGGTGTTGGAAGTCTTCATTTTTAGTGTAGGAAGCGTAGTATGACTTTTGGCCACTTGTCCCAATGCATAAAGTAAATTAGAGAATCTTCATTTGAATTTTTAATGCAAAATTCAACTGCAAAATGTTTTAGATGATTTTAGAATGATCAAATCTGATTGAGATTTTCACACTTTTTAATGACAAATATGATTGTTAAAAAGTGGAAAAAAAAGTTGTAGAAACCTTTTATACTTTAACAATATATATTTTGTTCTTTAGTGAAAATCAGAGAAATATGTACTATTTGTGTATTTTAATGTAGGCTTATTTGCACTTTTGGTCCCCCTATTATAGGTGAAAATTGAAAGTAGTCCCCCCATTTTGTTTGTCACCAGTTTTAGTCCCCCAAACAGAATTTGAGGCCAACTCATTATGAGTTGTCATTTTTTTAATGACGTGTCAATAAAAAAGGTGACATGGCAGACACTTACGTGGAATAAATTCATTATTATATTATTTTTGATTAAAAAATATAATTTATATTTTTAAAAATCATTTTTATAATTGTGACAATATTTTTAAAAATACAATTAAATTGTTAAAATTAAATTAAAAAGAAAAACACCTAAAATCATTCACTCATGAACAAATCAAAATCAAAACCCTAAAATCATTTTAAACCCTAAAATCATCAAAACCCTAAATTAATCACCAAGCACAAAACTTTCCACAACTCCATCATCAACAACAACTCTTTAGATCTCCCTCTGTTTTGCAAAAACTCAAAAGTATCAATTTTTACTCTTACCCTTATAGACCCAACAAGAACCTCTAACCCAACAACTTCAAACCTATGAAAATGAAACCCCACAACTTGTAGATCTCCTTCTGTTTTGCAAAGACTCAAATCTATTAACCTCTTGAATTTTCAGTTCCCTATTCATCAACCCTTTACTTCAAAACACACACCCGACAACAACAACAACGTTTTCACTCACGAGAAACCACACGTGGCAGTTAAGGAAAAACACCAAAAACAACAAGTGGAAGAAAACGAAGAAGAAGAAGCCGATGATGTTTTGGGACATATAACAACATTCTCCAGTGAAGCTGTCGAGGAAGATGAAGAAATCAGCAAGCAATAAATCAGCGTTCTCACATTTCAAGGAAGAAGACATTGTGGAGAGTCTCCGACCGGCCACCGTGAAAGAGGTGAAGGTCGCCGCCATGGATGAAGATGAGTTGGTTGATGCTAAGGCTGACGATTTCATCAACAAGTTTAAGCAACAGCTGAAGTTGTAGAGGATTGTGGAAAGTTTTGTGCTTGGTGATTAACTTAGGGTTTTGATGATTTTAGGGTTTTAATTTTGATTTGTTCATGAGTGAATGATTTTAAGTGTTTTTCTTTTTAATTTAATTTTAACAATTTAATTGTATTTTTAAAAATATTGTCACAATTATAAAAATGATTTTAAAAAATATAATTTATATTTTTTAATCAAAAATAATATAATAATGAGCTTATTCCACGTAAGCGTCTGCCACATCACCTTTTTATTGACACGTCATTAAAAAAATGACAACTCATCATGATTTGGCCTCAAATTCTGTTTAGGGGACTAAAACTGGTGACAAACAAAATGGGGGGACTACTTTCAATTTTCACCTATAATAGGGGGACCAAAAGTGCAATTAAGCCTTTAATGTACTATAATTTACAAACACTTTCGCGTACTTTGACACTAAACACAATACAAAAGATGCCAATGAGAGGCCTTGAAAGTTGGAACTGCTATAACGGCTCTTCCATGACATGAAGCTCTCATACTATGGATGAATAAAAATTTGTGTCTAAATTTTCAACACAATATCAATCTCTGTCAGCCTCCACTTTTTATAAGGACTGGTAACTTGAATATCCTCCATACTATTTTCCTGTTTGAATATGTCAATTCCACTTTCTATAAGTAGTGATTCTTTTTTAAGATTGTCATATGTAATCTCTGCGCGGATCCATTCATTTTTTAAAAGTGCTTCACGCAGTTTAAAATGAAATTTCTCGAGTTCCTCTCTTAAATAATCTATCCCCCATAATTTGAATTTCAAATCCATCAAATGCAAAACGCGATCTCTTTGTATTTTGTGTAAAGTTTTGTGTTTTAATATTTCTATTTTAGTTTAACATGATAAATTACAGTATGGAGTATGAAATAGTAAATCAAATACTTATGAATTAAAAAGAAACAAAACCTAATTCAACAACATAATAGAATTGTGAATTGTAAGTAAATTCACACAATTTTGAATAGAAAATTCTTCTAAATTTGGTAGACTTGATACATCAAGTTAAAAATTCAGAATCTTCAAAGTTCAAGACTTTTAGATTCATAACCATCTGCATGAATAAAAATAAAGAACAAATAAATGAATAATCTCAAAGTGAATTTAAACAAATATATAAAGAGTGAAAAATGAATTTGTTTCACTTGCCTTGTTCAAAAAGCTAGACAATTCCAACAAGGTAAAACAACAGTTGGATAACTTGCATATGACAAGTTTCTTTGAACAAAAATTAGTCATATACTATGAACTGGCTCGTTTTATAATAAGTGTATTGAGATTTTTCATCACATAACCATTCCATTGCAATCTACCACAGGTTCAATTGTGGGACAATCTAGATGTAACATTTCAATTTTACCTGTTCCTTTTTGATAAAAAAGATCATAATATACACAAGTGACATTTACACATTATTAGGAGTAAAGGACAAGTGTGAAATGATGTATATAATCGCAAACTAATCATATCACTCTTACCAAATTTTCTTCTAAAACTTGAACTATATCTTTATGGAACCACAACCTACTTTGTTTTTCAAGTTTTTTTGGTGATTCTTGTCAAACAATTTCTTTACCATGTCCTCAATCAAGTCATGTAATGTCACAGTATGAACATCATGCTGACTAATCTTTATGAGAGATTTTTCAACCAACACTTCAATTTTAAGTTTCATGCAATCTTCATAATTAGCATGAAGTATACTTTCAACCTGTGACAATTCATACCCTTTGAAACAACAAGCAATGTCAAGAAAAACACTATGCTCATATTCCTACAAAGAATCAAAGCTTACTTATAAGGAATCTTGTCGTACCAATCCAAAGTAGATTTCCATTGTCTTATATTCTTTCCAAACAAATTGGAACCCACTACTTCTAAAGCCAATGGAAGGCCATAAGCATAAGTTATTACACGTTCTAAAATGCCTTTAAAACATAAATGAATTGTGTTATTTTTAAAAGCATTCCACTTCAACAATTCAAGAGCTTCTTCCCTATTTAACTTATTTACTTTATATGTTTTCGTCTCTAGTGGTAATGATCACTATGCTACCAAGACCAAACCAATCAAATCCTCCAGCCAAAACTTGCAACTGCTTTAGTTCATCAACATCATCAAGAACCAACAAAACCTTCTTTTGATGTAGCCTATGCTTTATGATTGTAATTCCCTCACTAACATCTTCTAATGGAATGTGCAAATCATTTGTATTGGAAAGAAGCATTTCTTGGAGATGTTCCAAATTACGTTTAGCTGAATTTTCTTTCACATTATGAAGAAAACATAAAGCATCAAATTTGTCAGCCATCAAATTATAAAATGCTTGTGCAAGTGTCGTTTTTCCCAATCCTCCAATTCTGTATATCCCTAACATTTGGACTTTATCATCAGATTTAATATCCAAAAGTTAATTTACTTTTTGCAATCGAGATTCAAGTCCAACAGGGTAATTTGCAACGTGTAATGTAACACGATTAATCTTGCTAGTCACTTTTTTTTTACTATCTTCCCAATTAAATCATATTCATATTAATTCTTGTCCAATCAATCAGATATGTCTCAATAAATGCATTAGAATCCCAAACACATCAATGCTATGACCAAGAATATCAAATCCATAAACTTTGATATTATATAAGTGAAGAATTTTGAAGGTCTGAAATGGTAATTATCGTTTAAAAAATTGAAAATTCACTGTCCCTATTTAACACTCCACAAAGAATGCATCTTCCATCATTACATGAAGTCATTGTTATAAATTGCGATTGCAGTTACAAAAGCAAATCTTTAAACTGCGGAAAAATATATCGTTCTAAATTGCAATAGCGATATCTGAACATAATTCCGTTTTTAAAAATTTGTTTGTCACATATAAGTCATGTAAAATACACATTTAAATATGAATTGCCGAAGATAAACAATAAACTAGGACCTATGCTTGATTAAATTTCTAAATAACATATATTTAAGATTAATAACCAAATAATGACCACAATATTACCTCCCAAGTAAATATGCATATGGTGCCTCAAACCTCATACTGAAAGCAATCCATGTGGAAGCATGTTGTGATTTCATACATAAAGAAATCTCTTTTTGTAAGACATAAATTTGGAGTTTTTATTTATTTATTTATTAATTGTTGATACATTGTTGCTACAATTAAAAAGAAAAGTAGTAACATACAGTGAAAAGAATTAGAAAAAGAAAACAAGATACATGATCCTCCAAAACAAAAGGATATAAAAGACAAAACAAACAAACAGAAAGGAAATTGAACAATAAAGAAGACAAACTGTGTTGCGGTTGTTCAATTAGTTCTTTCTCAAAAACTTCCATATCCACAAATTTATGCTTTTTCAAGAGAGGGTGGAGTAGTGATAATGAAGTATTGAGATATTCATCTAATTTTCTCTTTCTATTAGGATTGCTGAATTTGATATCCTCCATGTTGTTTTTCTCCTTCAAAAAGTGGATTCCAAATTTTGCAAGTGATCTCCAATCATAGGAAAATAAATCACGGCAAACCCCGATCTCAAGCTTCATTTGGATCCATTCATTTTTTAAAAATACTTCATTCAATTTAGATTTGAGTTTCCGTCTTTCTTCTATTTCCAAGGGAAGAATCGCATAATCAATCCCCTCATGCAGTTTCAGTTCAAAAACATTAGTATGATTCACATATATATTAGAGAGGTTCCAAAATAAGGAATTCCTTGAAAAAAATGGAAGATGAATCCGTTCATAGCTATTAACTAACAGTCTCACACTTAATGTTACTGAACTACTGGGCGGATAAATGCATCCATATCCCTTCTTAGTAGATAACAAAACTGCAATAGAAGGAATCCTGTTACGAAACCAAAAAGATATCCTTCGTTTGCTTTGGTGCTCAAACCACTTTGGAATCATCTCATTTCCTACTGGAAAACAAAAAGCGGTTTCTCCGGCTTCATGCACTTGCTGTCAGTCGTTGAGAATTAAGGTTGAATCCACAAAGTAAAAAAAATAATGAAGATTAAATTTCAATTGATAAAATAAATAATTATATACAATTATTTAACTAATCTAACAAAATTTCATGTAAGTATAACTATCTTGTGACTACTTTAAATCATATCTAACTACATTTAAAAATAATATGTTAGTTTCTAAATAATGAAATTAATATTGAATCAAATACTTATGTAAGAAAGAAACAACGGTACCTGATTTAGTAGCATGCTTTTAGTCGAGGGTTTTAATGATTTGCACCATAATGCTGAAATATATTTTAGATTTGGAGGAATCCCTCTAATTTCCTCAAGGGATCTGCAACTATCCAATACAAGTTTTTGTAGAAAGTGGCATTCTTCAAGGCATTCTGGAAAAATTTTGAAATTGCTATGAGAAAGGTTTAGTACTTTCACATTAGCAAACCACTTGAGAAGTATTGGAAGACCTTCATCTGTTATGTTGCGAATTTGTAAGTTATTATTTGTCACATTTGAAGACACAACAGAACTCATTTTACCATTTTGTTTCAGCAATAAGTATTGATTATTTGGCAACTTTAAAAAGTCTTTTCCTATTATACTTAAACCAAGAAGACCAATGAGGTTTTTAAATGAAGCCGGAAAGCATTCTATGGAAGTTTCACCAATGAAAATGATATCTATATATTCCATCTTGTCCAATATTTCTGGAAAACTCTGGAGACTCTTACAACCATTAATTTGTAGCTTTTTAAGAGAAGTCAACTTCAAGGGTGGAAAACTCATGATCTTGTCACAACCCTTAGCATTCAAGACTTTAAGTTTACTTAAGAATCCAATCGAATTGTGAATTGTAATTAAATTTTTACAATATTCGAATGAAAAAGTTTCTAAATTTGGAAGAGAGGAGACATCTGGAATGTCTGTTAAGTATTTACAATTGTTAAATTGTAAAATTTTCATATCTATGAAGATCTGCATAAACAAAAGAACGACAATTAAAGAAATAATCTCAATGTTATTTTATAAATTTACATGATTAGAAAATGAATTTATTTCACTTACCTTGTTGAATAAGTTAGATGGTATACACTCTGAATGATATGTTTGCCATTTAAATACTCTCAAATTACGTGGCAAATGTATTGAGCCTTTGGAAAAAGAACCACTCTTAATGATAAGGGTTTTGAGTTTTTCCATCTTCTCCAAGGCTTTTCCATTCAAATCTATAACAAGTTCAGTTGAAGGGCAGTCCAAATGTATGATTTCAACACTTTTGGATCCCTTTTAACACATAAAACAAATCAACCATTATAAAAAAGTATGACGTGAGCATATAAAAATAATAATCAAGGTTGAATATTAAAAAAAAATATTTCATATATATATATATATATATATATATATATATATGAGTCTTACTGTATTTTCTGTTAAAACATGAACAATATCTTTGTAGAACCACAACCTACTGCGTTCTCCAGGCTCTATGACTGATTCTTTTCGAACAATTTCTTTTCCCATGATCTCAATCAAGTTATGTAATGTCACATATTTCAACCTATTAGTGTTAGTGAGAGATTTATGAAACAACACTCCCATTTGATAATTCATGCAAAAACCATAATGAGCAGATAATATATTTTCAACCTCTTCCAAGCAATATCCTTTGAATCAACATGCAATGTCAAGAAAAACATTCTGCTCATGTTCACTCAAACTATTAAAGCTTACTAAAAGTATATCTTGTATATCTTTATTTGGAATGGTCGGGGTGTTACATCGGCGATGATGGTAATTGTGGATATCGTGCAGTCGCAACTTTACTTGGAATAGGTGAAAACTATTGGGCATTCATCCGTCAACAGTGTATCATAGAGCTTCAAGAGTTCATGTCTCATTACGAGATACTATTTGGTGGAGAAAATTATGTTCGACAACTTATACAAAATGTTTATGTTGAGCAAGTTGCAACGAAGGATAATTGGATGACACTTCTAGAAATGGGATATGTGATTGCTTCAAAGTTTAACGTGGTTGTCGTCGCATTATCACTTCACCAATCGCAAACATATTTTCCACTTCGAAGTCCACCAACAACATCTATGTCAGATCATCGTGTGATTGTATTGCATTTGTTAATAACTGTAATTTCGTACATGTATTAATTGATAATTAATAATCTATAATTTTTTTATAATTGATAATTGATAACTGATTTATAATTTTATTTAATTTAACAGGTTTACTTAAAGTCAGATTCTCCTATACCACCAGCAAGTAATTTGTGAAAAAGATATTGCAATGAAGAAGCACTACAATGGGAGAATATTTATAGGGATCGCATGCAACATTGGTTGTAGATATTTCCATAAACTATAAATGAAGTTATTATAAACTGAATTGATAACATGTAATAAAGTTGTTTGATTAATTAACGTGTTTAATTAGTTAAGTTGTTTAATTATTTTTTTCCAAATCCAAAGTGATATCTAAAATATATATAAAAAATAGAGATCCAAAATCCAAATTAAAAAATAGATATAAAAAATAGAGATCCAAATCCAAAATAGATATAAAAAATAGAGATCCAAAATCTAAATCCAAAATAGATATCATAAAATAGAGATCCAAAATCCAAATCCAACATAAATATAAAAAATAAATATTCAACACGAAATACAAATTCAAATCCTAAGTCCGCCTATGTCTCCTACGGTATGACACTACATTAGTCCAATCTCTACCACCACCCCTCTGAGATCGCAATACCAAAATTAATTCATTGACGAGTGCGATGCCATCAGGTAATATCAGTTTTCGACCAAGAAGCTCCTCTGCAATTTGTATTGCTCGACGCTGCATTAAAAAACACATTAATTAATTATAACTTAAAGTTATAACTTAAAGTTAAATGAATTTATCGTTGTGACATCTGGAGCATGATCATCATCGGCAGATTCTGCAACCGAAGGAGCTACTCATACTGGTTCTCTACGAATGATATATGGACGAGAAATCCGACGAAACCAGTCCATGTACTAATTTGCGCACTCTGCAGGTTTGTGTACAATTGCCCCAACGTCAACTTCATGAACATCATATTGCGTAAACATGATGTCCATTTCCTCTGGTGTGGTCTTCTGGCCTACAATCTCCAAAGGTGAATCAGGGATGGTTTGGACATGTCCATATTGACGCAATATCCTATCTAGTAAGTGAGCATACATCTTGGGACCCCAGCGTATCCACCCTCTAAATAGTGAAACAACCTCAAATAGTCGCTTCGGTCTATGCTCTATGTAGGGTGTCCAACATATGTCATCAACATCAATCTCGTCCAGTGCTTTCCTAAATGGAATAACCAAACCTTTATCTCATTTTGGCTTCCATCTAAGTGCTCTCGGATATTCCTCATCATAAGTCTGAGATAGTCGACAATAATTCGCACACAATGCTGGAAAATGCTCATACACCCACGCCTGCACATATGTAATAACATATGCAAAAATCAGTAAAGCAACAAATCACAAAATCAGGAAATAAATCAAACAAGGAAAGCAAGCGCAAATACCTGTAATAGTGTCAGATATCCGGATACCGTCCTAGTCTGATGCATGCTCGCTTCTCGAATATTGTCGTACAGATAAGCAAGCGCATCAGCACCCCATGCATATCCCCCGCATGAATTGAGGTCTCTAAAGCATTCAAGGTAGACAACACTCACTGCGAATGCACTCTTCTAGCTGAACAAGGTGCAACACACCAAAAATAAAAGAAATTCCCTCACAGCCATCTGCCAATGCTGATCAGCACATCGCTGATGGTATACATCGAGCAACCAACTATACCGAACAGTGGTTGTCCGCGTCATGTTAAACTCAGCATATGCATCGGCCAGACTAACCCCAACTAACTCACCCAAATATTCATCAACTTCATGCTTATTAAATATATTAACGCTAAAAAACGCACCAGTGATGGGTATATGCAGCAGCGAAGACACATCATCCAAAGTAATAGTCATCTCCCCAATTGGAAGATGAAAGCTGTTAGTGTCGGATGCCATCTCTCGACAAAGGCAGAAATTAGACCTTTGTCGATCATCTCGTAGCTGTATTTTAGCAATGGATATAAACCAGAACTTTTAACAAGTTTCTCAACCTCTTCATTTTCTATGACAGCTTCTTTTAATTTTTTTCCATTGCTAAAAACCCTAACTCTCCGCGATCCTGAAATAAATTAGCCATACAAATATAAGTTGAAACACATTAACCAAAATTAAATATTTAATTTAATTAAAATATTTACTTACCACGTCGTCCCATAGTCGTGTCGCAATATGATCCCCATAGGTCCTTAAGACATACCTGTCAACCGAACCACCAAGATATTCGTCAGCTGCTTCAGGGTGGGCCTCATCAACATGAGCCTCATCAGCATGGGCCTCATCAGCATGTTGGGCCTCATCCACTTGCCCTTGTTCTGCTTGCGCATGTTCTGCTTGTTGCCCTTGCAATCTTCGTTGGTGACGCAATTCAAGCTGAGCACGGTGAGCCCGTGCAGAAGTGGTTGGTCTAACATAACAACTTTCAGGCCCTTCTATAACACGACTGTCTCTATCAGTAAACATTGTTCGTACCATTTCTGCAAAAACAAATCATAATCAGTATAAAAAAACATAACAATATAACATTTATGCAAGTCCACAAGACAACATGACCTACGTGAACTGAGTTCACATACGTGAACTCCATAACAAAACTTGTGTGCCTACGTGAACTTCATCAATCTACGTAAACTCCATCACAAATATTTTGTGCCTACGTGAGCTTCATCAGTCTACGTGAACTGAGTTCACGTACGTGAACACCAACAACCTACGCGAACTGAGTTCACGTCCACATACGTGATTTGAGTTCACGTATTGGATTTCAGTTCACGTATGTCACCACATTTAGAATACGTGAACTGAGTTCACGTTCATCATTTCAAAATAGTCTTCAAACCCAAAAAACCTTAAAACACCCCTAAACCCAGAAAACTTCTTCATTCAACAGCCCCATTCAGAATAAATTGCAGGAGTTTAACACAAAAACGAAAAACAACAATGGCTTACTTGATTGATTGAAGAAGCTTCAAGTGATTCAAGATGGTGTTGAATGTGTTGAAGATGGTATTCAAGATGATTGCTTACTTGTTAACTTGATTGAATATTAAAATGAGTTTATAAATTAATGAAAAGATTGAAGAATGTAAATTATTGAAGATGAAGGAGATGAAGGAGATGAAGGTGTAAGGTTGAAGGAGATGAAAGAGATGAATTTAGAAATGTGGTTTAATTGAATAAAGAGGGAAGGACAATTTGGATATTTTGGGTTTAAAAAAAATTAAGGGGTGTAGGAAGTAATATGAGGGGTGTGGGAAGTAAAATTGATTTATTATTATTAAATATTTTTAAAGTAATTATAACATTAAAAAATACAAAATATTTTTATAAATAATAAAAATAATTAATTTAATAATATTATATAATTTTTAATAATTATAATAATAAAAAGAATAATAATAATAATAATAATAATAATAATAATAATAATAATAAAAAAGAAAATTCTATTAATAAAAAGAAAAAATACATTAAAAAAAAGAAAAAAATACTACAAATAAAAAAAATACATCAAATAAAAATTAATTATTTTCATCTCAATGACCTCCAGTTCCACATCTACGCGGTCGTCGAACTCGTCTAGCCCTTTGAACAATTTGAGGTTGTTGTGGTTGATCTTCATTGTAATCTGTTTGTGGATTAGAACCACTATCACCTGCTTCCGTATAATTTTGAGTTTCAACATTATACATAGAATCAAAAGCCGCATAAGTTGACTCAGGAGTTGTGCAATGAGTACCAAACAAATTAAAGAAAATTCCGCTCTCGGTCGAATTAATGGGAGTTGGTATTGTTGGCACTAAAGGAACGTAATATTGAGTCGGTATATCTGCAGCTTCGTGAAGATGTTGTGGTGATGATAAAAACGGTGTTTGGTGCATGGTATTTTGTTTTGGGATTGATTGAGGTATAGAGTGAACATCAGGATATGTTGAAGGTTGCAAATGTGAATCACACAAGTATCGTTCCACATATATAAATAATTTAGTGTGATTTCTGAACCAATTCATATATTCTTTAGTGTGGCATAAAACACCTTCAACGTATTGACCTTGCAATATGTAATTATGACGTTCACTCCAATGTTAAATCTCGTCTTTCCAAACCACACTCCAATTATCATCGACGCCACGCCTCATGTCGACCTCATGGAAGAGCGTCATATCTTCTGGAGGTTGCAGAATCGGTTGATGAAAGACGAATTGAAGTGCAAATCTATCTGCATGATGTTTTTCGACGATATGATAATAGTGCAGATAGGTACATGCAGTCCAAGTGTTGATCTCTTGTTCGGGTACCTCGTGTTGGAACCCGAGATACGATCTCCAAAGAAACTGAATGTTAAAAAAATAGAATAAAGTAAATATTAAGAGATAAAAAAATTTAAATTGTAAGTACATGAGAATGAATATGAATATATTACTTCATGAACCATCATATGATCGATAGTATTTCGGTATCCTTCTATATCATTGTGAGGAACTCTACTGAAATTTTGACCCCCAGAATTAAATCTGTCGAATATATAAAAAAGAAATATATAATAAAATTAGTAATACGGTAAATAATAAATTTTAAAAAATTAAAATATATAAAAATTATGTGCAATAGTTGCCTTTGTGCAAGTGGAAATATCCATGCATTGGGCGCATCCGGAGTTACACAAGTCAAACGATACCATGCCCAATTTTGCAACAACAATGCATATCCTCCCATCGACATTACATTGGGTTTTGTAGCAAGGTATAATTCTCTATAGAGTGTTGCTAAAATTGCCGAACCCCAACTATAATGGGATGCATTATTTAAATCGCCCAAGATTGAAAGATATTTTAGATGTACATGATTATTGGATTTGTCTAGCATCAACAATCCTCCAATCATACGTAATATATTAACTTGACATGATGCTTATTTTTCTTCTTCGGATGCGTTTGCCCCAACATTATCAAAAGTATCTTTAAGCCATTTTAATTTAATAAAATTACCCTTTGTTGCTCCCTCATGTGGGATAACTCCTAAATATTCTTGACAAACATCTTTCACATTCACAAAATTTGAACCGCTCACAGGAAAACCAGACACTTTTAATCCTAAAATATAGTACACGTCTTCTAAAGTTATTGTGCACTCACCTATTGGGAGATGAAAAGCATGCATGCGTTTCTGGTCTTCATCTTTCAACCAAAGCAGTAATCAAACCGACATCGATCCTGTAATTTTCAAGTTTGATCACTTCACCAAATCCAGCTTGTTGCAAATATGGTAATATGACGTCGTTCGGTTTTTTGTTGACATGACTATGACATTTCAATTTATCCTTCGAGGGAATCTGAAATTAATAATATAAAATATAAAATTACATAATATATAAATTAAAAATATAAAAAATATTCAATATATAAGACAAGACATTAATATAAAATATAAAATTAATAATATATAAAATATTCTATATATAAGACATTAATATAAAATATAAAATTAACAATATATAAATTTATAATATATAAATTTATATATTATTAGTAATTAATATAAAATATTAAAATTAATAACATATAAAATATTCAATATATAAGACAATAGTATAAAATATAAAATTAACAATATATAAATTAATAATATATAGGACATTAATATAAAATACTTACAAATGCTTGGATGTATCGACTTTTAGCTCTATGATTTTTGGATAATTCCATGAGTAAAGTTGAAGAAAATGTGTTTGAGAAATGAGAGAAAGTGTGTTTGAGATTAAGATGGAGGAAATGTGTTTGATGATGTTGGTATGGAGTGTTTATATACGAAATCGCAGGGTCAGGTAGCAATCCTCACATGAAGAAAACATAAAGCATCAAATTTGTCAGCCATCAAATTATTAAATGCTTTTTGCAATCGAGATTCAAGTCCAACATGGTAATTTGCAACGTGTAATGGAACACGATTAATCTTGCTAGTCACTTTTTTTTACTAACTTCCCAATTAAATCATATTCATATTAATTCCTGTCCAATCAGATATGTCTCAATAAATGCATTAGAAACCCAAACACATCAATGCTATGACCAAGAACATCAAATCCATAAACTTTGATATTATGTAAGTGAAGAATTCAGAAGGTCTGAAATGGTAATTATCGATTAAAAAATTGAAAATTCACTATCCCTATTTAACACTCCACAAAGAATGCATCTTTTATCATCACATGAAGTCATTGTTATAAATTGTAATTGCAGTTACAAAAGCAAATCTTTAAACTGCGGAAAAATATATTGGTCTAAATTGCAGTAGCGATATCTGAACATAATTCTGTTTTTAAAAATTTGTTTGTCACATATAAGTCATGTAAAATACACATTTAAATATGAATTGCCGAAGATAAACAATAAACTAGGACCTATGATTGATTAAATTTCTAAATAACATATATTTATGATTAATAACCAAATGATGACCACAATATTACCTCCTAAGTAAACATGCATATGGTGCCTCAAACCTCATACTGAAAGCAATCCATGTGAAAGCATGTTGTGATTTCATCCATAAAGAAATCTCTTTTTGTAAGACATAAATTTGGAGTTTTTATTTATTTATTAATTGTTGATACATTGTCGCTACAATTAAAAAGAAAAATAGTAACATACAGTGAAAAGAATTAGAAAAAGAAAACAAGATACATAATCCTCCAAAACAAAAGGATATGAAAGACAAAACAAACAAACAGAAAGGAAATTCAAGAATAAAGAAGACAAAATGTGTTGCGGTTGTTCAATTAGTTCTTTCTCAAAAACTTCCATATCCACAAATTTATGCTTTTTCAAGAGAGGGTGGAGTAGTGATAATGAAGTATTGAGACATTCATCTAAATTTCTCTTTCTATTAGGATTGCTGAATTTGATATCCTCCATCTTGTTGTTTTTCTCCTTCAAAACGTGGATTCCAAATTTTGCAAGTGATGCCCACTTGTAGGCGTCTAAATAACCAGAAACCCGCAAATCAAGCTTCATTTGGATCCATTCATTTTTTAAAAATGCTTCCTTCAATTTAGATTTGATTTTCCGTCTTTCTTCTATTTCAGAGGGAAGAATCGCCAAATCAATCCTCTTAGGCAGGTTCAGTTCAAAAACAATAGTATGACCGGCAAGGCAAGACAAGGCAAGGCAAGGCAAGGCAAGGCAAGGCAAGGCAAGGCATGGCAAGGCAAGGCATGGCAAGGCATGGCTTGGCTTGGCTTGGCTTGGCTTAATTTTTTTTAAAAACATATGAAAATTAATTATTTTAATTAATTATAAGCTTGCGTTATGTCACAAGTTGAGTTAATTACGAAACTGCCATCCACAAAGTCAATGTTCTGATTCAGTCAAATCCTAAACAGACTAATCTTCTGTTATTTGCCTAGTCAAATCCCTAGTTTGACTAAGCTTCAGATTTTGCTCGGTCAAAACCCTAAAATTGAATAAATCCCACGTTTTCTATGTTGCCCGGTCAATAATCAAAGTCAAAGCACGTTTCCTAATTTTGAGGCGCAGTCAACTGATGGACTCAGTGCTTCTTGGATCCCCCCATTTTCGCAGATCCGGTTGCTGAACTCCTCTATAAATAGAGAGCTCACTTCATTTGGAAAGGTACACCAAAAGCTCTCCGTATCTGAGGCTTTTCTCACTTCTCCCCCGTTATTCATCTTCTTCTTCTATTTTCTTGAGTAGCCTTCGTGCTATATTAGAGTGTCAGTCATTCGACTTCCAAACAGAGGGTGTAATTCTACATCGGTTTTCTACAGTGCAGTAGAAATCCGGTACAGTGTAACTGGGCTGTTTTATCCTGGGGACTTCGTGGTTGATAGTCTGCCTTGCACAATTTGGGCAGTGCCTCGTGGCTACGGCTAGTGAAGAAGCAAGTTGGTTGAGATGCTTGCTAGCTGAGATCCCTTTGTGGGAAAAACCATTGCCAGCTGTGTTGATCCACTGCGATAGTACCGCGACTATTGCAAAAATTGAGAATCGTTATTACAACGGTAAAAGAAGACAAATTCGTCGTAAGCACAACACAGTTAGAGAATTATTGTCTAAAGGAGTTGTTATAGTGGATCATGTACGCACTGATGAAAATTTAGCAGATCCTTTGACGAAAGGATTAGCTAGAGAGAAAGTCCTAAATACATCCAAAAGGATGGGACTACTGCCTATAGATTGTTGAGTCACTTGTGATGGTAACCCGACCTAAAAGACTGGAGATCCCAAGAATTAGGTTCAATGGGTAATAACAAGTCACAGTGATATGAGATGAACATGCTACATAATATATGAAAGGAAGCATGAGTCCTGAAGCGATGAAGGATGAGATAATAAAAACTCTTAATGAGATCTATACACTATGTGGAGTGGAGTACCTAGCTACAGGAGTACTCTTGATAGACTCACCTATGTGAATGTCGAAGTGGGGGCCGCTTCTTATGGAAATTTAAGGCAGAATTCCTAGAGCGTTCACTACACTGGGATACACGTGCATGGCCCTAAATGCACGGGTTTTTGAGAATACACCCAATGAAAAGGTTATGTGTGGGTTTGATGTCAGAGATAGAGTTCAAGACTACGAGTCACTCTTGTTGAATCTGAATCTTACTTACTACGCAAAGGTTCAAGTCAAGAGACACCTGTGTTTATGCATAATCTTATAGAAGCGTTTGACGCTATTCAAGAACCTATTTTTAAATTCAAGTGGGGGATTGTTGGAAATGATGGAATAATAATGGCATTGATGATGGCTTTATGATTGTGAATTGAAAAATGAGAAGTCCCACATAGGAGGGAACACACTCATTTAAAGCCTTTATAAGGTGTTACTTTCACACTTGGGTTGGGCCCCAAGGGGTACCCCAGTTTTGTGAAGGAGGGAGAACGCAAGCAAATGGACCACCACACACGCACACACGCGCGCCGCCGCCGCCGCCGCCCGCCCGGACCGGCATGGCTTGGCTTGGTTTGGTTTGGTTTGTGGAGTATTAATTTTTTTTAAAAACATATGAAAATTAATTATTTTAATTAATTATAGGCTTGCGTTATGTCACAAGTTGCGTTAATTACGAAACTGCCATCCACAAAGTCAATGTTCTGATTCAGTCAAATCCTAAACAGACTAATCTTCTGTTATTTGCCTAGTCAAATCCCTAGTTTGACTAAGCTTCAGATTTTGCTCAGTCAAAACCCTAAAATTGAATAAATCCCACGTTTTCTTATGTTGCCCGGTCAATAATCAAAGTCAAAGCACGTTTCCTAATTTTGAGGCGCAGTCAGCTGATGGACTCAGTGCTTCTTGGATCCCGCCATTTTCGCAGATCCGGTTGCTGAACTCCTCTATAAATAGAGAGCTCACTTCATTTGGATAGGTACACCAAAAGCTCTCTATATCTGAGGCTTTTCTCACTTCTCCCCCGTTATTCTTCTTCTTCTATTTTCTTGAGTAGCCTTCGTGCTATATTAGAGTGTCAGTCATTCGACTGCCATACAGAGGGTGTAATTCTACATCGATTTTCTACAGTGCAGTAGAAATCCGGTACAGTGTAACTGGGCTGTTTTATCCTGGAGACTTCGTGGTTGATAGTCTGCCTTGCACAATTTGGGCAGTGCCTCAAAACGTCTTAAAGAGAGCGACCTAGTCCGCGACTCATCCCAGTAATTTTATCGGTGGCATTGTTATTTTTCGAAAATAAATTTCTGAAACAACAATATCTAACTGCATTTAAAAATAATATATGTTAGTTTTTAAATAATGAAATTAATATTGAATCAAAGTAAGCAAAGGAAGGATATCTTTTTGGTTTCGTAACAGGATTCCTTCTATTGCATTTTTCTCTTCTACTAAGAAGGATTATGGATGCATTTATCCGCCCTGTAGTTCAGTAACATTATGTATGAGAATGTTATTTAATGACTATGAATGGATTGAACATTCATGACTGATGTTTGCGTTTTCTTATATAATGTGAAATAATAATATGTTGAAATGAATTATATACATTACAGTGTTTAAGTACGATATAGGTGAATCGGTGCACGAAGTAAACAAGGGAGGCTGTAGTTCGTCTAAAGTACGGGGAAAAAATCACTTGGTGTACCAATCCGGGAATTCGAAGGTGGAACTTATAAAAATAGGAATGACCCTTGTGTTATGACCCTTTGTTTCATGGTTGCTTAATTGGCTAGTGATTTGTAAATTTCAGGCATCATTATCATGGTCATGACATACCATATGCATCTTTGTGGATGCCTTAGTGGCTGGTTTAATTTTCTTCATTGGTATGAGTAACTTATGTGTGGATGCGTTAGTGGCTAGCTATACTCAGATCATATATGTTTAGGAGCATGCATAACTTGCATACATTTGATTGTCATTTTTATTTTGATCTAATTATTTTCTCTATGGTGACTTCCTACTTGATTTATTTAGATACATTTTATAACTTTTGATACACCTTTGTGAATTATTAAAAAAAATCAATTTCTATAAATCTTTTATTACAAAAGGATTTTAAATTTATATTTTATGGTTATTAACTTATTATTTGGTTTAATCTTTCTGTGGGATGAGTTGGCTCCTTACACCAACATTTAGGTACTAACGATCTCGAAGAGTAGCATGAATTATATTTGTTTTGCGCACGTGCGTGGGAGAAAGAGGTACTTTAACTAAATAATAATATTTATAGTGATAAGAACGATGTGGTACATTTTTTTTTTAAGTTTATTTACTTTTTATCGCCAATTTTATATAAAAATGCAGAGGTGGGGTTGGTTTGTTAGGAAAAACCTGAATTATTTTATTTTAAGAAGTGAAAATTTTCTACAATTAGCAAATTAACTTTGGTGTACTTTGCACAATAGTTTGAAACTTCTTATCCAGTGATGGAAGCAAACTTTTCTATCCAATATGGGACTTTAATATTTACATATTTGAAAACTACTCAAAATATGAGAGTTTTTCAATGTTGGATTTCAAAAAAATTATTTTCAATGTGAGACTTAAATTTTAAAACATGTTTCTTTCCACTTAAATTTACAAAAAAATTTTTATTTCTAATATATGACTTCAACAAATTTTTAAATTCACACAATAATATATTTATGCTTCAACAAAAACGCTTGAAGTGTTGTACGCATCGCAGATAAAGTGACATCTTGCCTCTACTCTGGACCGAATAAACACTTTACCTCTCACAAAATGAACAGCTATAATAACTAAACACCATCTCTACATTTTAAATTAACTTTACGAATCATAATTATTACCACATTAATTTATTACGAAAATGTGCAATTTGTTTAAAACTCACGTAGGCAAGGATGTTACTTCGAAATCGTGAAGGGGCTTGGATTGTTTTGATGAACCCTATTTAATCTCTCAGAATCCGGTGGTGAGTTTGAAAGAGAGGAATTAAGCAATTAATAATAGTAATGGGTTATTATTACTGTCCAAAATGGTTCACTCTGATTTTATCAATGTGGGTTCTATTATCGTGTTCGGAATCAGCAGAATATGTGGTTGGTGACACTGTAAATTGCACCTGGAAGGTTGTTAATCCACCACGAGGGCCCCTTCTTCCATTTCGAAGGGTCCCTACACCCACCTATGACTTACTAGCCCGGTGGGCCTCTAGTCACAACTTCCATTTAGGCGATTATATTGGTAACTAATTTCATTCATGACTGATGTTTACGTTTTCTTATATAATGTGAAATAATAATATGCTGAAATGAATTATATACATTACAGTGTTTAAGTACGATAAAGGTGAATCGGTGCACGAAGTAAACCATAAAGACTATCATTTGTGTAACTTACAGGGAAAAGATCAGTTGGTGTACAATTCCGGGAATACGCAGCTGGACCTTATAAAACTAGGAATGAATTATTTCATAAGTGGAAAAAAGCGTTCTTGCAAACTTGGCTTAAAGGTCGCGATACATGTCACTTAACCTCCAATTTCTAAAAAACATGGCTTAAAGCTCGCTATACATATCACTTAACCTCAAATTTCTAAAAAAATAATATAATGTAAGATCTATTAGATCTGTACTGAGAAATATCGATATTGTTATATATCTCACAATTATGAGCGAATTTCTTTACCATTCTATCTAGACAATAAAAATTAATGCAATATATACTATTTTTAAACTCATTCATTTACGAAAAAAATATTTATGGGTATTTGTTCATATCAATTATATGTGGTTTTTGACATCACCAATCCAACCAAATGTTGACAAGTTTTATTGTAAGGTTGAGAGAAAGTTGAATTTAGTGATAGGTTATATAAATCCCTTATTTAACATACAATATTGACTATATTTCAAAATACACACGAAATACAAATTTAAAACAAACTAAATTTTATTAGATAATACTTAGTTTAACTTTTTAATTAGTCTTTCATAATTATATTGTTAAGTTGATAGAGACATAATTGTAGTTTGTTTCTTTATAGTTAGTTACATGGTTGTTACTATATTTATATATACACTTCAGATTGTATATTGTATCAATTAATTCAATAATTATAATAATTAATAATAATAATGAGGTTATTAATTATATTTCTTTTGTATATAGTCTAATTATAATGTTGTAGTATGATGAGAAATCAAAACGCTGCGCTAAAACAATGAACAAAATAACTTCACACTCAAACAATATAATCATAAACAAAATGAGAAAAAAAAAACTAAATATTTGTGGAAACCACTTATTTAATTAAAAAGAAAGAAAAACGAGTTACATGAGTCATTTTAAGTCAAAAAGGCCTAAAAGAGAAGAAAAGACTAACAAGAAAGAAGTAGTTGCAGTTCAGAAATACACATACTACCATGTATATAGTTATAAAGAATCACTATTTAACTTTAATGGTTTGCTCTAGTGGTAAAAATATATGTATTAATCTCGTATGTTGTAGACATGATCTTCGCTAGTGTCATTGATGATTAGTACAACTCAAATAGTAGGTATGAAAAATATTTGATTTGATGTATTGAGATGTTGATTCAGATCCATAAAATCCTTACTTCTCCATACTTCATGAAAGTGAGTTTCAATACTAGATTCTTTAGAAAAATAAAATCTATTTATAAAAAAAAATTTAAAAAAACCTCCAATTTTATTTATTAAAATTTAAGATTAAATATGCTTTTTATCTCTATAATTTTATTGGTTTTTTAGTCTATAAATTTAACCTTAAAATTTATGTATCAACTATCGATTGAGAAATTTTAGACTTGGGTTTAAATCACATTAATTTTTTTTTCTTTCAAAAGAAATCACATTAGATGTGAATGAAAATAATAATTATATGTGTCAATCTCAATTGATAAATCGTATATATTATTCATGTTGTACCAATCAATCTACACATTGATTTTCTTCTCTAAACAAAAGAAAAATTTCAATTCAGGTCAATGAACTCCTTAATGCAGTTGATCAGAGCAACTAGAGGATGATGAAGTTGCAAACTCTCATAACTAGGGCTAAGGTTGACGTGGAATCAACTCTATGACAATATTTAGATAGTTTTTTTCTCGGGATAAACAAATGCCATGATACATAGGAGCTCATGACACTAGCACATAATCCATCAAAACTAGCTCGACAAATAGACTTGATTCCAAAACTAAGGCCATTGAAAGACCCAATAAATCATTCTCAATTTCCATTTTTGAGAATTCCACCAAAACAAGCTCGACAAATATTATTGAGGGTACAATCATCAACATTAACCTTAATTGTATGCTAATTAGGAGGAAGTCAAACAACATCATGTTTATGTGGTTTCTACATATGAAAAAAGTTGAAGTACTAAAGTTTTATAACAAATATTGTTTTCAATTTTAATGTACAATTAGTCTCATTGATGTCTATGCAGTTTGGGTAGAGCATTTGTTAAATGATCAGCTAATTGAGGCTTGGAAGGCACATGGATCAAGTTGAAAATACCATAACAAACATGCTCTCTAATAAAGTGATAGTCTATGTCTATATGCTTTGATCTCTCTTGAGTGGTTGGATTTGAGGCAAGATGTATAGCTGACTAAAAAGTATTTTAGATGTCAAGGCTGCAACCTATATTCTTACTCTACAGAAGATATTATGGACTCATCAAGAAAGACATAAAATCATGTTGCTGACCTTATAGTAGTAGTGCAACTCCCCCAATCTACATCTACATATTAGAAACTCTGAGTGATGGAACTGTAGAAAACATAAGTCATAATCTTGGAGATGTCTTAAGATACTATAAGATTTGGTCCACAGTTATAAGATGCTTCTTGTTGGGCTTATTCATATAATAATTTAACTTGTTCACCGAGAAAGAAATATACGACCTTGAATCAGTAAGGTACATCACTCTTCCTATCAATCATCTTTACATGGATGGATCTTATAATTCTGAAGCGTTTTCTATCAAAGGAATATTTGGATCCTTAGGAGTGGCTGATGGCTTTACTCCCAATAAACATGTATCCTCAAGAAGCTGGGTAGTAAACTTTCTTTGACATATGTGTATACCCTATGACGATTTTGCAATTTATAATTCCAAAAAGTGTTTCAGATCCCCTAGCTCGAGCTTGAAATGTGTAATGCCCCAAATATTTTATCCAAAGATTACTTAAAAATATTTGTTTTACTTTAGAAACAACTATAATTTTTTTACTTCTTAAGAATAGTGTATCATGTAATCATTTGAAGATGCGTTAGAAAGTGATTTGATATATATATATATATATATATATATATATATATATATATATATATATATATATATATATATATATATATATATTTCTTTTGTAAAAGAACGTTAAGTAATTTACTAAAATATTATTTATTCATTTATTTGCAAAAATAATTTTCCAGTTGTTAGATCAATATTCATTTATACTCCAACATAAAATAAATTATCTTTAAGTGAAATTCAAAAGATACAAGGTTGACTGAAATTAATGGTATTCAATTATTTACTAGCAAATGAAATTTCACTTCCGCGTTTCTATTAAAAGTAATGAAGAGTGAATAACTTTACAATGTATCACAAATTTTTTAGTAATACAAAACATTATTTTTAAGTAAAAGTCTCATTTTCTAGCACGTGTGCACCAATCGAACATCATTCATGCAACTATTTGAGATCATTAGTACCTAAATATTGGCGTAATAGGTCAATTTGTCACACAAAAAAAATTAAACCAAATAATAAATTAACAGCCATAAAATATGAATATAAAATCTTTTCGTAATAATAGATTTAAAGAAATTGATTAAAGAAATTGATTATTTAAAGATGTATCAAAAGTCATAAAATGTATCTAAATAAAAGTAGCAAACATAGATCAAAATAAAAATAACAATAAAATGTATGCAGGTTATGCATGCTCCTAAACATATATTATTTAAAATAACAATAAAATGTATGCAAGTTATGCATGCTCCTAAAGATAATCTTTTGTCTCAAACTTTTAAAATGTACTAGAATTCTAGAAATACGGAAGTGGTTCCCTTTCACTAAGAATAATTGTCTTTATATTATTTTAAATTTTGAATAAATATTTTCTTAATAATATTAAATAACGTGAATGTTACTAATTATTTAAAATAAATAAATGTTAAGGATTCAAAACAAAACAAAAAATCGTAAACTTTTCTAAGAAATAAGTATTTTTTAAGTAAAGTTTTAGATTAAAAATAAGTATTAATTGGTACATTGTTTTTAAGTTTATTTACTTTTTATTGTCAATTTTAAATAAAAATGCGGAGGTGTGGTTCATTTGTTAGGAAAAACCTGAATTATTTTATTTTAAGAAGTGAAAGTTTTCTACAATTAGCAAATTAATTTTGGTGTACTTTGCACAATAGTTTGAAACTTATTATCCAGTAATGGAAGCAAACTTTTCTATCCAATGTGGGACTTTAATATTTACATAGTTGAAAACTACTCAAAATATGAGAATTTTTAAATGTTGGATTTCAAAAAAATTATTTTCAATGTGAGACTTAAATTTTAAAACAAGTTTCTTTCCACTTAAATTTACAAAAAAATATTTATTTTCAATATATGACTTCAACAAATTTTTAAATTCACACAATAATATATTTATGCTTCAACAAAAACGCTTGAAGTGTTGTACGCATCGCAGATAAAGTGACATCTTGCCTCTATTCTGGACCGAATAAACATTTTACCTCTCACAAAATGAACATCTATAATAACTAAACACCAACTCTACATTTTAACTAACATTCTCATACATAATGTTACTGAACTACAGGGCGGATAAATGCATCCATAATTCTTCTTAGTAGAAGAGAAAAATGCAATAGAAGGAATCATGTTACGAAACCAAAAAGACATCCTTCCTTTGCTTTGGTGCTCAAACCAATTTGGAATCATCTCATTTCCTACTGGAAAACAAAAAGCGGTTTCTCCGGCTTCATGCAATTGCTGTCAGTCGTTGAGAATTAAGGTTGAATCCACAAAGTAAAAGAAATAATGAAGATTAAATTTCAAATGATAAAATAAATAATTATATACAATTATTTAACTAATCTAACAAAATTTCATGTAAGTATAACTATCTTGTGACTACTTTAAATCATATCTAACTGCATTTAAAAATAATATATGTTAGTTTCTAAATAATGAAATTAATATTGAATCAAATACTTATGTAAGAAAGAAACAACAGTACCTGATTAAGTAGCATATATGCTTTTAGTCGAGGGTTTTAATAATTTGCAGAATAATGTGGAAAGATATTTTAGATTTGGAGGAATCCCTCTAATTTCCTCAAGGGATTTGCAACTATCCAATATAAGTTTTCGTAGAAAGCGGCATTCTGGAAGAATTTTGAAATTGCTATGAGTAAGGTCTAGTTCTTTCACATTAGCAAACCACTTGAGAAGTATTGGAAGACCTTCATCTGATATGTTGCTATTTTGAAGGTTAACATTTGTCATATTTGAAGACAAAGTGGATCACATTTTACCAGTTCGTCTCAGCAATAAGTTTTGATTACCATAATAACACGAAATAGTTGACATATTAGGAATTTCGCATATGGTACTTGGCAACGTAAAAGACCCTTTTCCTATTATACTTAAATAAACTAGACCAGTGAGGTTTTTAAATGAAGCTGCAAAGCCTTCTATGGAAGTTCCATTAATCGAAATGGTTTCTATATATTCCATCTTGTCCAATATTTCTGGAAAACTCTCGAGACTCTTGCAACCATTAATTTGTAGGTTTTTAAGAGAAGTCAACTTCAAGGGTGGAAAACTCATGTTCTTGTCACAACCCTCAACATTCAAGAATTTAAGTTTACTTAAAAATCAAATCGAATTGTGAATTGTAATTAAATTTTTACAATATTTGAATGAAAAAGTTTCTAAATTTGGAAGAGAGGAGACGTCTAGTATGTCTGTTAAGTATTTAAGATTGTTAAATTGTAAAATTTTCATATCTATGAAGATCTGCATAAACAAAAGAACGAAAATTAAAGGAATAATCTCAATGTTATTTTATAAATTTACATGATTAGAAAATGAATTTATTTCACTTACCTTGTTGAATAAGTTATATGGTATACACTCTGAATGATATGTTTGCCATTTAAATACTCTCAAATTACGTGCCAAATGTATTGAGCCTTTGGAAAAAGAACCAATCTTAATGATAAGTGTTTTGAGATTTTCCATCTTCTCCAAGGCTTTTCCATTCAAATCTATAACAAGTTAAGTTGAGGGGCAGTCCAAATGTATGATTTCAATACTGTTGGATCCCTTTTAACACATAAAACAAATCAACCACTATAAGAAAGTATGACCTGAGCATATAAAAATAACAATCAAGTTTGAATATTAAAAACAAATATTATATATATATATATATATATATATATATATATATATATATATATATATATATATATATATATATATATATATGAGTCTTACTTACCGTATTTTCTGTTAAAACATGAACAATATCTTTGTAGAACCACAACCTACTGCGTTCTCCAGGCTCTATGACTAATTCTTTTCGAACAATTTCTTTTCCCACGATCTCAATCAAGTTATGTAATGCCACATAATTGAACATATTAGTCTTAACGAGAGATTTATCAACTAACACTCCAATTTGATATTTCATGCAGAAACCATAATGAGCAGATAATATATTTTCAACCTCTTTCAAGCAATATCCTTTGAAGCAACATGCAATGTCAAGAAAAACATTCTGCTGATATTCACTTAAATTATTATAGCTTACCAAAAGTATCTCTTGGATATCTTTATTTGGAATTCTTTCATACTCATCTAGTAAAGATTTCTATTCTTGTATATCTTTTCTATACAAATTGGAACCCACTACTTCTAAAGCCAATGGAAGGCCAGAAGCATAAGTTACCACACGATTTAAAATATTTTCATAACTTGGATGAATGGTATTATTTTTAAAAGCCATCCATCTCAACATTTCAAGAGCGTCTTTCTGATTTAATCCTTCTACTTCGTATGTGCTTTTTATCTCATGACTTGTTAGTAAGTGTTTGTCTCGAGTAGTAATGATGACTCTGCTGCCATGACCGAACCAATCAAGTTCTCCAGCCAAAGCCTGCAAATGCTCTAGTTTGTCAAGTTCTCCAGCCAAAGCCAAACCAAAAGGTAGTTGCAGTCCAACCAATTCTTGAACCATCTAAGAAAATTGTTGAGAAAAACAAAGGGGTTGGTCAACATAATAATATCAAGAGACAACTTTGGTCTACAAAGACTCCTTGTCTTCAAGGTTTAATAGAATCCCAAGTCTCTAAGAAAACTGATGAGCAAAACAAAACACTTTCTCAAATGAATAATCTTCAGAAGCAACAAAAGTCAACAATGGCTAGTCAAGGTTCAATAGAATCAAAAGTCTCTAAGAAAATTGAGGAAAAAAACAAAGGACTCCTTCAAAACAATAACCTTAAGAGGCAAGTCAACTCTACCATGGGAAATCAAGTTCAAGGATCACTAGTACATCAACAAGCCTATAAGAAGAAAAAAACTATTCCAAAATGTCCACCTATGTCACTTAGCAAATATCTCAATAAGAATAAGGAACAACATGGAGTAGAGGATTCAGGAGATGAAGATATAGAAGAAAATAAAATGGAGGAGGGTATCAACTGCGAAAGTGAGGAAAGTGAGGGAACCAATGGTATATATGTTTTTGTTGATTACATATTGGATATAAAAATTTGCAATTTTTATTTTTTACTTTTTTAATTACTATTATGTGGTTTATTTTCAGGATTAATAAAAAAACGAGGAAAGACTATATGTCGGAAAATTCATTCACGAGAGTTTAAAGATAGACAAGAGATCATCTTGAATGAAGAAGGACAACCGGTTGGGCCTGATGAAAAGACAGTTTCTGAACTTAGTAGTTTTTTGGGGACAATCGCAAGAAGTTCAGATTTGTGTCCTCTCACTTTCAATAACTGGAAGGCTTTGACTAGGACTTGGAAGGATCTAAATATAGATCCCGTTTGGGATTATCTAAATGTACTTACTTTTTAATTTGAATGTATGGATTATCATACTTTTATAAATATAGATTCTAATATGTTTCTTTTATTTTTGCAGCAAAAATACATCATTCCAGAGAAACGAAGGAAAGCTGTATTTGCTATTTTAAATGATGCTTGGAGAAGATACAAATGTTTTCTTAAAAAGGAGCATTTTAGTAAGTACAAAACCACGTGCGAGCGGTTAAAAAATCGTCCTCATGAGGTACCAGAAGAAGACTTTAAGAACTTATTGGAATATTGGAAAGAAGACCACATTCAAGTAAGATATAATTACTTGTTATATATATTTGTTGTCACACATTTTTAATTTTATAAAAAAATTGTGAATGAATATAGGAAATCAGTCATCAAAATGTTCAAAATATAGCTCAGCTGAAATACAGACACCGGATGGGGAATAAAGGCTTTGCAGTTATAAGGGAAAAAATGGTATTATTTTTTCAAACATTGTAAATGAATATTTAATTATGTTACTTAAATAAAACTCTAATATTCTTTTTTTTCTTCTTCTTGGTTTAGTGTCAAAGTAATGAAGATAAAGAGCCTCCCACTCAAGCTGAAATGTTTATTGCTACTCGACAAAGTAAGAAAGGAAAGGAGTTGGATCAAGAAACCAATCTTGCAATTGTAAGTTTAACATAATGTGTTATTTATTTACTATTAGTTATGCATACAATTATTCATTTAATATTATTATTTATGCTAGATAAAGCTTCAAGACTTGATTGAAAAAGATGGACAATCATCTTTAGAAGCCTTTCAGAGTGTGTGTGGCAAAGAAAAACCTGGGAGATTTCGTTGTCACGGAAGAACTTCAACACCAACTCTCTTGAGAAGAAATGAAGAAATTGCAAAACTTAAAAGGGAACACGCTCAGGAGATAAAACACTTTAATGATAAGATACAAGAGATAGAGGAGAAACAACGTAAGGAAATGGAAGCGATGGAAGGAAAATTTCAGCTTATTCTTAAGACAATGTTGAACTTAAACACTGTAGGATTGAATATAGATGCTTTAGCAACTTTTTTATCAACTCCAGCTGATGCTAACAGTACTCTACGTTCTTCTACATCAACACATGCTCCTAATAATAATGAAGTAAGACTGAACTATATTACGATTAGAAATACTATTGTTAGAATTATATATATAGTATTGTTAGAACTATATTACTATTATATATATAGTATTGTTAGAACTATATTACTATTATAGACTTTAACATTTTTTCATTTACTCATGATTTTACTTATTGAATATATTATTTTTATTTTGTAGATGAATGATGGTGATACCAATGATGAATTTCAACATTTGGAAGCACAAGATGAAGAAATAGATGTTGATACTTAAGTTTTCTTTGTGTATTTGTTTTTATAGATAAGGAATTTTATTTTTGTTATTTTGATTGTCTCCTTATCTCTAGAATATAAATTAGAGAAATTGAATAACTGCAAATACATTGTATGAATGATCAAGAGTTACAATGTTTCATCTATATGACAATGAACTTTATGAATTTATACTATTGCAATTGTTACATTATGAATTTATTACAGTACATTAAAATAATTTAGTATTAGCAATTGTTATATATTTAAATTTATTATAGAATTTCAATAATAATATTTTAATAAAATTATTTTTCTAAAATACACTAATTTACGAAATTATTTTTTTTTAAAAAAAATTTACTTTTTGCAACGGTTTTAAAGCATTGCCGTAACTTAATTGAATAAGGAACCTACAAGAACGGTTTTAATTTGGCAACCCCATAAAACCGTTGTTGTTGTCAATTTGAAAAACCGTTATGGTAGAGGTAGCTACCAGTACGGTTTTTAAAAAGTGTTGTTGTTTCTCAAAAAACCGTTGCGCTAGGCTAAGGCAACGCCTTGGTTCCCCACGGTCAGAAAACTGTTCTCGTAGATTACGGCAACAGTTTTTTTAGGTTAAGCAACAGTTTTTATGCGTTGCAGTAGAGCAAAAATGTTGTAGTGTGTGATTTCAATAGCCTTGATTCCATAGCCATAACAAGAGTTTGAGATATGAAAAGAAAGAAGAAAGCAAAGTGAACTTAAAAATGAGAATTAAGTCGACAAATGTGAAACTATTTTTAATAAGCATTTCTATAAAGCGTGTGGACCAAACATGTAACAATAATATAATTGTATAAACTTTATCTATCTCCGCGTGACAGAAAATTGATATCACTATTTCTATTTCTTTTCCATTCAAAGTAGTCAATTGACCAATTATTTTTCTATTTAATATATATTTCATTAAAATCATACCAAATGTCTATGTCTCTGAAATTAAGGAACACCTGGTAAGTGAAACCATATGAAAATGAAGAGAAAGATCAAGGTGACTGCATAGACACAAGAATTGAGAAGAAATAAAAGTAAGAGTTTGATAATGATGAATATAAATGAGTATGAGATACTTTTAATATTTAGTAGGTAATAATAATTTAGATTTTTGTACATATATTAAAAAATAATAGAATTAAAAATAAAATAAAATTATTTATCAAACTATTTATCTTAATCGGTTAATTTTACACTATTACCATAGTAAAATATAATAACGTTTTAACAATTGCGAATGTAGTATTATGAAAGAATAATATAAAAAAGAATAATGAAAATTACATTAAAAATTGTGAATATATTTGTTTGAGACAGACTAATATAATAATAAAAGCGAAATAAAAGAATTAATGTATATCAAAGTACAAATGTCATATAATGAAATTTGAATTTTTTCTACCAGTTTTTTTTTTCTTTCTATCACTCTATATCTTTCATCGATTTCTTTTTCTATTTCATTTTATATTTTTTTTCTTTAATATGTTTTTTAAAAATTGATGAGAGATAGGGAAATGGAGGAAGGTATCATAAACAAACTCTTTCTAAACCTTAAATTGGTAAATGAAAACAAATAAGTGTTTTGTATCTCTTTTTCAAACATCATGTGAACACTACAATATTATATTGTGATGGCTATTCTGACAAAAAGTCAATCTCTAACATAGATATCATGCAGATAGCACTAAGATGGATACTTGAGGAAGGGAAAAGTGCAATTGTGAAAAGCCTCAACAAGGAAAGGATGAAACAAAACCTTGAAATATTTGATTGAGAATTGAACCAAGAGGAATTGGACAAAATCAATAACACTACGCGATGCATTCCGCATAATGCAAAAATGTTTGTATGTGAAAAAATGTTTATAAAACAATATATAACTTTCGTATATAAATATTTTAATATAATGCAAAAAAAAAAATATTGATTTAATTTATTATCCGACGATCTCTTCTTCCATTGCTGTTACTATTCTTGGTATCCAAGACTTTAACCATCTTTCGATTTTTTTTTGAATTTTGTTCATTTAGTTTCTATAGTTTTCAAATGTTAATCAATATATTCATTTTATATAAAATATAAATGCACTTTCACTTTATAAAAAATAATGCAATGAATATTAATACATTCATTTGTGTTTTTTTTTTCCAGATCTGAGTTTCGTACGTGAATTCAATTCACGTATATTCATGTGAACTTAATTCACGTAGCTTATAAAAGGAAGAAATTTTAGAATGTACATGAATTAGGTTGACGTACACCTACATGAATTTAATTTGCGCATATTAATGGAAGTTTCATGTTGATGGTACATACGTGAACTGAGAATACGTATGCGTACGTGAACTCAAAGCACGTAGCATACAAGTGAACTGAATTCACGTATACATATGCGAACTAAGTTCACGTAAGGAAAGAAATTTTTTGACATGTCATACGTACGGGAACTCAGTTCGCGTAGGCTCACTTAAATTGAATTCACGTATGTGATACGTGAACTGAGTTCACCTAGGCCTACGCAGTCTCAGTTCACGTAAATGCAATAAACATGGCATTTTCAATTTTTTTTTATCATGCTTAAGATTTGTTATATTATATTAATGTAATTTATTGGATGCAGTTAAATGAATGAAGGGGGAGACAACAGTGGCAAAATGTATGAAGGTTTGGAAGCTGGTGTTTTGAAGAAATGTATGATGATTTGGATCGTGATTTTGAAGAAATGTGTGATGATGTGGAACCTAATTTTGGCGCTATGAATGATGGAGTTGAACATGTTATGATTGATTTGACTGATATGTTTACAATCGACATGATGTTTGATACACGAGATAAATTATTGAAATGGGCTAGAAAAGTTGGAAGGGAAAATGAAATTGTTGTTGTGATTTTTAGATCTGAAACTGCGACCGCACGACCAAAAACAAAGACAAAATTAATTCTTGGTTGTGAAAGAAGTGGTAAATATAGATCATGGAAGAATCCTAATCTTACGAGAAATACTTGGACTAGAAAATGTGATTGTCCATTTAGATTGAGAGGAACACGATCAAGTGTTGGTGATGGATGGTATTTGCATGTAATATGTGGTTTCCATAACCACGAATTGACCAAAAAACTGACCGGTCACTCTTTCTTAGGCCGATTGTCTCAAGATGAGAAAAATGTACTTGGTGATGTGACAAAGAACTTTGTAAAACCAAAAAACATTTTAATGACATTGAGGGATCACAATGTTGAAAGTTTCACGACAATAAAATAAGTTTATAATGCACGTCAAGCATATCGTTCATCACTTAGAGGCAATAGAACAGAAATGCAACATCTTTTGACATTGATGGAACGCGACAAATACGTCTATTGATATAGGAAAGTAGAGGGTTCAGATGAGTTGAGGGACATCTTTTGGGTCCATCCAAACGCTATCACTCTTGTAAATAATTTTCACATAATATTGATTATGGATAACACTTACAAGACCTATAGATATCGAATGCCATTACTTGAGATTATTGATGTTACATCTACTGAAATGATATTTTGTGTGAGATTTGCATATCTAAAGTCTGAGCATGTTGATAACTTCACATGGGCACTACAAATGGTGAAAGAACAGATTACAAGTGGTGAAGTTGAAGTCATCGTTACTGATAGAGACCTTGCTTTGATAAACGCGGTTGAAATTTTTTTTCTTCCAAAAGCAGTGAATTTATTATGCTTGTTTCATATATGCAAGAATGTCAAAGCCAAGTGCAAGATGATTATGTTTCCAAAAAAGAAGCAAGTGCAAATAATGGAGACATGGGAGGCTCTTATTTACAGTTATGATGAGACTCAGTACTACACGATGTTGGCTATCTTTGAAGGAATTTGTAGTAGATGTTCTATTTTTTATGATTATGTACATGAGCAGTGGTTAATTCCTCACAAGGAAAGGTTTGTTGAGGCATGGACAAATAGAGTTATGCACTTTGGGAACACCACAATACAAAGGGTTGAGTCGGCGCGTTGGAGTTTGAAAAAGATATTACAAGATAGTATTGGTGATAAATGCAGTGTTTGGGAAACCATCAACAACATGATTGTATTACAACACAATGAGATAATATCATAATTTGAAAAGAGCATAATTCAAAAGGTGCATCGATATAGTAACAGATTATACGCAAATTTGCGTGGTGTTGTGTCAAAAAAATGCAATTGATCACATTGCGGCAGAGTATGACCGCGTCAAGCATGTAGGTATTGATCAGACTGAGTGTCGTTGCACAATTAGGACAACTCATGGTCTACCTTGTGCATGTGAAATAACTAGATATAATATGATCCCATGGTTAAAACAAAAGGTGCACCAAAAAAAGGAAAAAGTAATGTATCAAAAAGAGATAAATCAACCAAGTGTGATCCATCTTGGTGGGAGTATGTGGATGCAAGTATTTGATGTAGTGGCACAAATGCATGTAGCACTATTGATACCAGTAAATTAGAAAACATGGCACCTCGACCCTCAGTCCAAAAGGTCACACCTCGACCATCAGTCCAAAAGCTCACACCTCGTCCATCAGTTAGCAAAGTTCAACAACCAAGAGTTCTCGTCTTCAAAGATTGGTTGCTAGTTGAAATTCATAATTTCATAGATAACATTATTGATGTCGGTGATGATGGTAATTGTGGATATCGTGCAGTCGCATATTTACTTGGAATAGGTGAAAACTATTGAGCATTCATCCGTCAACAGTGTATCATAGAGCTTCAAGAGTTCATGTCTCATTACGAGATACTATTTGGTGGAGAAAATTATGTTTGACAACTTATACAAAATGTTTATGTTGAGCAAGTTGCAACGAAGGATAATTGGATGACATTTCTAGAAATGGGATATGTGATTGCTTCAAAGTTTAACGTGGTTGTCGTCGCATTATCACTTCACCAATCGCAAACATATTTTCCACTTCGAAGTCCACCAACAACATCTATGTCAGATCATCGTGTGATTGTTATTGCATTTGTTAATAACTGTAATTTCGTACAGGTATTAATTGATAATTAATAATCTATAATTTTTTTATAATTGATAATTGATAATTGATAACTGATTTATAATTTTATTTAATTTAACAGGTTTACTTAAAGTCAGATTCTCCTATACCACCAGCAAGTAATTTGTGAAAAAGATATTGCAATGAAGAAGCACGACAATGGGAGAATATTTATATGGATCGCATGCAACATTGGTTGCAGATATTTCCAGAAACTATAAATGAAGTTATTATAAACTGAATTAATAACATGTAATAAAGTTGTTTGATTAATTAACGTGTTTAATTAATTAACTTGTTTAATTTTTTTTTTTCGAAATCCAAAGTGATATCTAAAATATATATCAAAAATAGAGATCCAAAATCCAAATTAAAAAATAGATATAAAAAATAGAGATCCAAAATCTAAATCCAAAATAGATATAAAAAATAGAGATCCAAAATCTAAATCCAAAATAGATATCATAAAATAGAGATCCAAAATCTAAATCCAAATCCAACATAAATATCAAAAATAAATATTCAATACGAAATACAAATTCAAATCCTAAGTCTGCCTATATCGCCTACGGTATGGTACTACATTAGTCCAATCTCTACCACCACCCCTCTGAGATCGCAATACCAAAATTAATTCATTGACGAGTGCGATGCCATCAGGTAATATCAGTTGTTGACCAAGAAGCTCCTCTGCAATTTGTATTGCCCGACGTTGTATTAAAAAACACATTAATTAAATGATTAATAATATTAATAAAGTTATAACTTAAAGTTAAATGAATTTATTGTTGTGACATCTGGAGCATGATCATCATCGGCAGATTCTGCAACCGAAGGAGCTACATATACTGGTTCTCTACGAATGATATATGGACGAGAAATCCGACGAAACCAGTCCATGTACTCATTTGCGCACTCTGCAGGTTTGTGTACAATTGCCCCAGCGTCAACTACATGAACATCATATTGCGTAAACATGATGTCCATTTCCTCTGGTGTGGTCTTCTAGCCTAAAATCTCCAAAGGTGAATCAGGGATGGTTTGGACATGTCCATATTGACGCAATACTCTATCTGGTAAGTGAGCATACATCTTGGGACCCCAGCATATCCACCCTCTAAATAGTGAAACAACCTCAAATAGTCGCTTTGGTTTATGTTCTATGTAGGGTGTCCAACATATGTCATCAACATCAATCTCGTCTAGTGCTTTCCTAAATGGAATAACCAAACCTTTATCTCATTTTGGCTTCCATATAAGTGCTCTCGGATATTCCTCATCATAAGTCTGAGATAGTCGACAATAATTCGCACACAATGCTAGAAAATGCTCATACACCCACGCCTGCACATATGTAATAACATATTCATAAATCAGTAAAGCAACAAACCACAAAATCAGGAAATAAATCAAACAAGGAAAGCAAGCGCAAATACCTGTAATAGTGTCAGATATCCGGATACCGTCCTAGTCAGATGCATGCTCGCTTCTCGAATATTGTCGTACAGATAAGCAAGCGCATCAGCACCCCATGCATATCCCCCGCATGAGTTGAGGTCTCTGAAGTATTCAAGGTAGACAACACTCACTACGAATGCACTCTTCTCGCCGAACAAGGTGCAACACACCAAAAATAAAAGAAATGCCCTCACAGCCATCTGCCAATGCTGATCAGCACATCGCTGATGGTATACATCGAGCAACCAACTATACCGAACAGTGGTTGTCCACGTCATGTTAAACTCAGCATATGCATCAGCCAAACTAACCCCAACTAACTCACCCAATAATTCATCAGCTTCATGCTTATTAAATATATTAACGCTAAAAAACGCACCAGTGATGGGTATATGCAGCATCGAAGACACATCATCCAAATTAATAGTCATCTCCCCAATTGGAAGATGAAAGCTGTTAGTGTCGCGATGCCATCTCTCGACAAAGGAAGAAATTAGACCTTTGTCGATCATCTCTTAGCTGCATTTTAGCAATGGATATAAATCGGAACTTTTAACAAGTTTCTCAACCTCTTTATTTTCTATGACAGCTTCTTTTAATTTTTTTCCATTGCTAAAAACCCTTAACTCTCCGCAATCTTGAAATAAATTAACCATACAAATATAAGTTGAAACACATTAACCAAAATTAAATATTTAATTTAATTAAAATATTTACTTACCACGTCGTCCCATAGTCGTGTCGCAATATGATCCCCATAGGTCCTTAAGACAGACCTGTCAACCGGACCCCCAAGATATTCGTCAACTGCTTCAGGGTGGGCCTCATCAACATGAGCCTCATCAGCATGGGCCTCATCAGCATGTTGGGCCTCATCCACTTGCCCCTGTTCTGCTTGTTGCCTCTGCAATCTTCGTTGGTGACGCAATTCAAGCTGAGCACGGTGAGCCCGTGCAGAAGTGGTTGGTCTAACACAACAACTTTCAGGCCCTTCTATAACACGACTGTCTCTATCAGTAAACATTGTTTGTACCATTTCTGCATAAACAAATCATAATCAGTATAAAAAAACATAACAATATAACATTTATGCAAGTCCACAAGACAACATGACCTACGTGAACTGAGTTCACGTATGTGAACTGAGTTTACGTACGTGAACTCCATAACAAAATTTGTGTGCCTACGTGAACTTCATCAATCTACGTGAACTCCATCACAAATATTTTGTGCCTACGTGAACTTAGTTCACGTACGTGAACTTCATCAGTCTACGTGAACGCCAACAACCTACGTGAACTGAGTTCACGTCCACATACGTGATTTGAGTTCACGTATTGGATTTCAGTTCACGTATGTCACCACATTTAGAATACGTGAACTGAGTTCACGTTCATCATTTCAAAATAGCCTTCAAACCCAGAAAACCTTAAAACACCCCTAAACCCAGAAAACTTCTTCATTCAACAGCCCCATTCAGAATAAATTGCAGAGAGTTTAACACAAAAACGAAAAACAACAATGGCTTACTTGATTGATTGAAGAAGCTTCAAGTGATTCAAGATGGTGTTGAATGTGTTGAAGATGGTATTCAAGATGATTGCTTACTTGTTTACTTGATTGAATATTAAAATGAGTTTATAAATTAATGAAGAGATTGAAGAATGTAAATTATTGAAGATGAAGGAGATGAATGTGCAAGGTTGAAGGAGATGAAAGAGATGAATTTAAAAATGTGGTTTAATTGAATAAAGAGGGAAGGACAATTTGGGTATTTTGGGTTTAAAAAAAATTAAGGGGTGTAGGAAGTAATATGAGGGGTGTGGAAGTAAAATTGATTTATTATTATTAAATATTTTAAAAATAATTATAACATTAAAAAATACAAAATATTTTTATAAATAATAAAAATAATTAATTTAATAATATTATGTAATTTTTAATAATTATAATAATAAAAAGAATAATAATAATAATTAAAATAATAATAATAATAAAAAAGAAAATTCTATTAATAAAAAGAAAAAATACATTAAAAAAAAAGAAAAAAATACTACAAATAAAAAAAAATACATCAAATAAAAATTAATTATTTTCATCTCAATGACCTCTAGTTCCACATCTACGCGGTTGTCGAACTTGTCTAGCCCTTTGAACAATTTAAGGTTGTTGTGGTTGATCTTCGTTGTAATCTGTTTGTGGATTAGAACCACTACCACCTGCTTCCGTATAATTTTGAGTTTCAACATTATACATAGAATCAAAAGCCGCATAAGCCGACTCAGGAGTTGTGCAATGAGTACGAAACAAATTAAAGAAAATTTCGCTCTCGGTCGAATTAATGGGAGTTGGTATTGTTAGCACTGAAGGAACGTAATATTGAGTCGGTATATCTGCAGCTTCGTGAAGATGTTGCGGTGATGATAAAAACGGTGTTTGGTGCATGGTATTTTGTTTTGGGATTGATTGAGGTATAGAGTGAACATCTGGATATGTTGAAGGTTGCTAATGTGAATCACGCAAGTATCGTTCCACACACACATATATATATATATATATATATATATATATAATTTAGTGTGATTTATGAACCAATTCATATATTCTTTAGTGTGGCATAAAACACCTTCAACGTATTGACCTTGCAATATGTAATTATGACGTTCATTCCAATGTTGAATTTCATCTTTCCAAACCATACTCCAATTATCATCGATGCCACGCCTCATGTCGACCTCATGGTAGAGCGTCATATCTTCTGGAGGTTATAGAATCGGTTGATGAAAGCCGAATTGAGGTGCAACTCTATCTGCATGATGTTTTTCGACGATATGATAACAGTGCAGATAGGTACATGCAGTCTAAGTGTTGATCTCTTGTTCGGGTACCTCGTGTTGGAACCCGAGTTACGATCTCCAAAGAAACTGAATGTTAAAAAAATAGAATAAAGTAAATATTAAGAGATAAAAAAATTTAAATTGTAACTACATGAAAATGAATATGAATATATTACTTCATGAACCATCATATGATCGATAGTATTTCGGTATCCTTCTATATCATTGTGAGGAACTCTACTGAAATTTAGACCCCCGAAATTAAATCTGTCGAATATATAAAAAAGAAATATATAATAAAATTAGTAATACGGTAAATAATAAATTTTAAAAAATTAAAATATATAAAAATTATGTTCAATAATTACCCTTGTGCAAGTGGAAATATTCATGCATTGGGTGCATCCGGAGTTACACAAGTCAAACGATATCATGCCCAATTTTTCAACAACAATGCATATAATTCTCTATAGAGTGTTGCTAAAACTGCCGAACCCCAACTATAATGGGATGCATTATTTAAATCGCCCAAGATTGAAAGATATTTTAGATGTACACGATTATTGGATTTGTCTAACATCAACAATCCTCCAATCATACGTAATATATATGCTTGACATGATGCTTGTTTTTCTTCTTCGGATGCGTTTTCCCCAACATTATCAAAAGTATTTTAAGCCATTTTAATTTAATAAAATTACCCTTTGTTGCTCCCTCAGGTGGAATAACTCCTAAATATTCTTGACAAACATCTTTCACATTCACAAAATTTGAACCGCTCTTTGGAAAACCAAACACTTTTAATCCTAAAATATAGTACACGTCTTCTAAAGTTATTGTGCACTCACCTATTGGGAGATGAAAAGTATGCGTTTCTGGTCTTCATCTTTCAACCAAAGCAGTAATCAAACCGACATCGATCTTGTAATTTCCAAGTTTGATCACTTCACCAAATCCAGCTTGTTGCAAATACGGTAATATGACGTCGTTCGGTTTTTTGTTGACATGACTATGACATTTCAATTTATCCTTCGAAGGAATCTGAAATTAATAATATAAAATATAAAATTACATAATATATAAATTAATAATATAAAAAATATTCAATATATAAGACAAGACATTAATATAAAATATAAAATTAATAATATATAAAATATTCAATATATAAGACAATAGTATAAAATATAAAACATGAAATATAAAATTAACAATATATAAATTAATAATATATAAGACATTAATATAAAATACTTACAAATGCTTGAATGTATCGACTTTCAGCTCTATGATTTTTGGATAATTCCATGAGTAAAGTTGAAGAAAATGTGTTTGAGAAATGAGAGAAAGTGTGTTTGAGATTAAGATGGAGGAAGTGTGTTTGATGATGTTGGTATGGAGTGTTTATATACGAAATCGCAGGGCCAGGTAGCAATCCTCACATGAAGAAAACATAAAGCATCAAATTTGTCAGCCATCAAATTATTAAATGCTTTTTGCAATCGAGATTCAAGTCCAACAGGGTAATTTGCAACGTGTAATGGAACACGATTAATCTTGCTAGTCACTTTTTTTACTAACTTCCCAATTAAATCATATTCATATTAATTCCTGTCCAATCAGATATGTCTCAATAAATGCATTAGAATCCCAAACACATCAATGCTATGACCAAGAATATCAAATCCATAAACTTTGATATTATGTAAGTGAAGAATTCTGAAGGTCTGAAATGGTAATTATCGATTAAAAAATTGAAAATTCATTATCCCTATTTAACACTCCACAAAGAATGCATCTTTTATCATCACATGAAGTCATTGTTATAAATTGTGACTGCAGTTACAAAAGCAAATCTTTAAACTGTGGAAAAATATATTGGTCTAAATTGCAGTAGCGATATCTGAACATAATTCTGTTTTTAAGAATTTGTTTGTCACATATAAGTCATGTAAAATACACATTTAAATTTGAATTGCCGAAGATAAACAATAAACTAGGACCTATGATTGATTAAATTTCTAAATAACATATATTTAAGATTAATAACCAAATGATGACCACAATATTACCTCCTAAGTAAACATGCATATGGTCCTGTACATTGGATGGTAATGGTATTGTGAACAGAACCCCAGTGATTTTACCATCTCATCCAAAGCAAAGAAAATTTTATCAGTTATCTGAATTAATTTAACAAACAATGTATGATTTGCATAAAAATCAGAACAGAAAATGGTCAATAGGCAAATAAAGTCCCCAAAATGTATACACTGGGTGTATATGAGATGAGCAGTTCCAGAATATTTGAGCTCAAAACATTAATTTAACAAACATATGTGAGGCCTACCTGCAATCAGCTTCTGAGTGACTTCTGCAAGGATCTGACTGGTATCCAGCAAATTCAGGTGTGTTAATGGCAAAATCTTACCTTCACTTCTGAAAAGGAAATGGTACAAAAAGAGCAAAATAAACTTTTATATGTCTTTCATCTGTGATTCGTTTAACTCTTCATTTTGTCGTTATAATTGTATAATAATTGAATTATTGAACTAACAAATACATTGCTGCATGCACATCAAACATTGTGATTTTTTGTGATATTTGTAATTGCAAATGGGAACTTCCTAAGCATATGCGAAACTAAATTTATGCAGACCATCCATCTCAATAATCAGTAATTTCTACTTGCAGGTGTTTGTATTATAGCAGGTTTTGTAAGCTTTGACTTGTATAGAATTGTGTGTCTATTAAATCCACATAGGTTACTATCATACTATATACAGTGTACTGTATAACTGTAACTATTAATTATACAAGGAACAACTTCATAGATTATAGAAAACCCGCACTAAGTTCCTTCAGTTAATGACAGTTACACTGTTCATTATACTTGTGGCTAAAGCTAATATTGCCAACTTCATATGTGCTTAAATCTAACTCTTATTATAACGCTCCCCCTAGTGCATATATGTCATATGAACCCCAGGCTGTCTAAGAGATTTAGTAAATATACTCCCTACATTCCTTTTAAATTTTTGTTTTATGGTTATTTACACATACCAAGAAAACTAATAAAATTTGATACTTCTAATAAGATTATTTGTTTTTTTTCTATAATATCCTTAATCATTTATTATTCCGTTCCACTTATTTCTCTTGGCAATAAATAGTAAGGGTACTATTTACAAAACAATAGTTAATGTTGCATTGAGTTTTGAAAACGGCAAAGAAATAGGAACAAAATTCTTCTATAAACGGAACACTTAAAAATGAACAGAGGGAATACAAGCTAAGTGATTGTTTAAATTTACAGAACCAGTAGTGATCTTGCTTTAAAGAATCCTTTTGCTTCTTAACAAAATGACTGGTAACCTCCATTTGATTGATCAATAATTGATTTCAATCTGATGAGAGAGTTTGTGAGAGAGAAGAAAGGATTTGTAGACATACTCAAACAATCACAATAGGAAGTAACAAAAAGTCCTAAAAACAGCAGTCTAATTAATTGTAACAAGCACAATAGGAAGTGTCAAAAGGAATTCATTATAAGCAAATAAACAGCACTCCAAATTAGTTTAGATAGATTAAAATATGAATTACCAAATTCAGATATGATTTAAATTGTTTTATCTACTCTTTTTTCTCTTTTCTATTTCTCTCCCAAGTTGTTTCAAATTGGTTAGTATTTTTTAAACCAATTTTTCCTTTATATCCAATCTCTGTATCTTTTTTTGACTATCATCTCTTCACCTAAAATTCGGTACCTTGTTCAAATATAGACTTTAATAAGAAACAGAAAATAGAAGTAAAATAACAAAGAGACCGTAACAGAGGGTGTGGAAGTCTAAACACTACTGGTAATAATTTCTCATGAATCTCAAGTCTATACACTAATACTTAGGACATTTTACAAACACTTCATATGCACATTAAGGATACTAATGCTCTAACTATGATAGTTCTTCTCACTAATTAACATAGTGCATAAAGATTAAAATAAACAATCAACATCTCAAGTTACATGAACAATCAATGCAAATAACCATTTCAAGATTATTATAGAGTTACTTTTAGAGTAATGCAAAAGCAGAGGTTGAGCGATAACAGAGCAAATATGAAAATACATACCAAAATCACCAAGTCACAAAGAGGTAGAAGTCTCGCAAGATTCAAAAACCCTAATCGATGCAGAGGTTGAGCATGCAGAAACCGTAATCGATTCAGAAGCTTCCTTCTTTTTTCCTCTTTTTCATTCAGAAAGAAGGTCGAGCAATAGAGAAGAGAGAGTTCTTGCGAGAGAGAATAGAGGGTTAAGCATATGGATTGTTTTGCGCGAGGGAGAAAGGGGAATTTGATGAGAGAGTTTTTGAGAGAGAAAAAAGGATTTGTTGAGAAGAGATTTTGCCCTAAGAAGAGTTTGCTTACAAGAGGGTTTGCAACAGAGAATAGTGTTATTGCTCGACAATTGATATCAAATGGGCATGGGTAATGAAATATTTGGAAGATTTAGAGATTTTTTTTTTTTTTTATTTTTTTATTTTAAGAAGGGTTTTATATAACGGGTTGAATATAAACTAAAAATAATAATGGTAGTGGAAAAGAGGATTATAGAGTTACTTTTTCCAATTTTACAAATACAAATAAAAATTTAAATATATTTTATTCAAAATTTGAAATAAATAATTTTAATTTTTTTATATATTTTTAAGATCAAAGTAATATCAAACCTCCAATAACTGAACCCACCACAACATGAAGACTAACCTTCTTTGTATTCGAATCGGAATTGTCTAGGTCAATCAAATCCAACAATTCAATCACTTTCATTAATTCTACCCCGTTAAAACGTATGTCGTATTGGGCTTTATGCTAATTTAAAATTATATCTTTAAATTTTAAAAAGAAAAAATTCTAAGTTATTTTACAACAATAGTGATAGATTATTCACAATCAACTTTAATTAATCAAATTAATTAAAAAATAATAATAGAATTAGACAACTATATTTCATTAATTTTTGTTTAGAATTTTAAATTTTACATCACTTAAATGTTCTAAATTAGTCTATTCCCTTATTCAAAATTTTCCAATAACATAACCTCACCTAAAATAACTTTTACTAAAAAAAAATATTTAAAAAAAATTCATTATTTCAAAAAAAAAATAATGTTGTACAACCATTTTTAAAAAACAAAAGCGTTAGATCATAGAATTTAAAAAAAAAACTACTTTATTTTAAAATTAAGTATTTGCAAGAAAATCCGCAGATACTACCTACGAAGTTTGCTGCGGATATTTCATGCGGAAAATTCCGCAGATAAATCCTTAGGAATTTTGTGAAATTTGTTGCGGATATAGATTCACATATAAATCCGCAGGAAACCAAAACTTACCTGCAGGAAATATACTAGGTGTGCCTTTTACAACGCTTTTTTTTAAAAAGCGCTGTAAAATGCAGACCCATCATTCATTTTAGTAATCGGTTTGCCAATCGATTGATCCATAATTCATATATTTGGTGTGCCTTTTACAGCGTTTTTTTTTTAAAAAACGCTGTAAAATGCAGACCCATAATTCATTTTAGTAATCGGTTTGCCAATTGATTGACCCATAATTCATATATTTAGTGTGCCTTTTACAGCGCTTTTGTTAAAAAGCGCCGTAAAATGCAAACCCATAATTCATATATTTTTTGTGCCTTTTACAGCGCTTTTTCAAAAAAGCGCTGCAAAATATGTTTTTTTTTTTTTAAAAGCGCTTTTTAGCTTTTTATGGCATTTTTTTTAGAAAGCACTGTCTTTTATCTTTTTATCCAAAATGATTTTGATCCATTTCATACAACACAATCCGTTCACACAACACAACACAACCAGATACATATATATAACCCTGTAACACTATAATTTACAATAAGCAGTTCACACAATCAGATACATATATATAACCCTGTAACACTGTAATTTACAACCTAATTAACTACATTCAGATACATATATATAACCTAATTTACAACCTAATTAACTACATATACATTGAACCTAATTTACAACCTAATTAACTACATATTCATATGCATGTTCATATATTGTCCTATGATTATATACATATAATAACTAACAAAATATACAGAATATGCACAAGCTACCATATAATATTTAGATCCCTTGCCCAGCAGCATGCTATTTCCCAGAAAATCAAATAGTTTTCATTTCAAGCACATACTGACACCAGTCTTCCTTTAATTCCATTAGATCTTCCTCAGAATATGATGGACTGGAATTGTCACAGTACTGCAATATAAAAATTGAACATATTATATTAAGTTAGTATCAAATATATAGATAATTTATATATGAAAATCATATAATGAAAATAACGTAGTACCCACAGTCGATGTTGTTTGTTTGACGAGGGCACTTTATTGGGATCCATGTAATGTTATTAGACTTTTGCTTCGACACTTTAGCACCTCTTTGAGCTCGAAAAACCTTTAAGGCACTAACGAATGAATAAATGTGATTATTATAGCATGAACAAACACATTATTTATATATATATGTAAGAAAAAAATGAATATTACTTACGTGTCGAACATAGTCTTTATTTTGGAATGATTGTTGTAATTGCCATGCGCGGGATCCAAATAGTATATAACTTCAGAGACCGCATTGATTGCAAATAGCACCCAATGTGCCCTACAACAACAAAAAATTGGTTAAGCAATTTTGTTTATACACAACTAATAAATTAAATTCTCATCAATTAAAAAAGATAAAATTACGTAACCTGAATTATATGGTGCGAAGAACAATTTATCCTTTTCTATATTTCCTAAAAACATATCTACAATGTATTTCTTTACATTATCTGGATCGAGTTTCCACATTGACATCTTATGCGGAGACAAGAATGAGTATTTATTTGACAATTTCCTCGTGCACACGACCTTCTCATACAAAAACCTTCAATGAAAATTTTAAACTAGATTAATTACCAATACATTTAATTAATTACCAATAAATGCAATTAAAAGTATTTTTTACCTTATGTACAAACTCATTACAGTAGCACTGAGCTCCTTATGTTCGAGAAGTTCGTATATGTGCTCCTTTTCGAGAAATTCATCATACTCATCTCCGAATATATCTTTATTCATGGGTACGATGCGCGAATCGTCGTTGCTGCCCATGTTCCTTTTTACTTGGATGTCAAGACACGCCCTGCATTTACCAAGGTATGGCTGACTTATTTTAGGAGCAGCAGCAACGACCAATTTTTCCCGATCCAGTTTTTTTCTTGCTGCAAGTTTGGCAGCTTTATTATCCTCCGGCCTTTGTGATTTGGCAGCTCTATTAACCTCCAATTTTTGAGGTTTGCTGCCGTTTTTTGGCTGTACGGGTGGTTTATTTAATTGGATTTACAAAAATGAGGTTAAATGTTAGTTTGTTGAATATGAAAAAATTGACAAACCTTACGCAATAAATGTGACAAACCTTTTCGGGAGATGTAACTGATTCGTTTATGGGAATTTTTTTATCGAGGGCAACAAGGTTTGTGGGCCATGCCATGTAACTACCAATAGCGTCGCCCAATAACTACATATCTCCATCGTTGTCCGGTATCGGCAACGGTGCAGTTGGTTCGAAAGCAACAACAAGCGATACTTTGACATGGCCTGCAGGGATCAGAGTATTGTGCAATACTTCTCCCGAAGTATTGTACAATTTTCCTTTTCCCACCTTCCGATGAGTAGGCGAGGACAAGTATAGGACACATGGAGTGACACCCTAAATCAATAGTTAAAACATAAGTACGGTTAATATATAAGTTTGTTTAATACATAAGTAATTACATAAGCAAGTAAGTAATCAATTACCTCGGGAATACTTTTCAGACCGACGTTGCAACTCGCGGTTTCACTCTCCATTTGTATTTCATGTTGGAGCTGATCTAGGAGTTGCTTGTCTTTGTTCGTATTCACCAATTGTGCCACTTGCTCTGTAAGTATTCTGAGCTTCTCTAATACTTCCTCATTGAAAGGTTTTTGGCGCTTCTCTTGAGGAAAAAAGCTTTTGGGAGTTACGCAAAATCCTTTCCCCCTAACCCGACCGGAATACTCAGGGACATTAAACACTTTACTAAGAATGTCCCTACAAGTATCCTTGTTGCCCTCCTGATTTTCAGAATTTTGTTCGATAATCTCCTAAAATACATGTAACATTAAAACACAATATTAAAAAGTATTCAATAGCATTTTTAAAATACAATATTAAAAAGTATTTAAGTGATAAATACAATATTAAAAAATATTAAAGTGATAATATACTTATACAAAGTTCTACTACTTTTTTGACATTTTCATTATCAACCACTCCGTCTTTATTATCACGCGCTTCCTTCCATAAGATATGACGACCCAAGGGTTGATCGGCTTGGGTGTCTTTTAGCTATTCGTTAAGATCATAAACAAAATAATACAAACTAGTTACACACTATAGTTTATAATACAAATTACTTCATTATATAAAAATGATGTTTAATTACTTAGAAGTTGTTGATCAAGGCGTGCATATCCCATACGTGATTTTTTGTATTGGTGTGTTGGATTGTTTGCCCGTTCGCGATTTGCCTTACTAATATTCTATATAAAAAAAATAGCAATTGTGTAAAAATTTAAAATACGCTACAAATATGAATAATAAAACACGAATGCTAATAAATTAATCACTTACGACAAACGCGGGGTCAGAACGTTTGGAAACAAATGCACTCCATTCATCGTTTGATATATAATGTTTATAGATTTTTGGAGGTTCAGCATTTGTGTTTCCTTCTCTATCTTTTAGATAGAAATTTGAGAGATGAGATCTAAATCCACGATGGATCTTCCCAGCAACTCTCAAAACATAACTCTTTCGTCCCTCATCAAGAACAAAAGTCGTCTGCATTAATGAAAAAAATTATAAGTAAAGTATTTCAATGAAAAAAATTATAAATGACAAAAGAGTGGATCAAAAAATTTACTTGAATGTCATTCCATATTAAATCTTTGGCATCCTTCAACGCCTTATCTCTCCAATCGTCAATCGTAATTGGGATATTTTGACGAACAACAGCCCCAATATAGCTTACAAACATAGAGCTGTTGGGGTCAATTGGCTGACCACTCTCATTCCAGCCAACCTAATAAACTCATATAGTAAATACATGCTATTAATAAAAGATAAAAAAATACACAGCAAACAGAGTATAGTATAGTATAGTATAACCTCAAACTTGGTGCCATTGCTCCTTGCTTTAATCACGTTTTGCATTATAGTTGCACCACGTTTGACTTCATTTTCATAAGTCTTAGTGGTGCCAACTTCTTCATTTTGACATTCTAAATCTTTGTTTGTATCCATTTAACTACAAAAAGTTCAACATGCAGTTTAGTATAACATCAACAAGCTCAACATGCATCATGCATTATTCTAAACAAGTTCAACATGTATCAGTATATCTTAAACAAGCTCAACATGCATTTTAATGATTACAAAAAATTAATAACATAAATACCTGAATAATGGTTTGAAGAAAGATGAAATGCAAAGAAAAGAGGGTTCGCAGAAAGTTCACAGAAAAACGGTTTGAAGAAATACGTAATGAGGGTTACGTATTTCAATGAAAATATATTGTGTGTAGTGGGAGAGATGATCTTGGATGGAAATACGGTTCGAAATGAAGGAGATGATCGTGGAAATAAGGTTCGTAATGGACAAGATTATAGGATTTGCAAAAGAAGAGAAGAACGATGAAGGTTGAGTATCAACTGGCACATCAATTTGAACTAAATATCTGAGTTACTAGGACAAGTCAAGTCGATTGGCAAATCAATTGGAGTAAATGTGTGAGTTACAGGGAGAATTTAGCCCATTGCCAAATCGATTATGTCAATGAAAGTGAGTCGATTGAGTAATCGATTATTTGAACAAAACAAGTATAATCGATTAGTCAATTGATTCTGATATAAATTGAGTATCAATTTCTGATATATGCATTAAAAGAATCGATTAGGAAATCGATTAGTTCATTATACCAACATTTGGTTTATTTTGGTTCAATATTGGATGACATTAAAAACATTGTTATCATTGTTTATTGGATTAAAAACATGTTATCACAATACTTTAGGAGATGATAAATTATTAGAAATGAGAACTTCTGAAAAATCTATGCACTGAGCAAAAGAGAATCTCTCTGTACAGATCAGTTCAGTTCATGTAAATTACTAATTTATATTCAGTTCAGTTCATGTAAATCAAGCTAAATATAAAACACTCATTGTTACATGAACTTAGTATAAAACACTCAATTCAAATTACATGCATATTTATCACAATAATTCAGATTACATGTATGGCTTATATAAAACAATTAAACATGTACATTAAGATGCCCTTCTTCTTTTCCTGGTGGGATTTACATTTGTTTGTCCATTTACAATACGAAACGATGGATTAATCCAAATTCCCTCATCATGATCATCTCTAAGATATAAACCATCATCAGTTGAATCAATTTCATGTGGTTGTTGTGATGTTGCAAATAAAAGATCATTACCAACATCTTCATCATTATTGGTATCGTCACTTATTTTATTGGTCGATAGGACAACAGACCATTTATTATCAGAAGGATCAGTGACATAAAACACTTGTTGAGCTTGCGACACTTAAATAAAAGGCTCGTCTTTGTATCCCACCCTATTAAAATCGACAAGCAAGAATCCTGACTCATCAATCTGAATGCCATTATTATTATCGACCCACATGCAACCAAATATGGGAACACGAAACATTGTGTAGTCTAACTCCCATATGCGCTCGATAACCCCAAAATATGATAGATTTGCATATATTGGGTTTTTGTCTTTTGCACTTGAGACATGCATCGCTTCAGCTACGAGAGTGACTCCACTATTTTGCATAGTGGTCTGATCATCTTGTTCTTTGGTATAAAATGTGTAGTCGTTAATAACATAACCAGTGTAAGAAAAGACATGTAAACAATGATATTCTTCCTTAATATAGTCAGTAGTCTCCTTCCAATTATCCCTTATCCTGATATTCTTCCCGAATGACGAGACATGGGAAGCCCTATGGATTCAACATTGGACAAATATTCAGTACAAAATTCAGCAGCCTCTTCAACAATGTATCGTTCAGCAATACAACCTTCTGTTCGACTTCTACTTTTTACGTACCCTTTTAATATTTTCATATATCGTTCTATTGGATACATCCATCTCATATAAGCTGGCCCACAAAGTTGTGTCTCCTTAACCAGATGAACACTAAGGTGAACCATTATATCAAAAAACAAGGGTGGGAAATACATTTCAAGCTCACACAAAGTAACAACAATTTCCCTCTGTAATGTCGGTAATTTCTAAGGGTCGATCACTTTACTACAAATTTCCGTGAAGAAGAAACATAATCTAGTTAAGGCTAGTCGAACTTTTTCAGGTAAAATGGAACGTATACCTATTGGTAGCAAATGCTCCATTAGAATATGACAATCATGAGTCTTCAAACCTTTTAACTTGAGGTCTTTCATACAAACCAAATTTTTAATGTTTGAAGAGTATCCTACTGGAACTTTAACTTTGTGTAAAAATTTACATAAAACAATTTTTTCCTTTCTAGATAGAGTATGAGCGGCTGGAGGTAGATATGTGCGATTTCCTTTCTTTACTAGAGCCAATTCATTTCTTATTCCCATATCGACCAAGTCCAATCTTGCGTTGATGCCATCTTTAGACTTTCCTGGAACATTGAGTAACGTACCAATAATACTATCAAATACATTTTTTTCAATATGCATCACATCGAGGAAATGTCTTATATACAATGACTTCCAATATGACAATTCAAAGAAAATTGATTTTTTCTTCCACCCAGTTTTGACCAGCTCTCCAGCAAAAGGTTTGCCAAATTTATTGGTCAAACCTTGTACTTTTTCAAGTATTTGATATCCACTCAGTGCTAAAGGAGCTTTACCTTCCTCTGATTTTCCATTGAATGCATTTCTCCACCCACGATACTAATGACTATAAGGTAAAAATCTACGATGTCCAAGAAACACATTCTTCTTACAATGTTTCAACCGCATCCAATTTTTACTCTCTTCACATATAGGACATGCACACTGACCTTTAATGTTATATCCTGATAAATTACCATATGCTGGAAAATCATTAATTATGCCGAACAACATAGCCCTCAAATTGAAACATTCTTTCTTATACCCATCATAAACTTCCACACCTGCCTCCCACACACGTTTTAAATCTTCGATTAAAGGAGTCAAGTATACGTCGATATCATTCCCCGGTTGTTTGGGTCCAAAAATTAACAGAGACAACATCATAAACTTACGCTTCATACATAACCATGGAGGTAGGTTATATATTACCAAAATCACAGGCCACGTGCTTTGTCAGATGCTTTGAAGACCATGTGAATTCATTCCATCAGTAGAAAATTCAAGTCTTAGATTTCTTGACTCTATCCCGAATTCAGAATACTCGTGATTAATTTTTGCCCATTGTGGGGAATCTGCAGGGTGTCGAAACATTCCATCTCTAATTCTTTCATCTACATGCCATGTTTAGTGTTTTGAATCTTCTTCACTGCGATACATGCGCCTAAATCTTGGTATTATAGGAAAATACCACACGACTTTTGCTGGAGTAGATTATTTCTTCTTATATCGAGAGACATTGCATTTCGGACACGCCTTAAGTAGTTCATATTCATTTTGAAAAAAAATGCAATCGTTAGGACACACATGAATCCTTTCGTAACTCATGCCAATAGAACACAAAATCCATTTAGCCTCGTAGGTTTGACTGGGAAGTTCATTATCATCTGGCAACATATCTTTTATGAGTGTTAATAATTCTGTAAAGCTTTTATCAAACCATCCATTACTCGCTTTTAAGTTGTACAACTTTAATATCGCCGACAGTCTTGTGAATTTAGTACAACCATTATATAACTTTTCTCTGCAATACTCAACAAACTTTCAAACATTTTAGGACAATCTCGAAGATCTTCTTCAACTGCTTTTGCGATCTCATCAACTCGGTCCGGCTCATATGTATCTGTATCGAAGTCAGTTGAAGCATATGTCGAACTATTCTCAAAATTAATGTTTCATTTTTTTTTCTCACCATGTCTTATCCAACATGTGTAGCTTTGATCAATTCCATTACATACTAGATGTCCTTCTAATTCATCTTCTCTAACACGTTTTCCAAAACAACATTTTAAACAAGGACAAACTACTCTATTTGGATCTTTTGCATTCTTCACTTCAAACTCAACAAACTCCTTCTCTCCAATTTCATACTCTTTTGACAATCGATTGGCAGACATCCATTTCCTATCCATATTATATTACCTATATAAATGCAGTTACAAAAATAATAAGCTTTAAAAACATATCAACAAGTTTCAAAAAGAAACCAATATCAACTAACAATTTCAAAACAGAACAGATCATGTGGTATGCGTTTTTGACTAGTAGAAGAGATTTAATATATATATATATATATATATATATATATAACAATTTTTAGTTTTCAATTATTAAAAAACTAAACATTTTTTGACAAAAACAAATTAAAAAATACCTGAGACAATGTAGATGGCCGCACAATACGTAGAGGATATGAGGGTTCCCAACGTATATAATCATTTGAAAGATGTAGAGGATATGAGGGTTCCCAACGTATATAATTATTTGAAAGATGTATTTTACAGCGCTTGTACTAAAAGCGCTGTAATAGGTAGTTAAATTCAATGAAAGCGCATGTATTTTACAGCGCTTGTGACAAAAACGCTGTAATAGGTAGTTAAATTCAATGAAAGCACATGTATTTTACAGCCCTTGTGAAAAAAGCGCTGTAATAGGTAGTTCAATTATTTGAAAGCGCATGTATTTTATAGCGCTTGTGAAAAAAAACGTTGTAAAATAATACGCGAAAGCGTTTCATTTTACAGCGCTTTTTTGAAAAGCGCTGTAAAAGCCTTATAACATTATGCCCAAATGTTATATGACCCTACAACAGCGCTTTTTTTAAAACGCTTGTCAAACAAGCGCTGTAAAAGGCTCCGTTATTTTTAAAATATATTTACAACAGCGCTTGTGTTTAGCAAGCGCTGTAAAAGGAGCGCTGTTAAATGTCATTTTTGGTGTAGTGATTTTTCTCTTCTACTAAGAAGGATTGTGGATGCATTTATCCGCCTTGTAGTTCAGTAACATTATGTATGAGAATGTTAGTTAATGACTATGAATGAATTGAACATTCATGACTGATGTTTGCGTTTTCTTATATAATGTAAAATAATAATATGTTGAAATGAATTATATACATTACAGTGTTTAAGTACGATATAGGTGAATCGGTGCACGAAGTAAACAAGGGAGACTATAATTCGTGTAAAGTACGGGGAAAAAATCACTTGGTGTACCCATCCGGGAATTCGAAGGTGGAACTTATAAAAATAGGAATGACCCTTGTGTTATGACCCTTTGTTTCATGGTTTCTTAACTGGCTAGTGATTTATACATTTCAGACATCATTATCATGGTCATGACATACCATATGCATCTTTGTGGATGCCTTAGTGACTGATTTAGTTTTCTTCATTGGTATGAGTGACTTATGTGTGGCGCCTTAGTGGCTAGCTATATCCGGATCATATATGTTTAGGAGCATGCATAACTTGCATACATTTGACTGTCATTTTTATTTTGATCTAATTATTTTCTCTAAGGTGACTTCCTACTTGATTTATTTAGATACATTTTATATCTTTTAATACACCTTTGTGAATTATTAAAAAAAATCAATTTCTCTAAATCTTTTATTACAAAAGGATTTTAAATTTATATTTTATGGTTATTAACTTATTATTTGGTTTAATCTTTCTGTGGGATGAATTGGCTCCTTACACCAACATTTAGGTACTAACGATCTCGAAGAGTAGCATGAATTATATTTGTTTCGCGCACGTGCGTGGGAGAAAGAGGTACTTTAACTAAATAATAATATTTATAGTGATAAGAACGATGTGGTACATTTTTTTTAAGTTTATTTACTTTTTATCGCCAATTTTAAATGAAAATGCGGAGGTGGGGTTCGTTTGTTAGGAAAAACCTGAATTATTTTATTTTAAGAAGTGAAAATTTTCTACAATTAGCAAATTAACTTTGGTGTACTTTGTACAATAGTTTGAAACTTATTATCCAGTGATGGAAGCAAATTTTTCTATCGAATGTGCGACTTTAATATTTACATAGTTGAAAACTACACAAAATATGAGAGTTTTTCAATGTTGGATTTCAAAAAAAATATTTTCAATGTGAGACTTAAATTTTCAAACAAGTTTCTTTCCACTTTAATTTACAAAAAAATATTTATTTCCAATATATGACTTCAACAAATTTTTAAATTCACACAATAATATATTTATGCTTCAACAAAAACGCTTGAAGTGTTCTATGCATCGCAGATAATGTGACATCTTGCCTCTACTCTGGACCGAATAAACACTTTACCTCTCACAAAATGAACAGCTATAATAACTAAACACCATCTCTACATTTTAAATTAAATCTACGAATCATAATTATTACCACAAAAAAGATTAAAAATGAAGTTCATATATAGCATTATACCGCATTAATTTATTACGAAAAGGTGCAATTTGTTTAAAACTCACGTAGGCAAGGATGTTATTTCGAAATCGTGAAGGGGCTTAGATTGTTTTGATGAACCCTATTTAATCTCTCAGAATCCGGTGGTGAGTTTGAAAGAGAGGAATTAAGCAATTATTAATAGTAATGGGTTATTATTACTGTCTAAAATGGTTCACTCTGATTTTATCAATGTGGGTTCTATTATCATGTTCGGAATCAAAAGAATATGTGGTTGGTGACAGTGTAAATTGCACCTGGAAGGTTGTTAATCCACCACGAGGGCCCCTTCTTCCATTTCGAAGGGTCCCTACACCCACCTATGACTTACTAGCCCGGTGGGTCTCTAGTCACCACTTCGTAATAGGCGATATTCTTGGTAACTAATTTCATTCATGACTGATGTTTGCGTTTTCTTATATAATGTGAAATAATAATATGTTGAAATGAATTATATACATTACAGTGTTTAAGTACGATAGAAGTGAATCGGTGCACGAAGTAGAGAAGGCAGACTATAATTTGTGTAATATATGGGGAAAAGATCACTTGGTGTACCAATCCCAGATTTCGAAGGTGGAACTTATGAAAAAAGGAATGAATTATTTCATAAGTGGAAAGAAGCGTTCTTGCAAACTTGGCTTAAAGCTCGCTATACATGTCACTTAACCTCCAATTTCTAAAAAACTTGGCTTAAAGCTCGCTATACATGTCACTTAACCTCCAATTTCTAAAAAAATAATATAATGTAAGATCTATTAGATCTATACTGAGAAATATCGATATTGTTATGTATCTCACAATTATGAGCGAATTTCTTTACCATTCTATCTAGACAATAAAAATTAATGCAATATATACTATTTTTAAAATCATTCATTTACGAAAAAAAATATTTATGGGTATTTGTTCCTATCAATTATATATGGTTTTTGACATCACCAATCCAACCAAATGTTGACAAGTTTTATTGTAAGGTTGAGAGAAAGTTGAATTTAGTGATAGGTTATATAAATCCCTTATTTAACATACAATATTGACTATATTTCAAAATACACACGAAATACAAACTTAAAACAAACTAAATTTTATTAGATAGTACTTAGTTTAACTTTTTAATTAGTCTTTCAAAATTATATTGTTAAGTTGATAGAGACATAATTGTAGTTTGTTTCTTTATAGTTAGTTAGATGGTTGTTACTATATTTATATATACACTTCAGATTGTATATTGTATCAATTAATTCAATAATTATAATAATTAATAATAATAATGATAATAATGAGGTTATTAATTATATTTCTTTTGTATATACTCTAACTATAATGTTGTAATATGATGAGAAATCAAAACGCTGCGCTAAAACAATGAACAAAATAACTTCGCACTCAAACAATATAATCATAAACAAAATGAGAAAAAAAAACTAAATATTTGTGGAAACCACTTATTTAATTAAAAGGAAAGAAAAACGAGTTAGATGAGTCATTTTAAGTCAAAAAAGGCCTAAAAGAGAAGAAAAGACTAACAAGAAAGAAGCAGTTGCACTTCAGAAATACACATACTACCATGTATATAGTTATAAAGAATCACTATTTAACTTTAATGGTTTGCTCTAGTGGTAAAAATATATGTATTAAACTCGTATGTTGTAGACATGATCTTCGCTAGTGTCATTGATGATTAGTACAACTCAAATGGTAGGTATGAAAAATATTTGATTTGATGTATTGAGATGTTGATTCAGATCCATAAAATCCTTACTTCTCCATACTTCATGAAAGTGAGTTTCACTACTAGACTTTTTAGAAAAATAAAATCTATTCATAAAAAAAAATTTAAAAAAACCTCCAGTTTTATTTATTAAAATTTAAGATTAAATATGCTTTTTATCTCTATAATTTTATTGGTTTTTTAGTCTATAAATTTAACCTTAAAATTTATGTATCAACTATCGACTGAGAAATTTTAGACTTGGGTTTAAATCACATTAAATTTTTTTTTTCAAAAGAAATCACATTAGATGTGAATGAAAATAATAATTATATGTGTCAATCTCAATTGATAAATCATATATATTATTCATGTTGTACCAATCAATCTGCACATTGGTTTTCTTCTCTAAACAAAAGAAAAATTTCAATTCAGGTCAATGAACTCCTTAATGCAGTTGATCAGAGCAACTAGAGGATGATGAAGTTGGAAACTCTCATAACTAGGGCTAAGGTTGACGTGAAATCAACTATATGACAATATTTAGATAGTTTTTTTCTTGGGCTAAACAAAGGCCATGATACATAGGAGCTCATGACACTAGCACATAATCCATCAAAACTAGCTCGACAAATAGACTTGATTCCAAAACTAAGGCCATTGAAAAACCCAATAAATCATTCTTAATTTTCATTTTTGAGAATTCCACCAAAACAAGCTCGAAAAATATTATTCAGGGTACAATCATCAACATTAACCTTAATTGTATGCTAATTAGGAGGAAGTCAAACAACATCATGTCTATGTGGTTTCTACATATGAAAAAAGTTGAAGTACTGAAGTTTTATAACAAATATTGTTTTCAATTTTAATGTACAATTAGTCTCATTGATGTCTATGCAGTTTGGGTAGAGCATTTGTTAAATGATCAGCTAATTGAGGCTTGGAAGGCACATGGATCAAGTTGAAAATACCATAATAAACATGCTCTCTAATAAAGTGATAGTCTATGTCTATATGCTTTGATCTCTCCTGAGTGGTTGGATTTGAGGCAAGATGTATAGCTGACTAAAAAGTATTTCAGATGTCAAGGTTGCAACCTATATTCTTACTCTACAGAAGATATTATGGACTCATCAAGAAAGACACAAAATCATGTTGTTGACCTTCTAGTAGTAGTGCAACTCCCCCAATCTACATCTACATATTAGAAACTCTGAGTGATGGAACTGTAGAAAACATAAGTCATAATCTTGGAGATGTCTTAAGATACTATAAGATTTGGTCCACAGTCATAAGATGCTTCTTGTTGGGCTTATTCATATAATAATTTAACTTGTTCACCGAGAAAGAAATATACGACCTTGAATCAGTAAGGTACATCACTCTTCCTATCAATCGTCTTTACATGGATGGATCTAATAACTCTGAAGCATTTTCTATCAAAGGAATATTTGGATCCTTAGGAGTGGCTGACGGCTTTACTCCCAATAAACATGTATCCTCAAGAAGCTGGGTAGTAAACTTTCTTTGACATATGTGTATACCCTATGACGGTTTTGCAATTTATAATTCCAAAAAGTGCTTCAGATCCCCTAGCTCGAGCTTGAAATGTGTAACGCCCCAAATATTTTATCCAAAGATTACTTAAAAATATTTGTTTTACTTTAGAAACAACTACAATTTTTTTACTTCTTAAGAATAGTGTATCATGTAATCATTTGAAGATGCGTTAGAAAGTGATTTGATATATATATATATATTTTTTTTGTAAAAGAACGTTAAGTAATTTACTAAAATATTATTTATTCATTTATTTGTAAAATTAATTTTCCAGTTGTTAGATCGATATTCATTTATACTCCAACATAAAATAAATTATCTTTAAGTGAAATTCAAAAGATACAAGGTTGACTGAAATTAATGGCTTTCAATTATTTACTAGCAAATGAAATCTCACTTCCGCGTTTCTATTAAAAGTAATGAAGAGTGAATAACTTTACAATGTATCACAAAATTTTTAGTAATACAAAACATTATTTTAAGTAAGAGTCTCATTTTCTAGCGCGTGTGCACCAATCGAACATCATTCATGCAGTTATTTGAGATCATTAGTACCTAAATATTGGCGTAATGGGTCAGTTTGTCACACAAAAAAAAAAATTAACCAAATAATAAATTAACAGCCATAAAATATGAATATAAAATCTTTTCGTAATAAAAGATTTAAAGAAATTGATTATTTAATAGTTCTCAAAGATGTATCAAAAGTCATAAAATGTATCTAAATAAAAGTAGCAAACATAGATCAAAATAAAAATAACAATAAAATGTATGCAGATTATGCATGCTCCTAAACATATATTATTTAAAATAACAATAAAATGTATGCAAGTTATGCATGCTCCTAAAGATAATCTTTTGTCACAAACTTTTAAAATGTACTCGAATTCTAGAAATACAGAAGTGGTTCCCTTTCACTAAGAATAATTGTCTTTACATTGTTTTAAATTTTGAATAAATATTTTCTTAATAATATTAAATAACGTGAATGTTACTAATTATTTAAAATGAATAAATGTTAAGGATTCAAAACAAAACAAAAAATCGTAAACTTTTCTAAGAAATAAGTATTTTTTTTTAAGTAAAGTTTTAGATTAAAATTGGTGCAGAGTACTCAGTTCCCGCAGAAAACTAGTTAAATCCAATTCCTTTGCATTATCAATACGCATATATTTTATATGTTTACCTGAGTTTTCACCAAAGTAAGTTTTTTTTTTTAATTTTATCAGTGGCCACAAATTTATACTTCAACAAATACAACCATGTGAATCTTATGTAGTCATCCACTATAGTAAACAATAAGACTTATTTTCATAAGTAGTAAGATCAAAAGGGCCCTGTTAGTACAAAGGCGCACCTAAAAAGGGGGATAAATTAGGTGTTTAGAATTTTACAGTTTTTACAGACTTAGTGGATTATTTTTCTGACTATGATTATAGTTTATAGAACCATGTGTTTTCTCCCTTGTGTCCATTCAAATGTTTAACTAGCAAGAATAAATACATGAATGTTAATTAATTCCAAATGGTTGGTCATTGAATGATATTATTTCAATTAATTTCTTATTTGTGTGTGCAATTAACCTCAATGAAGAGAATTATTCCTTCTCTCTAATCAGCTCCACGCCTCATTTATTAGTCGCATACATCTCTCCTTCCTAGGACACATTAAACTTACAGTTGAGAAAAAGAAGTCCTAATCACCCACACGCCATTACCAACATTATATTTATCTCAAATATTTTATAAGCCACTAAAATAACCATCCCAACATTCCCTCACATTTTAATCGCAGTTCTAAACTTTCGTTCCTTCATCTTGGTGATATTTTCGAGGGCTATATAGTGGCATCTGGAAGGAAAACACTCAAGATAAAGGATTTTCTCATGTAAAGTTAGACTGTATATTAAATTAGCGGTTCGTAAGATATTGATATGATGTCTGGATGTCTTAAAAGAAAAATGATGATTTTATTTTCGTCATAAAGAAATTAACTAAAATATTTTGATTGTTTCTTTTGAGTAATACATTTATCTTGATGAATTTAATTATAGAGTTCTATTTTTATACCTTGATAAATATGTTGATAAATATGTTTGTAGTGAAAATGTTTAACGCCTTGTGTTATGACCCTTTGTTTCATGGTTGCTTAACTGGCTAGTGATTTGTACATTTCGGGCATCATTATCATGGCCAGGACATACCATATGCATCTTTGTGGATGCCTTAGTGGTTGGTTTAATTTTCTTCATTGGTATGAATGACTTATGTGTGGACGCCTTAGTGGCTAGCTATATCCGGATCATATATGTTTAAGAGCATGCATAACTTACATACATTTGATTGTCATTTTTATTTTGATCTAATTATTTTCTCTAAGGTGACTTCCTACTTCATTTATTTAGATACATTTTATAACTTTTGATACACCTTTGTGAATTATTAAAAAAAATCAATTTCTCTAAATCTTTTATTACAAAAGGATTTTAAATTTATATTTTATGGTTATTAACTTATTATTTGGTTTAATCTTTCTGTGGGATGAATTGGCTTCTTACACCAACATTTAGGTACTAACGATCTCGAAGAGTAGAATGAATTATATTTGTTTCGCGCACGTGCATGGGAGAAAGAGGTACTTTAACTAAATAATAATATTTATAGTGATAAGAACGATGTGGTATATTTTTTTAAAGTTTATTTACTTTTTATCGCCAATTTTAAATAAAAATGCGGAGGTAGGGTTTGTTTGTTAGGAAAAACCTGAAATATTTTATTTTAAGAAGTGAAAATTTTCTACAATTAGCAAATTAACTTTGGTGTACTTTGTACAATAGTTTGAAACTTATTATCCAGTGATGTAAGCAAACTTTTCTATCGAATGGGGACTTTAATATTTACATAGTTGAAAACTACTCAAAATATGAGAGTTTTTCAATGTTGGATTTCAAAAAAAATATTTTCAATGTGAGACTTAAATTTTAAAGCAAGTTTCTTTCCACTTAAATTTACAAAAAAAATATTTATTTCCAATATATGACATCAACAAATTTTTAAATTCACACAATAATATATTTATGCTTCAACAAAAACGCTTGAAGTGTTGTACGCATCGCAAATAAAATGACATCCTGCCTCTACTCTGGACCGAATAAACACTTTACCTCTCACAAAATGAACAGCTATAATAACTAATCACCATCTCTACATTTTAACTAACATTCTCATTAACTAACATTCTCATACATAATGTTACTGAACTACAGGGTGGATAAATGCATCCATAATCCTTCTTAGTAGAAGAGAAAAATGCAATAGAAGGAATCCTGTTACGAAACCAAAAAGATATCCTTCCTTTGCTTTGGTGCTCAAACCACTTTGGAATCATCTCATTTCCTACTGGAAAACAAAAAGCGGTTTCTGCGGTTTCTCCGGCTTCATGCACTTGCTGTCAGTCGTTGAGAATTAAGGTTGAATCCACAAAGTAAAAAAAATAATGAAGATTAAATTTCAAATGATAAAATAAATAATTATATACAATTATTTAACTAATCTAACAAAATTTCATGCAAGTATAACTATCTTGTGACTACTTTAAATCATATCTAACTGTATTTAAAAATAATATATGTTAGTTTCTAAATAATGAAATTAATATTGAATCAAATACTTATGTAAGAAAGAAACAACAGTACCTGATTAAGTAGCATGCTTTTAGTCGAGGGTTTTAATGATTTGCAGAATAATGCGGAAAGATATTTTAGATTTGGAGGAATCCCTCTAATTTCCTCAAGGGATTTGCAACTATCAAATACAAGTTTTCGTAGAAAGCGGCATTCTTCAAGGCATTCTGGAAGAATTTTGAAATTGCTATGAGTAAGGTCTGGTTCTTTCACATTAGCAAACCACTTGAGAAGTATTGGAAGGTCTAGTTCTTTCTCATTTTACCAGTTTGTCTCAGCAATAAGTTTTGATTACCATAATAACACAAAATAGTTGACAAATTAGGAATTTCGCATATGGTACTTGGCAACGTAAAAGACCCTTTTCCTATTATACTTAAATAAACAAGACCAATGAGGTTTTTAAATGAAGCTGCAAAGCCTTCTATGGAAGTTCCATTAATCGAAATGGTTTCTATATATTCCATCTTGTCCAATATTTCTGGAAAATTCTGGAGACTCTTGCAACCATTAATTTGTAGGTTTTTAAGAGAAGTCAACTTCAAGGGTGAAAAACCCATGTTCTTGTCACAACCCTCAGCATTCAAGAATTTAAGTTTACTTAAAAATCCAATCGAATGGTGAATTGTAATTAAATTTTTACAATATTTGAATGAAACAGTTTCTAAATTTGGAAGAGAGGAGACGTCTGGTATGTCTTTTAAGTATTTACAATTGTTAAATTGTAAAATTTTCATATCTATGAAGATATGCATAAACAAAAGAATGAAAATTAAAGGAATACTCTCAATGTTATTTTATAAATTTACATGATTAGAAAATGAATTTATTTCACTTAACTTGTTGAATAAGTTACATGGTATACACTCTCAATGATATGTTTGCCATTTAAATACTCTCAAATTACGTGGCAAATGTATTGAGCCTTTGGAAAAAGAACCACTTTTAATGATAAGTGTTTTGAGATTTTCCATCTTCTCCAAGGCTTTTCCATTCAAATCTATAACAAGTTCAGTTGAGGGGCAGTCCAAATGTATGATTTCAATACTTTTGGATCCCTTTTAACACATCAAACAAATCAACCACTATAAGAAAGTATGACTTGAGTATATAAAAATAAAAATCAAGGTTGAATATTAAAAACAAATATTTCATATATATATATATATATATATATATATATATATGAGTCTTACTTACCGTATTTTCTGTTAAAACATGAACAATATCTTTGTAGAACCACAACCTACTGCGTTCTCTAGGCTCTATGACTGATTCTTTTCGAACAATTTCTTTTCCCATGATCTCAATCAAGTTATGTAATGCCACATAATTGAACATATTAGTCTTAATGAGAGATTTATCAACTAACACTCCAATTTGATATTTCATGCAGAAACCATAATGAGCAGATAATATATTTTCAACCTCTTTCAAGCAATATCCTTTGAAGCAACATGCAATGTCAAGAAAAACATTCTGCTGATATTCACTTAAATTATTATAGCTTACCAAAAGTATCTCTTGGATATCTTTATTTGGAATCCTTTCATACTCATCTAGTAAAGATTTCCATTCTTGTATATCTTTTCTATACAAATTGGAACCCACTACTTCTAAAGCCAATGGAAGGCCAGAAGCATAAGTTACCACACGATTTAAAATATCTTCATAACTTGGATGAATGGTATTATTTTTAAAAGCCATCCATCTCAACAATTCAAGAGCGTTTTTCTGATTTAATCCTTCTACTTCGTATGTGCTTTTTATCTCATGACTTGTTAGTAAGTGTTTGTCTCGAGTAGTAATGATGACTCTGCTGCCAAAGCCTGCAACTGCTCTAGTTTGTCAACATCATCAAGAATCAAAAGAATTTTCTTTCTCTGAAGCCTTTCTTTTATGATTGGAATTCCGTAACCAACACTTCCCAACTTTATATCTAATCCAATTGATTTTTAATGGAGCTCTTCTTGGAGATGTTTCAAGCTATTTGGAGTTGAATTCTCTCTCACATTATCAAGAAAACATAAACCATCAAATTGATCAGCAACAAAATTAAAAATTGCTTTAGCAAGTGTTGATTTTCCCATGCCACCAGTACCATAAAGTCCAACCATATGGACATTTTCATGAGATTCCTTATCGAGAAGCAATATAACTTGTTGAACTCGAGAGTGTAATCCAACAGGGTAATTGGCAACATGTAAAGGAATACAATTGATCTTTTTGGAGATGTATTCTACTATCTCCCCAATAAACTTGTATTCATATCTTTGCCTGTTGAGTAAGATAAGTTAGAAATGCATCGTTATCACAATCACAATCACATCTTTTGGTCAACCAATTTGTCCAAAACACACAAGATAAGTTAGTACTATTTGGACAACTTTTGGTCAAATTCTATGTGGGTATATGAAATCATACAAATTTAAAGTAAGAGGCCAAAATCAATCCATTGAAAACTAGAGGTCACACCATTAGCAAACTAGGGGCCAAAATGTAATTAAGCTTAAAAATATATATAAAGAAAAAATGTTTTTAATTTAAGCTTGAAGGTGGGATGATAGATAATGGAAACTAAAGAAAAAAGGCGACTTGTACAACACATTGAAAAATTAACATGGTACTATCAAAATTAAATCATCCATAGTTAAATGACATATCATTTATGTATCAAAACTATTTATGTGGATCCACGCCGTAGAAAATAGGCAAAACTAAACGACTCTTTTCCTTAGAGCAGTGAATGATGTGAACAAGTTCATCCAAAAAAAAATGAAGAAGAAGCATAATTGATAGAAAACACTGGAACAAAAATTCTAGAATGTTCAATAGCCTTGATAAGTGATGCTGTGATTTCATCTCCTCTCTCAAGATCATTGTCATCAATGAAGGTGTGAATTCCCTTGTCCTTGAGAGCCTTGTAAAGATTGCCGGTAAAACCTTGCCGAGTGTCACTGCCTCTAAAACTGATGAACACCTGGTAGGACAATCCATAGGAAAATGAAGAGGAAGAAGAATCTGATGATTGTCAAAAAAGCGCTGTAAAAGGCTCTGTTATTTTTTAAAAATATATTTACAACAGCGATTGTGTTTAGCAAGCGCTGTTAAATGTCATTTTTGACGTAGTAGTTTGAGATATGAAAAGAAAGAAGAAAGCAAAGTAAACTTAAAAATGAGAATTAAGTCGACAAATGTGAAACTATTTTTAATAAGCATTTCTATAAAGCGTGTGTGTCGCGGCCTAAACTTTCGAGTTTTCCTCGAATTCAATGTAGTCGCCACCAAAATTTATTTTAAATTGGGGAAATATTGGGAAACCCTTAAAATATAATAAAAAAATAAAAAATAGTCTTTGATACCAAATTTTGAATTCGGGAGTCGATTATGCGTAGGGAAGGTATTAGCACCCTACAACATCCGCTAAAAAACGGTTACCTATAATTAATTGTGCAAAATTATATCAACTTAACTATATTTGTTTCTCTTTATTATTAAATATTGATACAAAATTATTTTTTTATAAATATAATTTTCTTGAAATAAAAGCATGTTAAAAAGAGTAAAAAAAAAGTCTTTTATTATTGTGCTTGACATGACAAGAGTGTGATCTTGCTCCTACGTATCTCCCGGTGCGATGGAGAAATCAAAGCTACGTGGTTCTTAGTAGAAAATGTTGATGTGTTGATTGCTTTAAAATAATTTGTATTTTTGTTAAAAAAAATTAATTTTGACCAACATAAAAAATAAACTTGCTTGATTTGAATAATTATCTTAAAATATGAGTTTAAGACGATCGAGTTGTACAACTCGTGTCACCAAACTCAAAGAGTAAAAAAAAAGATGTCACATCTAATTTAATACTCTTAAAAAAATTATTATTTATTTTTAAATTGAGTTTTAAAACCAATAAATAGTTTAATTTGTGTCTTAACAACTCCAAGATACAAAAACATATAGTTAATTAAATTTTTTTTTAAAAAAAAATCGATTTTAGATTTATTTATTTATAAAAATAAATTTTAGAGTTATCAAAATATATAACTTGTATTACGTAACTCTGGGATTGAAAGATTTTAATTAACTTTAAATAATATTTATGATTAATTTGTTTATAATTTTTTTAGTTTATTAATTTATTTGTGATTATGAGATTTAGAACCATCAAATTGTCACAATTTGTGTTCTAATAACTCAAAGATTAAAAAGATGTCACATCTAATTAACTTTACCATATTTGATTATAGTTTTATTTTTGCCTTTTTGTTTAAAATAATAATAATAATAATAATAATAATAATTGATTTTAACAATTAAATAAATTTAAATAAATCTACGAAATAAAATTCAATAATAAACACATATAAAATAAACGGTGAAAAAAAAATATGGACTTGTATTGTTATTTATTAAATAAATAATAAAAAACACTTTAATTATAAAAAACTATATGTAAGACCCATAATTTTAAATCATAAGTTATACAATTTTAGGGTATTTTGTGTAGAATTTCTAAGGCTGTTAATCCAATTTTTGGTATTGAGTGAGTTAAATGCCAAAAATATATTTTTGGAAATTGGATTAAAATTATTTGTCGGGAAATAATTTACTTCCGTTACGAAGGATTTAATACCGGGCAATTTTGTTAAAAATATCTTGGGTTGCTGAAAATTGCATCTGTCAATCGAGTTGCGACGAGAGTAGATATTTTTAATAAAAAGTGGTTTGGAGAGGTTATGGGTGAAATGGTAATTTTATAGAATATCTAGATATTTTTAGATATTTGTTATATATATATATATAGAAAGGAAAGGAAAAGAAGAAAAGAGAGAGAAAAGAAAATAGAAGGAAGGAAAATCAAGGGAAAAACATTCCATCTTCTTCCTCCTCCAGCCACGCGACCCACACATTTTCTTCCATCTCTTTTCTTCCATTTTCGTGGTTCCTTTGGCCTCAAGAATGGAAACCCAAGATTAGTGAGTGTGAAAGAACACATTTCCAACTCCTTCCTCCTTCTCGGATTCGAAAATGGAGTTAGAGATTTCAAAAACCGTCAAACACAAATCTCCCCGTTTCACCTAGATCTAAGCTTCGTTTCGTAAAGAGATAGAAGGGAAAGTTGTTCACTACCACGCTACGGTGCTAGGGAACCAACTTTGGAAGCAACGTTGCGAACGGAGATTTTACCGGATTTACTTGCGGTACCGTAAATCGACGTTAAAGCTAACGTTAAGGTAAGGGCTCCTTCCAAACATTTAGTTTGCATTTAGGACCTTATCTGTGGCTGTGTGGAAACGAATTTTGTTAGGGTTGGAGTATTGATTTGGGAAAAATGTATCTAAGGCTTTATGGATAAAATCTTAGAGTTAGGTTTTGGTTATATTGATGAATGTTTCATGGAAAATGAATTTACTTCATGTATGTATGATTTTGAATAAATGAAATGTATTGTGTTGATTTGTGTCGTCGTATTCGACGTGTTCATAATTGATAATTATAGAATTTTGAGATGTGTTTTGTGTGGTTTGTGCGAAAAAATGATTTGATGTGTTTTGGTGTGAATTATGGATTGAATGTGAAAGTATGTTTGAGTTTGTTTTGTGTGGAATTTGAAAACCATTAAGTTAAACGAGAATTAAGAATAGGGAATCTCTTAATGTCTTGTTTACTTAATGTGTGTTTATGAAAAATCGTTTAAGTTAACTAGGCATTAAGAATGGGGAATCTCTTAATGTCTTAGTTACTTAATGTTATTTTGAAAATCGTTTAAGTTAACTGGGCGTTAAGAATGGGGAATCTCTTAATGTCTCGGTTACTTAATGTTGTTTTGAAAATCGTTTAAGTTAACTGGGCGTTAAGAATGGGGAATCTCTTAATGTCTTGGTTACTTAATGTTGTTTTGAAAATTGTTTAAGTTAACTGGGCGTTAAGAATGGGGAATCTCTTAATGTCTTGGTTACTTAATGTTTGTTTTGGGAAATCGTTTAAGTCAAAAGTATATTAAGAATGGGGAATCTCTTAATATGTCTGTTTTGCTTAATGTTGCCGTGAAAATAATTTTGTGGAGAAATGAATTGTCTGTGTTGGGATTGTCGCGCCAAGGTGATGCCATGTGATTTGTTGGTTCATCTTGTCCGTGTTGGGATTGTCGAGTCAAGGTGATGCCATGTGATTTGTTGGTTCATCTTGTGAGTGTTGGAATTGTCGAGTCAAGGTGATGCCATGTGATTTGTTTGTTCATCTTGTCCGTGTTGGAATTGTCGAGTCAAGGTGATGCCATGTGATTTGTTGGTTCATCTTGTTCGTGTTGGAATTGTCGCGCCAAGGTGATGCCATGTGATTTGTTGGTTCATCTTGTCCGTGTTGGGATTGTCGAGTCAAGGTGATGCCATGTGATTTGTTGGTTCATCTTGTGAGTGTTGGAATTGTCGAGTCAAGGTGATGCCATGTGATTTGTTGGTTCATCTTGTTCGTGTTGGAATTGTCGTGTCAAGGTGATGCCATGTGATTTGTTGGTTCATCTTGTTCGTGTTGGAATTGTCGTGTCAAGGTGATGCCATGTGATTTGTTGGTTCATCTTGTTCGTGTTGGAATTGTCGTGTCAAGGTGATGCCATGTGATTTGTTGGTTCATCTTGTTCGTGTTGGAATTGTCGAGTCAAGGTGATGCCATGTGATTTGTTGGTCCATCTTGTTCGTGTTGGGATTGTCGAGTCAAGGTGATGCCATGTGATTTGTTGGTTCATCTTGTCTGTGTGGGTATTGCGTTGAAACCGTTGAGTGGTATGTTTTGGAATTGTGTGTAAGTGTGTTGATTTTACTAAGAGTTATGTTTTTAGAATTTGGTGATAACATGTTGATTGCAATACTATTTCGAAACTCATGATGTTGTAGTAATTGTATTATAAGTGTTAAGTGTTATGTTTTTGGAATTTGGTGATAACATGTTTGATTGCAATACTATTTCGAAACTCAATTTGTCGTGGTGATCGTGTGGGAATTGCTAAGTGTTAAGATGTGGATTTGTGTATGAATGTGGTTGAGTTAGTTTATGTATTTTTGGAAGAATATGCAGGGAAATCGATTGCCCAATCGATTGGCATTAAGTCAGTGGCTCAGCTATGCTGTCAATCAATTGCCCAATCAATTGCCCAGTCAATTGCCCAATCGATTGGCATTAAGTCAGGGGCTCAGTTATCCTGTCAATTGATTGCCCAATCGATTGAATTAAGCCCATAATTCAAATTTCACTAAAAACCTTCAGGAAATCGATTTGGAAATTGATTGGCTTAGTAGAAATTCTTATTTTGAGTTAGATAACAGATTGCTCATTAATTTATCAATGTTTTGTTCAGTTGTGTATTGCTTGATGGATTGAGAACTCTATTTGATTTCATTTACATTTGGCAAGCATTGTATGAACTTTTCGCATATGAAAAATCCTTTTAAGGTGCATGCTTAGTTGAGAGGATATTTTATGCATTTGAAAACTTAAATGTTATGTGTTAACTGTTAATTTCGGTTGGTGACCCTTTACAACTATTGTGGAAATCTGGGCTTTGCCCTCAGATGAGAGTCAGGATGATCCTACCGGTTCGTACCCTACGTATGGGAATGCTTGATTGGAGCTACGTTAGGAGGATCTCACGGGGCGCGTGGAGATCACTCAGGGTGTTTAGTTGTTTTGTAAAATGATCAGACTAGGTTGACACAGAGGGAACAGATGTCTTTCTTTTGGGTTGCTTTTATTTTAAACTGGAAGACTGTACCACTTTTGTTATGTAAATCTTTTGAATACATATTTTGTGAACTTTTCCGCTGCTTGTAAATTATAATGACTTAATTATTTATCCGAAGGTGTTACCTTATTTATTACTCTGTTTTATTTTAATTTCTTTTGAAAAACGGGGTGTTACATTGTGGTATCAGAGCTTTGGTTTGGTTTTCTTTGGGGGCTGTGGAACCTTTAGTTCTAGATTGTAGGTTAGGAGTTGTTGTCTGATCATGTGTCGGTTTAGGTGGTTTGAGTTGTCAAGTTCAGAATAATTATTATGTGCTGTTGTGGTCGGAAGTTATTTTTGGAATTATTCGAAGTGGTGTTAACACTTCTTCTTGATGTTGGTTTTTCGGAAACACTACCTCCAAAAGGGAACGACGTTGCAAGGACGAACGTTAGCAGGGATGATCAAATTGTTGAAGCTACAAATAACATGGATGTTTTGTTGTTGCACGAACTGCTGCAAAGACTCGACGGGATCTGGAGAAGAAGGAAAGAGGGATTTATGCTATTAAGTCAAGAGGATTGAAAGATTTTCGTCGTTACCATCCTCCAAAGTTCAAGGGTGATGAGAACTTAGGAAAAGAGATGATTAGTGGATTCGAGAAATGGAAAAGATCTTCGAGATGACGAATTGTCAAGCAGACATGAAGCAAATCATGACGGCATGAAATTTATAAAATGGTTCCAAGGACACAGAAGCTATGTGTTGGTGTAAACTCGAAGATGATGAGTATGGACGGATTAACATTAGACTAATAAGGGATTTCAAGTAAAGATCTAAGTTGAGGACTCTTGTTAAGAAAAGTATTAGATGCTTTCCTGGTAGATTTCAGTATAAAACCGGATGAAGTTTGACAACTGTCAAGGAGATGTGAACATCATGGAACTGTTGAGAAGATAAGGCTTCCATTTGGAATAACATTTGGTGCTTAGGTGTCAATGAAAGAGACTGGTATTGAAGTTAAGGGAGCGTTGCACACTAGGAGTAAATACTCCCTTGGTTAGATAAAATACGCTTTGAGGAATAGTCGATACCTTGAGGGATAAAGTCGAGCACTCGAGTTAGACTGGATTCGGAACTTGGATTATTAAGTATGGATAGTAATATTGGATGAATCTATAGACACGTAAGTATGAATTTTGAGCGATGTTCAGAAAAACCTAATGAGTTAAGCCTTGATGTATTGAACTCTATGTTATCATTAAGTGGAATTTGAAGTAATCAAGTACGAGAATACTCGAGATTGAGGTAATATAAGTTTGAGAGTCTATTAAAGGATGGAAATTACTAAGAGGAGGTTAATATTTTGATAGGACTGAAGGATTATTCGAGATTTGATTTGGGACCCTAAGATGGTTGATTTTTAGCTGATGATTTAAAATCTCGCAAGGTTGGATGGAGGACCAAGTAATGCTTAGGACATTCATAATCGAAGAAGTTGAGGCAGGCAAGTGATAAATGATTCATGTTAAGGATGGAGGTGTTTGGAGATTTTGAAGATCAAATTTGAGAATCCTATTAACTGATAGAAAGTGTAAAAGAAGAGATGGAATGAATGATTTATGGTTTAGTTGTTGGTCTTGGGAAGTCAAGCGTGAAGATTTGAAATGATCATTTCAGTAACTAGATGGACAAAAAAGGTATGTGGGTTTTTGAGATATTATACTGCAAAATTTATGAGGATGAAGTTATAGAGAATTATTTCTTAGGAAAGAACGTTTGAGGAATAATTCTTTAGAACGTTCGAATGTTAGGATTCTTTCAGTTTATATCTCGGTGAAGGTTGAGAAGGAATAAGAATCCAGCGAGTGAACCAAATTTTGGAAAATGTGCCAAGAAAACTTGTTGGAGCAGCACATAGAGATGTAGCTTATGACAATTAAAGATTCGAGAAAAGAATTATCTCAACTATAATTCAGACATTATTATTATAAAGGTATGCCAACGATATAAAGGCACTACTTGATTGCATGTCATAGGAGTTGTTATTGTGTTCGTCAATCAAAGGAGTTAAATGTTTGTTTGATAGGAAACGATTGAACATGAAATGGAAAAGTTTGGTGGGGATTAGTAAGCCTTGATTTATTGGAATCACTGCAATGAAGATGTATCAAGGTTCGAGGTAGAAATTTAAGGTTTGTATAAATGGAAAAGAGATGGAGTGAATACAATGCGGTTGACCTGTCATAATGAAAGGATAATCAGCAAGTTGCAAATGAAGGACACAGCGAAATTAAGAAGTACCAGAATGAATGTTGGCAGTAGAAGTAGGAGAACTATTTTCAAGTTGGTGCATGATTGCGAAGTATGTAAGAAATTTTCTAGTGAAGCGTGAATTTGAGGTGTTAGGCATGAGACAAATGTAGACCTTGATCTGTGAATTAAATTCAAGTTGGATCTTAATGAAAAACGTGACTCTTGAAATGAAGTACTAAACTGAAAGGAAATATGTGTGTCCCAAGTGGTATAGTCTTTGGCATGATTTCGAAAATATTTGAGGAAGCTTTGATCACCAAGCATATGTGGGGATGGAATTATTAAATTTACGACTGGAAATAACATACTGATAAGAACACTACAGTTTGACGTAGTTGTACGACTTAAGAAAAATCGAGGATTTGTGGACAAGGGAGAAATTTAGGAGTTCTCGGATGTAGTGATTATTCTGTGCTCAGTGTTGGGGTCATTCTAAGTGTTTCAGTTCGATACCAAATGGATGTTTCGTACCAAGTGGATGCAAATGAGACTACGTGACATAGGTATGGGATATTTTACTTCGTCGACAGGATCAAAGTTATAGGAAAATAAGGGAAACTCAATGGACCTTGAGAAGATTGTTGACTGCTTGTACATTGAGATAACCTCAGTTGTAAGTTGCAAGGAGCGCTATTACAGTTCAGTTAAGATAGTCTAAGCCACTATCATGGTTGTTGGTTATTTGTTGACAAATTGAGGGACTGATCATCCTTAATCTCTTGTCGATAATAGACAAAACCATGTTGAATGGAATGGACGAGCCTTACCGACTATGAATGGATGCAGAGTTATTAAGCACCCTATGAAAAGGGGTAGGCAACACTTTTTTCGAGAAGGCCAGGTGAAACAAGTTGTGACTAGTATGTTGAATTTGAGTACAAACCTAGTGGGGATTGCTACTCGTACTTTAAGTTTCGAGGACGAAACTAATTTTAGGGGGGTAGTAATGTAAGACCCGTAATTTTAAATCCTAAGTTATACAATTTTAGGGTATTTTGTGTAGAATTTCTTAGGCTGATAATCCAATTTTTGGTATTGAGTGAGTTAAATGCCAAAAATATATTTTTGGAAATTGGATTAAAATTATTTGTCGGGAAATAATTTACTTCCGTTACGAAGGATTTAATACCGGGCAATTTTGTTAAAAATATCTTGGGTTGCTGAAAATTGCATCTGTCAATCGAGTTGCGACGAGAGTAGATATTTTTAATAAAAAGTGGTTTGGAGAGGTTATGGGTGAAATGGTAATTTTATAGAATATCTAGATATTTTTAGATATTTGTTATATATATATTTATAGAAAGAAAAGGAAAGGAAGAAAAGAGAGAGAAAAGAAAATAGAAGGAAGGAAAATCAAGGGAAAAACATTCCATCTTCTTCCTCCTCCAGCCACGCGACCCACACATTTTCTTCCATCTCTTTTCTACCATTTTCGTGGTTCCTTTGGCCTCAAGAATGGAAACCCAAGATTAGTGAGTGTGAAAGAACACATTTCCAACTCCTTCCTCCTTCTCGGATTCGAAAACGGAGTTAGAGATTTCAAAAACCGTCAAACACAAACCTCCCCGTTTCACCTAGATCTAAGCTTCGTTTCGTAAAGAGATAGAAGGGAAAGTTGCTCACTACCACGCTACGGTGCTAGGGAACCAACTTTGGAAGCAACGTTGCGAACGGAGATTTTACCGGATTTACTCGCGGTACCGTAAATCGACGTTAAAGCTAACGTTAAGGTAAGGGCTCCTTCCAAACTTTTAGTTTGCATTTAGGGCCTTATCTGTGGTTGTGTGGAAACGAATTTTGTTAGGGTTGGAGTATTGATTTGGGAAAAATGTATCTAAGGCTTTATGGGTAAAATCTTAGAGTTAGGTTTTGGTTATATTGATGAATGTTTCATGGAAAATGAATTTACTTCATGTATGTATGATTTTGAATAAATGAAATTTATTGTGTTGATTTGTGTCGTCGTATTCGACGTGTTCATAATTGATAATTATAGAATTTTGAGATGTGATTTGTTGGTTCATCTTGTCCGTGTTGGGATTGTCGAGTCAAGGTGATGCCATGTGATTTGTTGGTTCATCTTGTGCGTGTTGGAATTGTCGAGTCAAGGTGATGCCATGTGATTTGTTGGTTCATCTTGTCCGTGTTGGAATTGTCGAGTCAAGGTGATGCCATGTGATTTGTTGGTTCATCTTGTTCGTGTTGGAATTGTCGAGTCAAGGTGATGCCATGTGATTTGTTGGTTCATCTTGTTCGTGTTGGGATTGTCGAGTCAAGGTGATGCCATGTGATTTGTTGGTTCATCTTGTCTGTGTGGGTATTGCGTTGAAAACGTTAAGTGGTATGTTTTGGAATTGTGTGTAAGTGTGTTGATTTTACTAAGAGTTATGTTTTTAGAATTTGGTGATAACATGTTGATTGCAATACTATTTCGAAACTCATGATGTTGTAGTAATTGTATTATAAGTGTTAAGTGTTATGTTTTTGGAATTTGGTGATAACATGTTTGATTGCAATACTATTTCGAAACTCAATTTGTCGTGGTGATCGTGTGGGAATTGCTAAGTGTTAAGATGTGGATTTGTGTATGAATGTGGTTGAGTTAGTTTATGTATTTTTGGAAGAATATGCAGGGAAATCGATTGCCCAATCGATTGGCATTAAGTCAGTGGCTCAGCTATGCTGTCAATCAATTGCCCAATCAATTGCCCAGTCAATTGCCCAATCGATTGGCATTAAGTCAGGGGCTCAGTTATCCTGTCAATTGATTGCCCAATCGATTGAATTAAGCCCATAATTCAAATTTCACTAAAAACCTTCAGGAAATCGATTTGGAAATTGATTGGCTTAGTAGAAATTCTTATTTTGAGTTAGATAACAGATTGCTCATTAATTTATCAATGTTTTGTTCAGTTGTGTATTGCTTGATGGATTGAGAACTCTATTTGATTTCATTTACATTTGGCAAGCATTGTATGAACTTTTCGCATATGAAAAATCCTTTTAAGGTGCATGCTTAGTTGAGAGGATATTTTATGCATTTGAAAACTTAAATGTTATGTGTTAACTGTTAATTTCGGTTGGTGACCCTTTACAACTATTGTGGAAATCTGGGCTTTGCCCTCAGATGAGAGTCAGGATGATCCTACCGGTTCGTACCCTACGTATGGGAATGCTTGATTGGAGCTACGTTAGGAGGATCTCACGGGGCGCGTGGAGATCACTCAGGGTGTTTAGTTGTTTTGTAAAATGATCAGACTAGGTTGACACAGAGGGAACAGATGTCTTTCTTTTGGGTTGCTTTTATTTTAAACTGGAAGACTGTACCACTTTTGTTATGTAAATCTTTTGAATACATATTTTGTGAACTTTTCCGCTGCTTGTAAATTATAATGACTTAATTATTTATCCGAAGGTGTTACCTTATTTATTGCTCTGTTTTATTTTAATTTCTTTTGAAAAACGGGGTGTTACATTGTGGTATCAGAGCTTTGGTTTGGTTTTCTTTGGGGGCTGTGGAACCTTTAGTTCTAGATTGTAGGTTAGGAGTTGTTGTCTGATCATGTGTCGGTTTAGGTGGTTTGAGTTGTCAAGTTCAGAATAATTATTATGTGCTGTTGTGGTCGGAAGTTATTTTTGGAATTATTCGAAGTGGTATTAACACTTCTTCTTGATGTTGGTTTTTCGGAAACACTACCTCCAAAAGGGAACGACGTTGCAAGGACGAACGTTAGCAGGGATGATCAAATTGTTGAAGCTACAAATAACATGGATGTTTTGTTGTTGCACGAACTGCTGCAAAGACTCGACGGGATCTGGAGAAGAAGGAAAGAGGGATTTATGCTATTAAGTCAAGAGGATTGAAAGATTTTCGTCGTTACCATCCTCCAAAGTTCAAGGGTGATGAGAACTTAGGAAAAGAGATGATTAGTGGATTCGAGAAATGGAAAAGATCTTCGAGATGACGAATTGTCAAGCAGACATGAAGCAAATCATGACGGCATGAAATTTATAAAATGGTTCCAAGGACACAGAAGCTATGTGTTGGTGTAAACTCGAAGATGATGAGTATGGACGGATTAACATTAGACTAATAAGGGATTTCAAGTAAAGATCTAAGTTGAGGACTCTTGTTAAGAAAAGTATTAGATGCTTTCCTGGTAGATTTCAGTATAAAACCGGATGAAGTTTGACAACTGTCAAGGAGATGTGAACATCATGGAACTGTTGAGAAGATAAGGCTTCCATTTGGAATAACATTTGGTGCTTAGGTGTCAATGAAAGAGACTGGTATTGAAGTTAAGGGAGCGTTGCACACTAGGAGTAAATACTCCCTTGGTTAGATAAAATACGCTTTGAGGAATAGTCGATACCTTGAGGGATAAAGTCGAGCACTCGAGTTAGACTGGATTCGGAACTTGGATTATTAAGTATGGATAGTAATATTGGATGAATCTATAGACACGTAAGTATGAATTTTGAGCGATGTTCAGAAAAACCTAATGAGTTAAGCCTTGATGTATTGAACTCTATGTTATCATTAAGTGGAATTTGAAGTAATCAAGTACGAGAATACTCGAGATTGAGGTAATATAAGTTTGAGAGTCTATTAAAGGATGGAAATTACTAAGAGGAGGTTAATATTTTGATAGGACTGAAGGATTATTCGAGATTTGATTTGGGACCCTAAGATGGTTGATTTTTAGCTGATGATTTAAAATCTCGCAAGGTTGGATGGAGGACCAAGTAATGCTTAGGACATTCATAATCGAAGAAGTTGAGGCAGGCAAGTGATAAATGATTCATGTTAAGGATGGAGGTGTTTGGAGATTTTGAAGATCAAATTTGAGAATCCTATTAACTGATAGAAAGTGTAAAAGAAGAGATGGAATGAATGATTTATGGTTTAGTTGTTGGTCTTGGGAAGTCAAGCGTGAAGATTTGAAATGATCATTTCAGTAACTAGATGGACAAAAAAGGTATGTGGGTTTTTGAGATATTATACTGCAAAATTTATGAGGATGAAGTTATAGAGAATTATTTCTTAGGAAAGAACGTTTGAGGAATAATTCTTTAGAACGTTCGAATGTTAGGATTCTTTCAGTTTATATCTCGGTGAAGGTTGAGAAGGAATAAGAATCCAGCGAGTGAACCAAATTTTGGAAAATGTGCCAAGAAAACTTGTTGGAGCAGCACATAGAGATGTAGCTTATGACAATTAAAGATTCGAGAAAAGAATTATCTC
>JBBPBR010000002.1:28046304-28075242 GCA_037974775.1 Cicer pinnatifidum
TTCATCTTGTTCGTGTTGGAATTGTCGTGTCAAGGTGATGCCATGTGATTTGTTGGTTCATCTTGTTCGTGTTGGAATTGTCGTGTCAAGGTGATGCCATGTGATTTGTTGGTTCATCTTGTTCGTGTTGGAATTGTCGTGTCAAGGTGATGCCATGTGATTTGTTGATTCATCTTGTTCGTGTTGGAATTGTCGAGTCAAGGTGATGCCATGTGATTTGTTGGTCCATCTTGTTCGTGTTGGGATTGTCGAGTCAAGGTGATGCCATGTGGTTTGTTGGTTCATCTTGTCTGTGTGGGAATTGCGTTGAAACCGTTGAGTGGTATGTTTTGGAATTGTGTGTAAGTGTGTTGATTTTACTAAGAGTTATGTTTTTAGAATTTGGTGATAACATGTTGATTGCAATACTATTTCGAAACTCATGATGTTGTAGTAATTGTATTATAAGTGTTAAGTGTTATGTTTTTGGAATTTGGTGATAACATGTTTGATTGCAATACTATTTCGAAACTCAATTTGTCGTGGTGATCGTGTGGGAATTGCTAAGTGTTAAGATGTGGATTTGTGTATGAATGTGGTTGAGTTAGTTTATGTATTTTTGGAAGAATATGCAGGGAAATCGATTGCCCAATCGATTGGCATTAAGTCAGTGGCTCAGCTATGCTGTCAATCAATTGCCCAATCAATTGCCCAGTCAATTGCCCAATCGATTGGCATTAAGTCAGGGGCTTAGTTATCCTGTCAATTGATTGCCCAATCGATTGAATTAAGCCCATAATTCAAATTTCACTAAAAACCTTCAGGAAATCGATTTGGAAATTGATTGGCTTAGTAGAAATTCTTATTTTGAGTTAGATAACAGATTGCTCATTAATTTATCAATGTTTTGTTCAGTTGTGTATTGCTTGATGGATTGAGAACTCTATTTGATTTCATTTACATTTGGCAAGCATTGTATGAACTTTTCGCATATGAAAAATCCTTTTAAGGTGCATGCTTAGTTGAGAGGATATTTTATGCATTTGAAAACTTAAATGTTATGTGTTAACTGTTAATTTCGGTTGGTGACCCTTTACAACTATTGTGGAAATCTGGGCTTTGCCCTCAGATGAGAGTCAGGATGATCCTACCGGTTCGTACCCTACGTATGGGAATGCTTGATTGGAGCTACGTTAGGAGGATCTCACGGGGCGCGTGGAGATCACTCAGGGTGTTTAGTTGTTTTGTAAAATGATCAGACTAGGTTGACACAGAGGGAACAGATGTCTTTCTTTTGGGTTGCTTTTATTTTAAACTGGAAGACTGTACCACTTTTGTTATGTAAATCTTTTGAATACATATTTTGTGAACTTTTCCGCTGCTTGTAAATTATAATGACTTAATTATTTATCCGAAGGTGTTACCTTATTTATTGCTCTGTTTTATTTTAATTTCTTTTGAAAAACGGGGTGTTACATTGTGGTATCAGAGCTTTGGTTTGGTTTTCTTTGGGGGCTGTGGAACCTTTAGTTCTAGATTGTAGGTTAGGAGTTGTTGTCTGATCATGTGTCGGTTTAGGTGGTTTGAGTTGTCAAGTTCAGAATAATTATTATGTGCTGTTGTGGTCGGAAGTTATTTTTGGAATTATTCGAAGTGGTATTAACACTTCTTCTTGATGTTGGTTTTTCGGAAACACTACCTCCAAAAGGGAACGACGTTGCAAGGACGAACGTTAGCAGGGATGATCAAATTGTTGAAGCTACAAATAACATGGATGTTTTGTTGTTGCACGAACTGCTGCAAAGACTCGACGGGATCTGGAGAAGAAGGAAAGAGGGATTTATGCTATTAAGTCAAGAGGATTGAAAGATTTTCGTCGTTACCATCCTCCAAAGTTCAAGGGTGATGAGAACTCAGGAAAAGAGATGATTAGTGGATTCGAGAAATGGAAAAGATCTTCGAGATGACGAATTGTCAAGCAGACATGAAGCAAATCATGACGGCATGAAATTTATAAAATGGTTCCAAGGACACAGAAGCTATGTGTTGGTGTAAACTCGAAGATGATGAGTATGGACGGATTAACATTAGACTAATAAGGGATTTCAAGTAAAGATCTAAGTTGAGGACTCTTGTTAAGAAAAGTATTAGATGCTTTCCTGGTAGATTTCAGTATAAAACCGGATGAAGTTTGACAACTGTCAAGGAGATGTGAACATCATGGAACTGTTGAGAAGATAAGGCTTCCATTTGGAATAACATTTGGTGCTTAGGTGTCAATGAAAGAGACTGGTATTGAAGTTAAGGGAGCGTTGCACACTAGGAGTAAATACTCCCTTGGTTAGATAAAATACGCTTTGAGGAATAGTCGATACCTTGAGGGATAAAGTCGAGCACTCGAGTTAGACTGGATTCGGAACTTGGATTATTAAGTATGGATAGTAATATTGGATGAATCTATAGACACGTAAGTATGAATTTTGAGCGATGTTCAGAAAAACCTAATGAGTTAAGCCTTGATGTATTGAACTCTATGTTATCATTAAGTGGAATTTGAAGTAATCAAGTACGAGAATACTCGAGATTGAGGTAATATAAGTTTGAGAGTCTATTAAAGGATGGAAATTACTAAGAGGAGGTTAATATTTTGATAGGACTGAAGGATTATTCGAGATTTGATTTGGGACCCTAAGATGGTTGATTTTTAGCTGATGATTTAAAATCTCGCAAGGTTGGATGGAGGACCAAGTAATGCTTAGGACATTCATAATCGAAGAAGTTGAGGCAGGCAAGTGATAAATGATTCATGTTAAGGATGGAGGTGTTTGGAGATTTTGAAGATCAAATTTGAGAATCCTATTAACTGATAGAAAGTGTAAAAGAAGAGATGGAATGAATGATTTATGGTTTAGTTGTTGGTCTTGGGAAGTCAAGCGTGAAGATTTGAAATGATCATTTCAGTAACTAGATGGACAAAAAAGGTATGTGGGTTTTTGAGATATTATACTGCAAAATTTATGAGGATGAAGTTATAGAGAATTATTTCTTAGGAAAGAACGTTTGAGGAATAATTCTTTAGAACGTTCGAATGTTAGGATTCTTTCAGTTTATATCTCGGTGAAGGTTGAGAAGGAATAAGAATCCAGCGAGTGAACCAAATTTTGGAAAATGTGCCAAGAAAACTTGTTGGAGCAGCACATAGAGATGTAGCTTATGACAATTAAAGATTCGAGAAAAGAATTATCTCAACTATAATTCAGACATTATTATTATAAAGGTATGCCAACGATATAAAGGCACTACTTGATTGCATGTCATAGGAGTTGTTATTGTGTTCGTCAATCAAAGGAGTTAAATGTTTGTTTGATAGGAAACGATTGAACATGAAATGGAAAAGTTTGGTGGGGATTAGTAAGCCTTGATTTATTGGAATCACTGCAATGAAGATGTATCAAGGTTCGAGGTAGAAATTTAAGGTTTGTATAAATGGAAAAGAGATGGAGTGAATACAATGCGGTTGACCTGTCATAATGAAAGGATAATCAGCAAGTTGCAAATGAAGGACACAGCGAAATTAAGAAGTACCAGAATGAATGTTGGCAGTAGAAGTAGGAGAACTATTTTCAAGTTGGTGCATGATTGCGAAGTATGTAAGAAATTTTCTAGTGAAGCGTGAATTTGAGGTGTTAGGCATGAGACAAATGTAGACCTTGATCTGTGAATTAAATTCAAGTTGGATCTTAATGAAAAACGTGACTCTTGAAATGAAGTACTAAACTGAAAGGAAATATGTGTGTCCCAAGTGGTATAGTCTTTGGCATGATTTCGAAAATATTTGAGGAAGCTTTGATCACCAAGCATATGTGGGGATGGAATTATTAAATTTACGACTGGAAATAACATACTGATAAGAACACTACAGTTTGACGTAGTTGTACGACTTAAGAAAAATCGAGGATTTGTGGACAAGGGAGAAATTTAGGAGTTCTCGGATGTAGTGATTATTCTGTGCTCAGTGTTGGGGTCATTCTAAGTGTTTCAGTTCGATACCAAATGGATGTTTCGTACCAAGTGGATGCAAATGAGACTACGTGACATAGGTATGGGATATTTTACTTCGTCGACAGGATCAAAGTTATAGGAAAATAAGGGAAACTCAATGGACCTTGAGAAGATTGTTGACTGCTTGTACATTGAGATAACCTCAGTTGTAAGTTGCAAGGAGCGCTATTACAGTTCGGTTAAGATAGTCTAAGCCACTATCATGGTTGTTGGTTATTTGTTGACAAATTGAGGGACTGATCATCCTTAATCTCTTGTCGATAATAGACAAAACCATGTTGAATGGAATGGACGAGCCTTACCGACTATGAATGGATGCAGAGTTATTAAGCACCCTATGAAAAGGGGTAGGCAACACTTTTTTCGAGAAGGCCAGGTGAAACAAGTTGTGACTAGTATGTTGAATTTGAGTACAAACCTAGTGAGGATTGCTACTCGTACTTTAAGTTTCGAGGACGAAACTAATTTTAGGGGGGTAGTAATGTAAGACCCGTAATTTTAAATCCTAAGTTATACAATTTTAGGGTATTTTGTGTAGAATTTCTTAGGCTGATAATCCAATTTTTGGTATTGAGTGAGTTAAATGCCAAAAATATATTTTTGGAAATTGGATTAAAATTATTTGTCGGGAAATAATTTACTTCCGTTACGAAGGATTTAATACCGGGCAATTTTGTTAAAAATATCTTGGGTTGCTGAAAATTGCATCTGTCAATCGAGTTGCGACGAGAGTAGATATTTTTAATAAAAAGTGGTTTGGAGAGGTTATGGGTGAAATGGTAATTTTATAGAATATCTAGATATTTTTAGATATTTGTTATATATATATTTATAGAAAGAAAAGGAAAGGAAGAAAAGAGAGAGAAAAGAAAATAGAAGGAAGGAAAATCAAGGGAAAAACATTCCATCTTCTTCCTCCTCCAGCCACGCGACCCACACATTTTCTTCCATCTCTTTTCTTCCATTTTCATGGTTCCTTTGGCCTCAAGAATGGAAACCCAAGATTAGTGAGTGTGAAAGAACACATTTTCAACTCCTTCCTCCTTCTCGGATTCGAAAACGGAGTTAGAGATTTCAAAAACTGTCAAACACAAACCTCCCCGTTTCACCTAGATCTAAGCTTCTTTTCGTAAAGAGATAGAAGGGAAAGTTGCTCACTACCACGCTACGGTGCTAGGGAACCAACTTTGGAAGCAACGTTGCGAACAGAGATTTTACCGGATTTACTCGCGGTACCGTAAATCGACGTTAAAGCTAACGTTAAGGTAAGGGCTCCTTCCAAACATTTAGTTTGCATTTAGGACCTTATCTGTGGCTGTGTGGAAACGAATTTTGTTAGGGTTGGAGTATTGATTTGGGAAAAATGTATCTAAGGCTATATGGGTAAAATCTTAGAGTTAGGTTTTGGTTATATTGATGAATGTTTCATGGAAAATGAATTTACTTCATGTATGTATGATTTTGAATAAATGAAATTTATTGTGTTGATCTGTGTCGTCGTATTCGACGTGTTCATAATTGATAATTATAGAATTTTGAGACTTGTTTTGTGTGGTTTGTGCGAAAAAATGATTTGATGTGTTTTGATGTGAATTATGGATTGAATGTGAAAGTATGTTTGAGTTTGTTTTGTGTGGAATTTGAAAACCATTAAGTTAAACGAGAATTAAGAATGGGGAATCTCTTAATGTCTTGTTTACTTAATGTGTGTTTATGAAAAATCGTTTAAGTTAACTAGGCATTAAGAATGGGGAATCTCTTAATGTCTTAGTTACTTAATGTTATTTTGAAAATCGTTTAAGTTAACTGGGCGTTAAGAATGGGGAATCTCTTAATGTCTCGGTTACTTAATGTTGTTTTGAAAATCGTTTAAGTTAACTGGGCGTTAAGAATGGGGAATCTTTTAATGTCTTGGTTACTTAATGTTGTTTTGAAAATTGTTTAAGTTAACTGGGCGTTAAGAATGGGGAATCTCTTAATGTCTTGGTTACTTAATGTTTGTTTTGGGAAATCGTTTAAGTCAAAAGTATATTAAGAATGGGGAATCTCTTAATATGTCTGTTTTGCTTAATGTTGCCGTGAAAATAATTTTGTGGAGAAATGAATTGTCTGTGTTGGGATTGTCGCGCCAAGGTGATGCCATGTGATTTGTTGGTTCATCTTGTCCGTGTTGGGATTGTCGAGTCAAGGTGATGCCATGTGATTTGTTGGTTCATCTTGTGAGTGTTGGAATTGTCGAGTCAAGGTGATGCCATGTGATTTGTTGGTTCATCTTGTTCGTGTTGGAATTGTCGTGTCAAGGTGATGCCATGTGATTTGTTGGTTCATCTTGTTCGTGTTGGAATTGTCGTGTCAAGGTGATGCCATGTGATTTGTTGGTTCATCTTGTTCGTGTTGGAATTGTCGTGTCAAGGTGATGCCATGTGATTTGTTGGTTCATCTTGTTCGTGTTGGAATTGTCGAGTCAAGGTGATGCCATGTGATTTGTTGGTCCATCTTGTTCGTGTTGGGATTGTCGAGTCAAGGTGATGCCATGTGATTTGTTGGTTCATCTTGTCTGTGTGGGTATTGCGTTGAAACCGTTGAGTGGTATGTTTTGGAATTGTGTGTAAGTGTGTTGATTTTACTAAGAGTTATGTTTTTAGAATTTGGTGATAACATGTTGATTGCAATACTATTTCGAAACTCATGATGTTGTAGTAATTGTATTATAAGTGTTAAGTGTTATGTTTTTGGAATTTGGTGATAACATGTTTGATTGCAATACTATTTCGAAACTCAATTTGTCGTGGTGATCGTGTGGGAATTGCTAAGTGTTAAGATGTGGATTTGTGTATGAATGTGGTTGAGTTAGTTTATGTATTTTTGGAAGAATATGCAGGGAAATCGATTGCCCAATCGATTGGCATTAAGTCAGTGGCTCAGCTATGCTGTCAATCAATTGCCCAATCAATTGCCCAGTCAATTGCCCAATCGATTGGCATTAAGTCAGGGGCTTAGTTATCCTGTCAATTGATTGCCCAATCGATTGAATTAAGCCCATAATTCAAATTTCACTAAAAACCTTCAGGAAATCGATTTGGAAATTGATTGGCTTAGTAGAAATTCTTATTTTGAGTTAGATAACAGATTGCTCATTAATTTATCAATGTTTTGTTCAGTTGTGTATTGCTTGATGGATTGAGAACTCTATTTGATTTCATTTACATTTGGCAAGCATTGTATGAACTTTTCGCATATGAAAAATCCTTTTAAGGTGGATGCTTAGTTGAGAGGATATTTTATGCATTTGAAAACTTAAATGTTATGTGTTAACTGTTAATTTCGGTTGGTGACCCTTTACAACTATTGTGGAAATCTGGGCTTTGCCCTCAGATGAGAGTCAGGATGATCCTACCGGTTCGTACCCTACGTATGGGAATGCTTGATTGGAGCTACGTTAGGAGGATCTCACGGGGCGCGTGGAGATCACTCAGGGTGTTTAGTTGTTTTGTAAAATGATCAGACTAGGTTGACACAGAGGGAACAGATGTCTTTCTTTTGGGTTGCTTTTATTTTAAACTGGAAGACTGTACCACTTTTGTTATGTAAATCTTTTGAATACATATTTTGTGAACTTTTCCGCTGCTTGTAAATTATAATGACTTAATTATTTATCCGAAGGTGTTACCTTATTTATTGCTCTGTTTTATTTTAATTTCTTTTGAAAAACGGGGTGTTACATTGTGGTATCAGAGCTTTGGTTTGGTTTTCTTTGGGGGCTGTGGAACCTTTAGTTCTAGATTGTAGGTTAGGAGTTGTTGTCTGATCATGTGTCGGTTTAGGTGGTTTGAGTTGTCAAGTTCAGAATAATTATTATGTGCTGTTGTGGTCGGAAGTTATTTTTGGAATTATTCGAAGTGGTATTAACACTTCTTCTTGATGTTGGTTTTTCGGAAACACTACCTCCAAAAGGGAACGACGTTGCAAGGACGAACGTTAGCAGGGATGATCAAATTGTTGAAGCTACAAATAACATGGATGTTTTGTTGTTGCACGAACTGCTGCAAAGACTCGACGGGATCTGGAGAAGAAGGAAAGAGGGATTTATGCTATTAAGTCAAGAGGATTGAAAGATTTTCGTCGTTACCATCCTCCAAAGTTCAAGGGTGATGAGAACTCAGGAAAAGAGATGATTAGTGGATTCGAGAAATGGAAAAGATCTTCGAGATGACGAATTGTCAAGCAGACATGAAGCAAATCATGACGGCATGAAATTTATAAAATGGTTCCAAGGACACAGAAGCTATGTGTTGGTGTAAACTCGAAGATGATGAGTATGGACGGATTAACATTAGACTAATAAGGGATTTCAAGTAAAGATCTAAGTTGAGGACTCTTGTTAAGAAAAGTATTAGATGCTTTCCTGGTAGATTTCAGTATAAAACCGGATGAAGTTTGACAACTGTCAAGGAGATGTGAACATCATGGAACTGTTGAGAAGATAAGGCTTCCATTTGGAATAACATTTGGTGCTTAGGTGTCAATGAAAGAGACTGGTATTGAAGTTAAGGGAGCGTTGCACACTAGGAGTAAATACTCCCTTGGTTAGATAAAATACGCTTTGAGGAATAGTCGATACCTTGAGGGATAAAGTCGAGCACTCGAGTTAGACTGGATTCGGAACTTGGATTATTAAGTATGGATAGTAATATTGGATGAATCTATAGACACGTAAGTATGAATTTTGAGCGATGTTCAGAAAAACCTAATGAGTTAAGCCTTGATGTATTGAACTCTATGTTATCATTAAGTGGAATTTGAAGTAATCAAGTACGAGAATACTCGAGATTGAGGTAATATAAGTTTGAGAGTCTATTAAAGGATGGAAATTACTAAGAGGAGGTTAATATTTTGATAGGACTGAAGGATTATTCGAGATTTGATTTGGGACCCTAAGATGGTTGATTTTTAGCTGATGATTTAAAATCTCGCAAGGTTGGATGGAGGACCAAGTAATGCTTAGGACATTCATAATCGAAGAAGTTGAGGCAGGCAAGTGATAAATGATTCATGTTAAGGATGGAGGTGTTTGGAGATTTTGAAGATCAAATTTGAGAATCCTATTAACTGATAGAAAGTGTAAAAGAAGAGATGGAATGAATGATTTATGGTTTAGTTGTTGGTCTTGGGAAGTCAAGCGTGAAGATTTGAAATGATCATTTCAGTAACTAGATGGACAAAAAAGGTATGTGGGTTTTTGAGATATTATACTGCAAAATTTATGAGGATGAAGTTATAGAGAATTATTTCTTAGGAAAGAACGTTTGAGGAATAATTCTTTAGAACGTTCGAATGTTAGGATTCTTTCAGTTTATATCTCGGTGAAGGTTGAGAAGGAATAAGAATCCAGCGAGTGAACCAAATTTTGGAAAATGTGCCAAGAAAACTTGTTGGAGCAGCACATAGAGATGTAGCTTATGACAATTAAAGATTCGAGAAAAGAATTATCTCAACTATAATTCAGACATTATTATTATAAAGGTATGCCAACGATATAAAGGCACTACTTGATTGCATGTCATAGGAGTTGTTATTGTGTTCGTCAATCAAAGGAGTTAAATGTTTGTTTGATAGGAAACGATTGAACATGAAATGGAAAAGTTTGGTGGGGATTAGTAAGCCTTGATTTATTGGAATCACTGCAATGAAGATGTATCAAGGTTCGAGGTAGAAATTTAAGGTTTGTATAAATGGAAAAGAGATGGAGTGAATACAATGCGGTTGACCTGTCATAATGAAAGGATAATCAGCAAGTTGCAAATGAAGGACACAGCGAAATTAAGAAGTACCAGAATGAATGTTGGCAGTAGAAGTAGGAGAACTATTTTCAAGTTGGTGCATGATTGCGAAGTATGTAAGAAATTTTCTAGTGAAGCGTGAATTTGAGGTGTTAGGCATGAGACAAATGTAGACCTTGATCTGTGAATTAAATTCAAGTTGGATCTTAATGAAAAACGTGACTCTTGAAATGAAGTACTAAACTGAAAGGAAATATGTGTGTCCCAAGTGGTATAGTCTTTGGCATGATTTCGAAAATATTTGAGGAAGCTTTGATCACCAAGCATATGTGGGGATGGAATTATTAAATTTACGACTGGAAATAACATACTGATAAGAACACTACAGTTTGACGTAGTTGTACGACTTAAGAAAAATCGAGGATTTGTGGACAAGGGAGAAATTTAGGAGTTCTCGGATGTAGTGATTATTCTGTGCTCAGTGTTGGGGTCATTCTAAGTGTTTCAGTTCGATACCAAATGGATGTTTCGTACCAAGTGGATGCAAATGAGACTACGTGACATAGGTATGGGATATTTTACTTCGTCGACAGGATCAAAGTTATAGGAAAATAAGGGAAACTCAATGGACCTTGAGAAGATTGTTGACTGCTTGTACATTGAGATAACCTCAGTTGTAAGTTGCAAGGAGCGCTATTACAGTTTAGTTAAGATAGTCTAAGCCACTATCATGGTTGTTGGTTATTTGTTGACAAATTGAGGGACTGATCATCCTTAATCTCTTGTCGATAATAGACAAAACCATGTTGAATGGAATGGACGAGCCTTACCGACTATGAATGGATGCAGAGTTATTAAGCACCCTATGAAAAGGGGTAGGCAACACTTTTTTCGAGAAGGTCAGGTGAAACAAGTTGTGACTAGTATGTTGAATTTGAGTACAAACCTAGTGAGGATTGCTACTCGTACTTTAAGTTTCGAGGACGAAACTAATTTTAGGGGGGTAGTAATGTAAGACCCGTAATTTTAAATCCTAAGTTATACAATTTTAGGGTATTTTGTGTAGAATTTCTTAGGCTGATAATCCAATTTTTGGTATTGAGTGAGTTAAATGCCAAAAATATATTTTTGGAAATTGGATTAAAATTATTTGTCGGGAAATAATTTACTTCCGTTACGAAGGATTTAATACCGGGCAATTTTGTTAAAAATATCTTGGGTTGCTGAAAATTGCATCTGTCAATCGAGTTGCGACGAGAGTAGATATTTTTAATAAAAAGTGGTTTGGAGAGGTTATGGGTGAAATGGTAATTTTATAGAATATCTAGATATTTTTAGATATTTGTTATATATATATTTATAGAAAGAAAAGGAAAGGAAGAAAAGAGAGAGAAAAGAAAATAGAAGGAAGGAAAATCAAGGGAAAAACATTCCATCTTCTTCCTCCTCCAGCCACGCGACCCACACATTTTCTTCCATCTCTTTTCTTCCATTTTCATGGTTCCTTTGGCCTCAAGAATGGAAACCCAAGATTAGTGAGTGTGAAAGAACACATTTTCAACTCCTTCCTCCTTCTCGGATTCGAAAACGGAGTTAGAGATTTCAAAAACTGTCAAACACAAACCTCCCCGTTTCACCTAGATCTAAGCTTCTTTTCGTAAAGAGATAGAAGGGAAAGTTGCTCACTACCACGCTACGGTGCTAGGGAACCAACTTTGGAAGCAACGTTGCGAACAGAGATTTTACCGGATTTACTCGCGGTACCGTAAATCGACGTTAAAGCTAACGTTAAGGTAAGGGCTCCTTCCAAACATTTAGTTTGCATTTAGGACCTTATCTGTGGCTGTGTGGAAACGAATTTTGTTAGGGTTGGAGTATTGATTTGGGAAAAATGTATCTAAGGCTATATGGGTAAAATCTTAGAGTTAGGTTTTGGTTATATTGATGAATGTTTCATGGAAAATGAATTTACTTCATGTATGTATGATTTTGAATAAATGAAATTTATTGTGTTGATCTGTGTCGTCGTATTCGACGTGTTCATAATTGATAATTATAGAATTTTGAGACTTGTTTTGTGTGGTTTGTGCGAAAAAATGATTTGATGTGTTTTGATGTGAATTATGGATTGAATGTGAAAGTATGTTTGAGTTTGTTTTGTGTGGAATTTGAAAACCATTAAGTTAAACGAGAATTAAGAATGGGGAATCTCTTAATGTCTTGTTTACTTAATGTGTGTTTATGAAAAATCGTTTAAGTTAACTAGGCATTAAGAATGGGGAATCTCTTAATGTCTCAGTTACTTAATGTTATTTTGAAAATCGTTTAAGTTAACTGGGCGTTAAGAATGGGGAATCTCTTAATGTCTCGGTTACTTAATATTGTTTTGAAAATCGTTTAAGTTAACTGGGCGTTAAGAATGGGGAATCTCTTAATGTCTTGGTTACTTAATGTTGTTTTGAAAATTGTTTAAGTTAACTGGGCGTTAAGAATGGGGAATCTCTTAATGTCTTGGTTACTTAATGTTTGTTTTGGGAAATCGTTTAAGTCAAAAGTATATTAAGAATGGGGAATCTCTTAATATGTCTGTTTTGCTTAATGTTGCCGTGAAAATAATTTTGTGGAGAAATGAATTGTCTGTGTTGGGATTGTCGCGCCAAGGTGATGCCATGTGATTTGTTGGTTCATCTTGTCCGTGTTGGGATTGTCGAGTCAAGGTGATGCCATGTGATTTGTTGGTTCATCTTGTGAGTGTTGGAATTGTCGAGTCAAGGTGATGCCATGTGATTTGTTGGTTCATCTTGTCCGTGTTGGAATTGTCGAGTCAAGGTGATGCCATGTGATTTGTTGGTTCATCTTGTTCGTGTTGGAATTGTCGCGCCAAGGTGATGCCATGTGATTTGTTGGTTCATCTTGTCCGTGTTGGGATTGTCGAGTCAAGGTGATGCCATGTGATTTGTTGGTTCATCTTGTGAGTGTTGGGATTGTCGAGTCAAGGTGATGCCATGTGATTTGTTGGTTCATCTTGTGAGTGTTGGAATTGTCGAGTCAAGGTGATGCCATGTGATTTGTTGATTCATCTTGTTCGTGTTGGAATTGTCGTGTCAAGGTGATGCCATGTGATTTGTTGGTTCATCTTGTTCGTGTTGGAATTGTCGTGTCAAGGTGATGCCATGTGATTTGTTGGTTCATCTTGTTCGTGTTGGAATTGTCGTGTCAAGGTGATGCCATGTGATTTGTTGGTTCATCTTGTTCGTGTTGGAATTGTCGAGTCAAGGTGATGCCATGTGATTTGTTGGTCCATCTTGTTCGTGTTGGGATTGTCGAGTCAAGGTGATGCCATGTGATTTGTTGGTTCATCTTGTCTGTGTGGGTATTGCGTTGAAACCGTTGAGTGGTATGTTTTGGAATTGTGTGTAAGTGTGTTGATTTTACTAAGAGTTATGTTTTTAGAATTTGGTGATAACATGTTGATTGCAATACTATTTCGAAACTCATGATGTTGTAGTAATTGTATTATAAGTGTTAAGTGTTATGTTTTTGGAATTTGGTGATAACATGTTTGATTGCAATACTATTTCGAAACTCAATTTGTCGTGGTGATCGTGTGGGAATTGCTAAGTGTTAAGATGTGGATTTGTGTATGAATGTGGTTGAGTTAGTTTATGTATTTTTGGAAGAATATGCAGGGAAATCGATTGCCCAATCGATTGGCATTAAGTCAGTGGCTCAGCTATGCTGTCAATCAATTGCCCAATCAATTGCCCAGTCAATTGCCCAATCGATTGGCATTAAGTCAGGGGCTCAGTTATCCTGTCAATTGATTGCCCAATCGATTGAATTAAGCCCATAATTCAAATTTCACTAAAAACCTTCAGGAAATCGATTTGGAAATTGATTGGCTTAGTAGAAATTCTTATTTTGAGTTAGATAACAGATTGCTCATTAATTTATCAATGTTTTGTTCAGTTGTGTATTGCTTGATGGATTGAGAACTCTATTTGATTTCATTTACATTTGGCAAGCATTGTATGAACTTTTCGCATATGAAAAATCCTTTTAAGGTGCATGCTTAGTTGAGAGGATATTTTATGCATTTGAAAACTTAAATGTTATGTGTTAACTGTTAATTTCGGTTGGTGACCCTTTACAACTATTGTGGAAATCTGGGCTTTGCCCTCAGATGAGAGTCAGGATGATCCTACCGGTTCGTACCCTACGGATGGGAATGCTTGATTGGAGCTACGTTAGGAGGATCTCACGGGGCGCGTGGAGATCACTCAGGGTGTTTAGTTGTTTTGTAAAATGATCAGACTAGGTTGACACAGAGGGAACAGTTGTCTTTCTTTTGGGTTGCTTTTATTTTAAACTGGAAGACTGTACCACTTTTGTTATGTAAATCTTTTAAATACATATTTTGTGAACTTTTCCGCTGCTTGTAAATTATAATGACTTAATTATTTATCCAAAGGCTTTTCCTTATGTATTTGCTCTATTTTATTTAATTTGTTTTGAAAAAAAAATACACCCTCGCTTTGAAAAACGGGGTGTTACATTGTCGTATCAGAGCTTTGGTTTGGTTTTCTTTGGGGGCTGTGGAACCTTGGGTTATAGATTGTAAGTGAACCTGTAGGTTGTGAGTCGTTATCTGATCATGCGTCGGGGTAATTGGTCTGAGTTGTCAGATCAGGGGTAGTTATTATGTGTTGATATATTCAAAACTTAGTTTTGGAATTATTCGAAGTGGTGTTAACACTTGTTTTTGATGATTGGTTTTTTGGAAACACTACCTCCAAGAGGGAACGACGTTGCAAGGACGAACGTCAGTAGGGATGATCAAATGGTTGAAGCTACAAATAAAATGGATGTTTTGTTGTTGCACGAACTACTGCAAAGACTCGACGGGATCTGGAGAAGAGGGAAATAGGGATTTATGCTATTAAGTCAAGAGGATTGAAAGATTGTCGTCGTTACCATCCTCCAAAGTTCAAGGGTGATGAGAACTCAGGAAAAGAGATGATTAGTGGATTCAAGGAAAGGAAAAGATCTTCAGGATGACGGATTGTCAAGCAGTGTAGAAGCAAAGTATGACGGCATGGAATTTATGAAATGGTTCCAAGGACACATAAGCTACGTGTTGGTGTTAACTCGAAGATGATGAGTATGGATGAATTAACATTAGACTGATAAGGGATTTTCAGTAAAGACCTATGTTGAGGACTTTTGTTAAGAAAAAGCATTAGATGTTTTCCGGGTAGATTTCAGGATGAAACTGGATAAGTTTGACAACTGTCAAAGAGATGCGAACATCATGTTACTGTTGAGAAGATAAGGCTTCCATTTGGAATAACATTTGGTGCTTAGGTGTCAATGAAAGAGACTGGTATTGAAGTTAAGGGAGCGTTGCACATTAGGAGTAAATACTCCTTTGGTTAGATAACATACGCTTTGAGGATTAGTCGATACCTTGAGGGATAAAGTCGAGCATTCGAGTTAGACTGGATTCGCAACTTGGATTACTAAATATGGATAGTAATATTGGATGAATCTATAGACACGTAAGTGTGAATTTTGAGCGATGTTCAGAGAAACCTAATGAGTTAAGCCTTGATGTATTGAACTCTATGTTACCATTAAGTGGAATTTGAAGTAATCGAGTACGAGAATACTTGAGATTGCGGTAATATAAGTTTGAGAGTCTATTAAAGGATGGAAATTACTAAGAGGATGTTAATATTTTGATAGGACTGAAGGAATATTCGAGATTTGATTTGGGACCCTAAGATGGTTGATTTTTAGCTGATGATTTAAAATCTGGCAAGGTTGGATGGAGGACCAAGTAATGCTTAAAACTTTCATAATCGAAGAAGTTGAGGCCGGCAAGTGATAAATAATTCATGTTAAGGATGGAAGTGTTTGGAGATTTTGAGGATCAAATTTTAGAATCCTATTAACTGATAGAAAGTGTAAAAGAAGAGATGGAATGAATGATTTATGGTTTAGTTGTTGGTCTTGGGAAGTCAAGCGTGAAGATTTGAAATGATCATTTCAGTAACTAGATGGACAAAAAAAGGTATGTGGGTTTTTGAGATATTATACTGCAAAATTTATGAGGATGAAGTTATAGAGAATTATTTCTTAGGAAAGAACGTTTGAGGAATAATTCTTTAGAACGTTCGAATGTTAGGATTCTTTCAGTTTATATCTCGGTGAAGGTTGAGAAGGAATAAGAATCCAGCGAGTGAACCAAATTTTGGAAAATGTGCCAAGAAAACTTGTTGGAGCAGCACATAGAGATGTAGCTTATGACAATTAAAGATTCGAGAAAAGAATTATCTCAACTATAATTCAGACATTATTATTATAAAGGTATGCCAACGATATAAAGGCACTACTTGAGTGCATGTCATAGGAGTTGTTATTGTGTTCGTCAATCAAAGGAGTTAAATGTTTGTTTGATAGGAAACGATTGAACATGAAATGGAAAAGTTTGGTGGGGATTAGTAAGCCTTGATTTATTGGAATCACTGCAATGAAGATGTATCAAGGTTCGAGGTAGAAATTTAAGGTTTGTATAAATGGAAAAGTGATGGAGTGAATCCAATGCATCTGACTTGTCATAATGAAAAGATAATCATCAAGTTGCAAATGAAGGACACTACGGAATTGAGAAGTATCATAATGAATGTTGGCAGTAGATGTAGGAGAATAATTTTCGAATTAGTGCATAATTGCGAAGTATGTAAGAAATTTTCTAGTGAAGCGTGAATTTGAAGTGTTAGGCATGAGACAAATGTAGACCTTGATCTGTGAATTAAATTCAAGTTGGATCTTAATGAAAAACGTGACTCTTGAAATGAAGTACTAAACTGAAAGGAAATCTGTGTGTCCCAAGTGGTATAGTCTTTGGCATGATTTCGAAAATATTTGAGGGAGCTTTGATCACCAAGCATATGTGGGGATAGAATTATTAAATTTATGACTGGAAATAACATACTGATAAGAACACTACAATTTGACGTAGTTGTACGACTTAAGAAAAATCGAGGATTTGTGGACAAGGGAGAAATTTAGGAGTTCTCGGATGTAGTGATTGTTCTGTGCTCAGTGTGTTGGGGTCATTCTAAGTGTTTCAGTTCGATACCAAATGGATGTTTCGTACCAAGTGGATGCAAATGAGACTACGTGACATAGGTATGGGATATTTTACTTCGTCGACAGGATCAAAGTTATAGGAAAATAAGGGAAACTCAATGGACCTTGAGAAGATTGTTGACTGCTTGTACATTGAGATAACCTCAATTGTAAGTTGCAAGGAGCGCTATTACAGTTCAGTTAAGATAGTCTAAGCCACTATCATGGTTGTTGGTTATTTGTTGACAAATTGAGGGACTGATCATCCTTAATCTCTTGTCGATAATAGACAAAACCATGTTGAATGGAATGGACGAGCCTTACCGACTATGAATGGATGCAGAGTTATTAAGCACCCTATGAAAAGGGGTAGGCAACACTTTTTTCGAGAAGGCCAGGTGAAACAAGTTGTGACTAGTATGTTGAATTTGAGTACAAACCTAGTGGGGATTGCTACTCGTACTTTAAGTTTCGAGGACGAAACTAATTTTAGGGGGGTAGTAATGTAAGACCCGTAATTTTAAATCCTAAGTTATACAATTTTAGGGTATTTTGTGTAGAATTTCTTAGGCTGATAATCCAATTTTTGGTATTGAGTGAGTTAAATGCCAAAAATATATTTTTGGAAATTGGATTAAAATTATTTGTCGGGAAATAATTTACTTCCGTTACGAAGGATTTAATACCGGGCAATTTTGTTAAAAATATCTTGGGTTGCTGAAAATTGCATCTGTCAATCGAGTTGCGACGAGAGTAGATATTTTTAATAAAAAGTGGTTTGGAGAGGTTATGGGTGAAATGGTAATTTTATAGAATATCTAGATATTTTTAGATATTTGTTATATATATATTTATAGAAAGAAAAGGAAAGGAAGAAAAGAGAGAGAAAAGAAAATAGAAGGAAGGAAAATCAAGGGAAAAACATTCCATCTTCTTCCTCCTCCAGCCACGCGACCCACACATTTTCTTCCATCTCTTTTCTTCCATTTTCATGGTTCCTTTGGCCTCAAGAATGGAAACCCAAGATTAGTGAGTGTGAAAGAACACATTTTCAACTCCTTCCTCCTTCTCGGATTCGAAAACGGAGTTAGAGATTTCAAAAACTGTCAAACACAAACCTCCCCGTTTCACCTAGATCTAAGCTTCTTTTCGTAAAGAGATAGAAGGGAAAGTTGCTCACTACCACGCTACGGTGCTAGGGAACCAACTTTGGAAGCAACGTTGCGAACAGAGATTTTACCGGATTTACTCGCGGTACCGTAAATCGACGTTAAAGCTAACGTTAAGGTAAGGGCTCCTTCCAAACATTTAGTTTGCATTTAGGACCTTATCTGTGGCTGTGTGGAAACGAATTTTGTTAGGGTTGGAGTATTGATTTGGGAAAAATGTATCTAAGGCTATATGGGTAAAATCTTAGAGTTAGGTTTTGGTTATATTGATGAATGTTTCATGGAAAATGAATTTACTTCATGTATGTATGATTTTGAATAAATGAAATTTATTGTGTTGATCTGTGTCGTCGTATTCGACGTGTTCATAATTGATAATTATAGAATTTTGAGACTTGTTTTGTGTGGTTTGTGCGAAAAAATGATTTGATGTGTTTTGATGTGAATTATGGATTGAATGTGAAAGTATGTTTGAGTTTGTTTTGTGTGGAATTTGAAAACCATTAAGTTAAACGAGAATTAAGAATGGGGAATCTCTTAATGTCTTGTTTACTTAATGTGTGTTTATGAAAAATCGTTTAAGTTAACTAGGCATTAAGAATGGGGAATCTCTTAATGTCTTAGTTACTTAATGTTATTTTGAAAATCGTTTAAGTTAACTGGGCGTTAAGAATGGGGAATCTCTTAATGTCTCGGTTACTTAATGTTGTTTTGAAAATCGTTTAAGTTAACTGGGCGTTAAGAATGGGGAATCTCTTAATGTCTTGGTTACTTAATGTTGTTTTGAAAATTGTTTAAGTTAACTGGGCGTTAAGAATGGGGAATCTCTTAATGTCTTGGTTACTTAATGTTTGTTTTGGGAAATCGTTTAAGTCAAAAGTATATTAAGAATGGGGAATCTCTTAATATGTCTGTTTTGCTTAATGTTGCCGTGAAAATAATTTTGTGGAGAAATGAATTGTCTGTGTTGGGATTGTCGCGCCAAGGTGATGCCATGTGATTTGTTGGTTCATCTTGTCCGTGTTGGGATTGTCGAGTCAAGGTGATGCCATGTGATTTGTTGGTTCATCTTGTGCGTGTTGGAATTGTCGAGTCAAGGTGATGCCATGTGATTTGTTGGTTCATCTTGTCCGTGTTGGAATTGTCGAGTCAAGGTGATGCCATGTGATTTGTTGGTTCATCTTGTTCGTGTTGGAATTGTCGAGTCAAGGTGATGCCATGTGATTTGTTGGTTCATCTTGTTCGTGTTGGGATTGTCGAGTCAAGGTGATGCCATGTGATTTGTTGGTTCATCTTGTCTGTGTGGGTATTGCGTTGAAACCGTTAAGTGGTATGTTTTGGAATTGTGTGTAAGTGTGTTGATTTTACTGAGAGTTATGTTTTTAGAATTTGGTGATAACATGTTGATTGCAATACTATTTCGAAACTCATGATGTTGTAGTAATTGTATTATAAGTGTTAAGTGTTATGTTTTTGGAATTTGGTGATAACATGTTTGATTGCAATACTATTTCGAAACTCAATTTGTCGTGGTGATCGTGTGGGAATTGCTAAGTGTTAAGATGTGGATTTGTGTATGAATGTGGTTGAGTTAGTTTATGTATTTTTGGAAGAATATGCAGGGAAATCGATTGCCCAATCGATTGGCATTAAGTCAGTGGCTCAGCTATGCTGTCAATCAATTGCCCAATCAATTGCCCAGTCAATTGCCCAATCGATTGGCATTAAGTCAGGGGCTCAGTTATCCTGTCAATCGATTGCCCAATCGATTGCCCAATCGATTGAATTAAGCCCAGAATTCAAATTTCACTAAAAAACTTCACGAAATCGATTTGAAAATTGATTGGCTTAGTAGAAATTCTTATTTTGAGTTAGATAACAGATTGCTCATTAATTTATCAATGTTTTGTTCAGTTGTGTATTGCTTGATGGATTGAGAACTCTATTTGATTTCATTTACATTTGGCAAGCATTGTATGAACTTTTCGCATATGAAAAATCCTTTTAAGGTGCATGCTTAGTTGAGAGGATATTTTATGCATTTGAAAACTTAAATGTTATGTGTTAACTGTTAATTTCGGTTGGTGACCCTTTACAACTATTGTGGAAATCTGGGCTTTGCCCTCAGATGAGAGTCAGGATGATCCTACCGGTTCGTACCCTACGTATGGGAATGCTTGATTGGAGCTACGTTAGGAGGATCTCACGGGGCGCGTGGAGATCACTCAGGGTGTTTAGTTGTTTTGTAAAATGATCAGACTAGGTTGACACAGAGGGAACTGATGTCTTTCTTTTGGGTTGCTTTTATTTTAAACTGGAAGACTGTACCACTTTTGTTATGTAAATCTTTTGAATACATATTTTGTGAACTTTTCCGCTGCTTGTAAATTATAATGACTTAATTATTTATCCGAAGGTGTTACCTTATTTATTGCTCTGTTTTATTTTAATTTCTTTTGAAAAAAAAATACACCCTCGCTTTGAAAAATGGGTTGTTACACTATATACAAATTATGAGCTCTTTTAAATACTTTTTAGTGAAAGACATGATAAAAAAACATAACTCATGGCTAAAGCATTTCAATTAGATATGGTAGAAAAAACAATATATTTGAACTTTTCCAAACACAATCCAAATCATCTCATACAAAAACAGTATACAAAATTTTTGCCTAGGTCACCTTTTCAGGTTTTCAACCTAGCGAGCCCAATTTTTTTTTTTATGCATAATACTTCTTGACTGCATCTGAGTTTACTGGAAGTGAAAGCTTATCTCCATCCATTTCTGCGAGTATCAGAGCTCCCCCAGAGAAAACTTTTTTCACAACATATGGTCCTTCGTAGTTCGGAGTCCACTTTCCTCGAGAATCCTTTTTTATGGGCAATATTTTCTTTAACACTAAGTCTCCTTCTTGAAACTCTCGAGGACGAACTTTTTTCTCGTATGCTTTTTTGAGTCTTTTCTGATATAGCTGACCATGACACAAAGTTATCATTCTTTTTTCTCCTATGAGATTCAATTGGTCACATCGTGATTGAACCCACTCTGCCTCCTCCAGTTTTGTTTCCATAAGGACTCTGATAGAGGGAATTTCAACTTCAATGGGAAGTACCGCTTCCATTCCATACACCAACGACAAAGGAGTTGCCCCTATTGAGGTACGAACAGAAGTTCTATAGCCATGTAATGCAAAGGGAAGCATTTCATGCCAATCCTTATATTTCACCATCTTCTGTATGATCTTCTGGATATTTTTATTTGCCGCTTCTACAGCCCCATTCATTTTCGGACGATATGGAGAAGAATTATGGTGCTGAATTTTGAAACTATCACATAACTCTTTCATCATTTTGTTGTTCAGATTAGTCGCATTGTCAGTGATTATCTTATTTGGAAAGCCATATCGACAAATCAATTCTTTTTTGATGAATTTGACAACCACACTTCTCGTCACATTGGCATGAGAAACAGCTTCAACCCATTTTGTGAAATAATCAATAGCTACTAGGATAAACCGATGTCCATTTGAAGCCTTGGGCTCAATAAGTCCAATAACATCCATTCCCCACATTGAAAATGGCCATGGTGATGTTAAAACATTCAAAGAGGTGGGTGGTACATGTACTTTAATAGCATAGATTTGACATTTATGACATTTCTTTACGTGACTAAAGCAATCGGATTCCATGGTCAACCAATAGTAGCCAGCCCTTAAGATTTTTCTTGCCATTGCGTGCCCATTTGCATGAGTTCCGAAAGAACCTTCGTGAACCTCTTGGATGATTTTCTCTGCTTCTGCTTTATCCACACATCTGAGGAGAACCATATCATGATTTCTCTTATAAAGCACATCCCCATTTAAGAAGAAGTTCATTGGCAATCTCCTTAAAACTCTTTTGTCATTCTCTGAAATACCCAATGGATATTCTTTATTCTTAACATATGATTTGATGTCATAAAACCACAGCTTGCCATCAAATTCTTCTTCTATTGATAAGCAATATGCAGGTTTATCTCTTTGTTGAACCTTTATGATCGGCACGTCTTGATCAGTGGTTATTTTGAACATTGACGACAAAGTGGCCAAGGCGTCAGCTAACTGGTTTTCTTCTCGAGGGATATGATGAAAAGTAATTTTCTCAAAGTATTCTGTCAATTCTTTGATATGGGTGTGATACGGAATCAATTTAGAATCTCGTGTTTCCCATTCTCCTTTCGTCTGATGGATGACCAACAATGAGTCTCCATATACCTCAAGAAATTTTGCATTTGATTCGATAGCCGCTTTAATGCCCATCACACATGTCTCATATTCTGCAATATTGTTTGTACAATCGAAACACAACCTAGCCGTAAATGGAGTGAACTGGTTCTCAGGGGAAATCAAAATGGCTCAAATTCCATGCCCCAACGCATTAGAGGCACCATCAAACACCAACATCCATTTTTCTTTATCAGATGATTCTGTCTCTTCAAATAAAGTCATTATGCTTTCATTGGGGAATTCACATTGCATTGATTGATAATCTTCTACCGGTTGTTGGGCCAAATACTCTGCTAGTGCGCTTTCTTTGATAGATTTTTGTGTAACATATACCAAATCGTATTCTGATAACAACATCTGCCAACGGGCAATCCTTCCAGTAAGAGCAGGTTTCTCAAAGATGTACTTAATTGGGTCCATTTTAGATACCAACCAAGTTGTATGACATAACATGTATTGCCTCAACCGACGAGCAGCCCATGCCAATGCGCAACATGTTCGTTCAAGTAGTGAATACTTTGTTTCACAACTGGTGAACTTTTTGCTCAAATAATAAATAACATGTTCTTTCTTACCAGATTCGTCATGTTGTCCAAGTACACATCCCATTGATTCATCAAGTACTGTTAAGTACATAATAAGGGGTTTCCCCGGAACAGGAGGTATTAAGACGGGAGGTTTTGATAAGTACTGCTTAATCTTTTTGAAAGCCTTTTGACAATTCTCATTCCACTCAACTTTTTGGTCTTTGCGCAACAATTTAAAAATTGGCTCGCATATAGCGGTGAGATGCAATATAAACCTCGCAATGTAATTCAATCTACCCAAAAAGCCACGAACTTCTTTTTCTGTGCGTGGAGCTGGCATTTCTTGTATTGCTCTTACTTTATCTGGGTCCACTTCTATCCCTTTTTGACTAACAATAAACCCAAGTAACTTGCCTGATCTTACACCAAAAGTGCATTTAGCAGGGTTTAAACGGAGTTTGAACTTCCTTAGTCGCTCAAACAACTTTTGAAGGTTAACAACATGATCTTCTTTGGTTCGAGATTTTGCAATCATATCATCCACGTAAACCTCTATTTCCTTATGCATCATGTCATGAAACAAAGTTACCATTGCTCTTTGATAGGTTGCCCCGACATTCTTCAATCCAAATGGCATCACTTTATAGCAGAAAGTTCCCCATTGTGTGATGAATGTAGTTTTCTCCATATCTTCGGGAGCCATCTTGATTTGATTATACCCTGAGAAACCATCCATAAAGGAGAAAAGAGAGTATTGAGCAGTGCTATCCACCAGGACATCAATATGAGGCAGAGGAAAATCGTCTTTAGGACTAGCTTTATTTGAATCCCGATAGTCAATACACATTCGAACCTTTCCATCCTTTTTTGGAACTGGTACAATATTTGCCACCCATTGAGGATATTTTGCTACTGCTAAGAAACTAGCATCACTTTTTGACCTCTTCTCTAATTTTAAGTGACATATCAGGTCTCATCCTCCTCAATTTTTGTTTAATTGGAGCATATTCAGGCTTGAGTGGTAGCTTGTGTTCAACTATGTTAGTATCTAGCCCAGGCATATCCTGATATGACCATGCAAAGACATCCACATAATCAAATAAAAATTTAACCAAATTTTCTTGTTCACTTTCTTTCATAGACATACCAATTTTAACTTCTTTCTTATCATGTTCACTCCCTAAGTTGATCACCTCAACAGGTTCTTGATAGGGTTGGATTATCTTAGCTTCCTGTTCAATTAACTTTTCTAGTTCTGGGGGAGGCTCACAGTCATTTTTACAATCCTCATCAACATGATTAATTAGACGTTCAAAATTACAAGAAATGGTTCTAGTGCTGCCATTTTCAACATATTCGTTTTCGACTCTGCATTGTTTAAATTAAGGGGGGGGGGGGGAAGAAAAGAAAAAAATATGAATAAAGATTGCCAAAAAAAGAAAAGAGAAAGACAAAACCAGTTGGAGAATTCAAAAATGCATTTATTTATAATAAGTATGGAATTGAAATACATATGCCCTAGTTAATTATCCTTATAGCCTTGGGCATAGCAAAAGGAGTTAAAAAAATACATAATTACTTTGAACATGAATTAACAAACACGGGAAGCTCGATGATCTTCCAATTATTGAGACTGGTGTTTGGAGGACAAGGGTACACCAATCTAAGGATAGAGTGTTTTGCGGTGGCAGATAGCCCATATGAGTTGGAATTTGTGATTGGTTTGGATTTTGAGGATTGATAGTTAAGTGGTTGGGTTGTTGTCCATGGGGTTGACGACTAAAGGTGGAGTATAACCGGGTGGAAGACCGTACATATGAAATTGCATAGTTGTTGTACGAGGTTGTTGGATAGTCGGTGTAAAGTCTGGCGGGTGAGAACGAGTGGTTTGTTGTTCTTCATTTGCAGCCGGAAGATTCTCATTTATATTCCCCTTCCTTGACAAAGCTTGTATAGCTTATAAGATTTGATCAACCTTGTCCTTCAATTGGTTGTCATCCATTCTCATCACCTCTTGATTTTGCTCAAGTTCTTCTATGATCTTTGAGTTTGCACGAGTCCGATAAGGATGTCGGGGAAACAACTTTATTGATTTTTTTCTGTGTTTTTTTTTTTTATAAATGAATAAAAATTATGAGTATGTATTAAACATGAATGGAATGAAAATGCAATTATTATCTTTTTTTTTTACATTTGGATGTTGGGGAATCATAAGTCTTGCACGAATTATTAATGAAAGAAGAACATGGGAATCGATAAACAAAACAGCAAATCCTTCATTGATGAGAAAAAAGTACATTGCATTTAAATTAAAAAGCTACATCGACTATGGTATTTCAATCATCTTTTTCAAAAGGACAACCAATCTTCTCCTCCAATTCTTCTACTAAATGTTTGCAATATTCGACGAACTTGTAGACTTTGATTGGAGTGTTGAGTGGATGCATTACTGCATCAATCTCTCTTAAGTGTTTTGGAATTTTTATGATTGCCTGATTAGCTAGCATGACCAATTTTGAAAAGCAATCTCTCCAATGCTTGCCTTTATCTTCCAACTCTTTATAAATCTCTTGGTTCTTCAATTTCCCAAGCAACACCATGAAACGCTCCTCCCAGTATATGGTTTCATCCTTCAAGTCATTATAGATCTTTTCTTGATAATCAATGTAATTCTTCAACTCACTAGAAGCTTCCATTTCTGCTTTTAGTGCGTCTTGGTGTTTTGAGAGTAATTCTTCGATTTCTTCCTTTTGTTGCCTCTCATTCCTTATTTGACCCTCGTATTTAGCTACCATTTCTTTTAGTTGTTTCTTTAAATCTTCAAACTCTTTTTTTATCTTCTTCTCAGAGCCTGCTGATTTTGTCCACAACTGCCTCCACATATAGGCTTCTTCAATAGCTGCATTCTTTTCTTCATTTCTCACATCTAACTCTTCATTTTCACCTCTCAAACAATTTTGTATGTCAAGTTTATTTCCTTTTTCAATTTTCAATCTCTTGTTGCTTCTTTCAATAAACTGACTTTTACATGTGTTTTCTGATCGTAAGTTCTCGTTTTCTTGGGAGACTTTTTCTAACTTTGCTTGTAGCTCTTTTTTCTCCTTTTCAGATTTTAACAATGATGCTTTGAGCTTTTCTATTTCCTCCTTTGTAACAAAGTCATGTTTAGACATTTCCTGATCATTTGAGGGTGTACTGTGGAAAGGAAACTTGATTTCTTGGACTCTCTTCTTTATCCATTGTTGATATGGTTCTTTTGTGCTGCAACTTCTACATCCGAGTATTTTTCCTTTTCTGATGATCAATTCCCAAGCTCGGCTTATCCTTCTCAACATTGGTGGGTCTACTATACCCGTATTATGCAAAACAAAAGCTTCTAATGACTTGTCATCTGGTTTATCTAACATGTGGTAGCCAAGTTGTCTTAGAGCTACCATTGGATTGTAATTAATACATCCTTTCGTTCTCATGAGAGGTACATTTGGAAAATCTTCGCATCGACATATTACCTCTTCCACCCCTTGTTCTCTATAGTACCATGGAATTGTATCCCCGGTAAGGCTAGCTATACTCTGATCCCATTCACGATTACTCTTAAACCCAATATGATAATCTTTCTTGAACATGTGAGACACAAACCAAGTATATAATACTGGAACACAACACAAAATTGTTCCCCCCTTCTTCTCATGCCGCATGTGCAGAGAGTAGTATACATCAGCTAGAATCGCGGGAACTGGGTTTTGTTTATGTTTGTTAAAAGCTAAGAATACATTTATTGCAGCAAAATCTACAAAGTTATCAAGGTTTGGGAATATAACAATACCGTAGATAATGAGGGCCAACATCTATAAAAGTACTCCATTATTATTTATTGGCTAAATCTTGGCACTTTTGCTCTAGACATTTTCTTGAAAACCCATGAATAGCCCCTTTTTCCTCTTTTGTATTTGCCAACTCTCTTATGTCGATCTTCAACACTTCAGCAATTGTTTCCAACTTCGGTGGTTGCCCAGTATATCGATAAGGATTTCCTCTTTCTAGGGAGTAACCCAATATTCGTTCAAATTCCTCTAATGTTGGGGCCAACTGAAAATCGTGAAAGGTGAAACATCTTAAGAGAGGATCGTAATACTGAGCCAATGCTGTGAGGGAACCTGTTTGCACATTTACTGCCAAGAGATTTAGGATCTTCCCATATTTGTGAAAGAAACTATAACGTTGTATAGTTTTCATTTGGTTGCTGATGTCTCTTAAACTTTTCAAAACAGGTTGCTTGAACTTTAAAAGTAAGGTTTTCCTTTTTTCCAATCCCATTGTCCACTTAAATAACACGTGACTAAGATTTGTATGATTCCCCAAAAATCCTGAAAATTTATGCAAAATGCTATTATGTTTTATTTTTTCTTAGAAAAAGAAAAAAAGTCATGAGGTATGAATGAAACTAATATATATATATATATATATATATATATATATATATATATATATAAACTCTTGAATATATGAAATAATTTTTGGTTTTTATGGATATTCTCACAATGAAAGGGTCTATTGGCTTATGTAGTGAAATTCTCACAAGGGAGGCTCTATGGTTCTAAACACGGTTCCTAGAGCCAATAATCCTATTTTAGAAAATTGTCAACAACAATAGGTAAACTATTTGAAGTGACAATAACCTCAATAGAATCAAACTCTAGGTGAGATCTTCATGCTAACCAAACAGGATGTACATCTAGAAGGCTAACACTACGCAATCTCGAATCTAAACTTAAGTTTTGTTCAAACCCAAGTATAGGGTTCAACTCATAAGTGTGTGTCTTAATAAAAGTGTAGGAATTGAATAAGCATAATTCAATAAATCCATAATACTAACAAAACATATACATATATAAAATAAATAGATAAATAAAATAAAATAAAATAAAAATGATTTACTAGCTTAAAAGAATATTATAATGTTAGCTAATACTTATTAAAAAAATAATAAACACATAAAGAAAATGAAAAAAAAAACAAATATAGAAAAAGTTAAAAAAATATATATATATATTATGCACAATTAATTTGTTAGGCTTGACTCTCTACAGTTTCCCCAGCAGAGTCGCCAGCTGTCGCGGCCTAAAATTTCGAGTTTTCCTCGAATTCAATGGAGTCGCCACCAAAATTTATTTTAAATTGGGAAAATATTGGGAAACCCTTAAAATATAATAAAAAAATAAAAAATGATCTTTAATACCAAATTTTGAATTCGGGAGTCGATTATGCGTAGGGAAGGTATTAGCACCCTACAACATCCGCTAAAAAACGGTTACCTATAATTACTTGTGCAAAATTATATCAACTTAACTATATTTGTTTCTCTTTATTATTAAATATTGATACAAAATTAATTTTTTATAAATATAATTTTCTTGAAATAAAAGCATGTTAAAAAGAGTAAAAAAAAAGTCTTTTATTATTGTGCTTGACAAGAGTGTGATCTTGCTCCTACGTATCTCCCGGTGCGATGGAGAAATCAAAGCTATGTAGTTCTTAATAGAAAATGTTGATTTGTTGATTGCTTTTAAATAAATTGTATTTTTGTTAAAAAAAAATTAATTTTGACAAACATAAAAAATAAACTTGCTTGATTTGAATAATTATCTTAAAATATGAGTTTAAGACGATCGAGTTGTACAACTCGTGTCACCAAACTCAAAGAGTAAAAAACAAGATGTCACATCTAATTTAATACTCTTAAAAAATTATTATTTATTTTTAAAATGAGTTTTAAAACCAATAAATAGTTTAATTTGTGTCTTAACAACTCCAAGATAAAAAAACATATAGTTAATTAAATTTTTTTTTTAAAAAAAATCGATTTTAGATTTATTTATTTATAAAAATAAATTTTAGAGTTATCAAAATATATAACTTGTATTACGTAACTCTGGGATTGAAAGATTTTAATTAACTTTAAATAATATTTATGATTAATTTGTTTATAATTTTTTTAGTTTATTAATTTATTTGTGATTAT
>JBBPBR010000002.1:28094488-28106897 GCA_037974775.1 Cicer pinnatifidum
TAGTAAAAAAAAAAAAAAAAGTGTAGCAAAACATTGTAATTATTTCATCTCATATTAGTGATAATTTAAATTCGGATCTAGTCTCCAAGACGTAGGAGTTTTAACTCTAAACTAGGTTAACAATTATGTGTGTTCATTTTAAAATTAAAGGGCTTAATTTTGTTTGACAAACAACAAAGATTGTTCTCTGTTTTCCAATATGAACATTATGCGTTTCTTTTTCCAATCAATATGTGATACGAAACTAAGAACATTCTTGGTTTAGTGACTGACTGATCTCTATTTTTAACAACAATTGGTATCAAGATCACAGGTGTATTCGATTCAAAGAAAATATGACATCAACAAAGTATGTACTTGAAAAATTTGATGGGAAGAATGATTTTGGGTTATCGCGTCTCAAGATGAAAGCGTTGTTGGTTCATCAAGGTTTGACAGAAGCACCAGGAGGAGAGAAATACATGGCATCCACACAACGAGTAAAAGAGAAAAAAGGATATCATGAATAAGGCTCATAGTGTAAGATATATGCCTCCTTGACTATGATTTTGATATAATCTCCAAACATACAATGTATATGCATTATCTGATTAATCTAAAAGTTTGAGTTGAGATACATTTTAGGAAATCAATCAAGCAAAAATTGATCATATCATAAGGCTTGAAGATTATGTGAAAAAGAATCAAACACTACACTTGGACAAATCTTGGATCTCAAGCAATCAAGCAAAGATTGATCATATCATACAAAGCTTGAAGATCATGTGCAAATTTGTCTATTGGTTATAGTGTTTATTAGGTTGATTCATCACTATGATTTCACACATCTAATATTTGCCAAATTAAAAATGAAATCATGAAATAAGTTAGTAAATCAATCAATTGGTAAATCGATTGATAAATCAAATGGGTAATCGATTGTCTAATTCACAGAACAAATTTTCACTGAGTTAATCGATTGGAAAATCGATTACTTAAATGTTTTTAATGAGGTATGTGTTATGTGATTAAAGAAATCGATTGGACAATCGATTTGCAAATTCATTGGGTAATCGATTTTCTAACTCACAGAACAAAGCTTGTACTGAGTCAATCGATTAGCACATCGATTACGTAAAGGTTTTTATCAGACCTGTGTTCTGTGATTAATAAAATCGATTGGACAATCCATTGGTAAATCGATTGATAAATCAAATTTTTGATTCACAGAACAAAGCTTGTACTAAGTTAATCGATTGACAAACCGATTACTAACATGTTTTTCATCATACCTATGTTCTGGGATTAGAGAAATCGATTGGACAATCGATTGCTATATTTTTCTTAAACTACAAGTTTTCTACTAATCGATTTAGAAATCGATTGCATGAATGAATCAGTTAATCATTTATCAGAAATATGTTGCATAATCGATTGACACATCGATTTTAACTAAATATCTGAGTTACTGGGACAAGTCAAATCGATTGGTAAATCGATTGGAGTAATGTCTGAGTTACAGAGAGAATTTAGCCCATTACCAAATCGATTATGTCAATGAAAGTGAGTCGACTGAGTAATCGATTGTTTTGATCTCGTTGTTTGAACAAAACAATTTTAATCGATTATTCAATCGATTTTGAGATGAACTAAGTATAAGTTTCTGATATATGCATTAAAAGAATCGATTAGGACTTTGATGAGTTAATCTATTTTTCAAGATTCAAGAAAAACAAGAAACGCGATAATCGATTGGGAAATCGATTACGCTGGAAATACACATTAATAAAATCTATTGGGAAATCAATTTGTCTGAGTTTTTCTGAATCTATATAAACTGAATCAATCACAATTTTTCAGAATTAACACAACTAACACATAGAAACTTAGAATTTCATTTAGCTCTTCCAAATATACTCTGAGATAAATTCTTACAACTCACAAATATTGGCAAATACTTAGAGAGTGAGATTTGTGTGATTGAATCAAATGTTCTTAGTTCTTAGTCCTTTTTGAATGAAACATTTTTTTTGTAAAAGAAAGAAAGTGTAGAGATCCAGTTATGTGAAACTGGTGGTCATCTTTTAGGATGTGTGATCATCTAAAAGAGATCTCAACTTGATCTTGCTAGGGCTTGGCGAGTAGTTCTTAAGGATAGGTTGGTTTTTGTAGTAGTTGGATGTTGAGTTAGATGTATAGGCATTGAAGTGCTGAAAAGTCTGTAAACATACTCAAATCATTACTAGTGAAGGCTAGAATCGGTAATTGATTACAGGACTGGACGTAGACTATCGAATCGATAGTCGAACCAGTATAAAAATCCCTGGTGCACACTTTTCTATCTGTAAACTCCTTATATTGATAATGCATGTGTTCTTGAATGTTTGTTTTGAATAAGTTTTTGAATCTCTGTCTTGAATAATCTTTTGAATCTATCACTGTTAAATTGGAATTAATATTAATGAAGTTGGTTTTAATATTAATTTCACTACTTAGAAAGAAATTGGATAATTTGATCAATAATCTTATGTATAACTTTCTAAGGATAGAGGCCATTTAACCAACAATTGGTATCAGAGCCTAATCTTTTAGAATATTTCTCAAAAAGAAAATGAACTCTATTGAATTCCTGGGCGAAGGTGCCTCTTTAGCTAGACCCCTTGCCTTTAATGTGTCTGCTTATATGTATTGGAAAGAAAGAATGCTTATCTTTCTAGAGGCAAGTGGTCTTGACATATTAGATGCAGTAGAAAATGGTCCTTATGTGCCTAGAATTACTGGTACTGGTGAATCATTAATCTTGAAACCCAAATCTGATCGGTCTGATGATGATAAGAAAAAAGTTGGCTATAATGCAAAAGCCAAAATATAATAACTTCTGTTTTAAGTGCTGATGAGTTTTTCAGGGTATCCAATTGCAAAACTGCCAAATAAATGTGGGATACACTCCAAGAAACTCATGAAGGCACAACTGATGTCAAGAGGGCTAGAACCAACACTCTGATGCATGAATATGAACTATTCAATATGAAGAAGGATGAGTCAATTAATGACTTGCAAACAAGGTTCACACATGTCATTAACAATCTAAATGCTCTAGGTAAAGTAATTGACAATGAGCAACAAATCAACAAAGTGATGAGATGCTTGACAAGAGAATGGCAACCTAAGGTCACTGCAATAGTTGAATCAAAGGATCTTGGAAGCATGACAATTGCCACCCTCTTTGGAAAACTCAGAGAACATGAAATGGAGCTGCACAAGTTGAATGAGGCTGAGCAAACTGATCGGAATAGAAAAGGACTTTCTCTGAAAGCTCAAGCTCATAAAAAAAAAAATATGAACCAGAAACCTGCACTAAGGATTCCGATAGTGAAACTGATGAAGAACCTGAAATCGGAATGCTGGTCAGAAAGTTTAAGAAGTTTCTGGAAAAGAAAGGAAACCAACCAAGAAAATCATCCAATTCAAGAACAAAAAGCTTCAGCAAGAATGAGGCAAATGATAGCAAGGTGATAACATGCTATGAATGTGGGAAAACAGGCCACATAAAATCTGAATGCTTTCAACTGCAAAATAGAAACAAGTTTGTGAAAGCTAAAGGCAAGGATCAACCATCCTCAAAAACAAAAATAGCCTACATAGCTTGGAATGATAATGATGAAGAATCTTCTGCATCTTTAGAAGAAGAAGAAGCAAACTTGTGTCTAATGGCCAACACAGATTCAGATTCAGATAGTGAGGTAAGTACTACCTCTAATCCCTCTTATGAAGAATTGCATGATGCTTTCAATGAATTGCATGATGAACATATTAAGGTAGTCAAACAATTAATTTGCACTAAGAAAATGTTAGAAAAACAGTGCATGATGTATGAAGAAATTAAAAAAGATCATAAGTTACTTGAAGACACGAATGAACTTTTGAAAAAGGAAGCAAATGATAAACTCAGTAGATCTATTGAACTTGAAAGTAAGGTTGAATCACTAAAATTTGATTTAGAAAAATTTACTAGTGGTAGAAACAACCTGAATGTTCTTCTTGGTAATCAAAAGAATCATAATAAAAAATTTGGAATTGGCTATAGACCAAATAGGAATGCTCAAAAGAATCATAAATTTGTTAGATTAAGGCAAATGCATGATGTTGTCATTAAACCAACTCAAAATACATCCTCTGTTGTTTCATGTCATTTTTGTTGTAAAAAGGGACATATAGCTTTTAATTGTAAACTGAAAAAGCTTGCTAAAAAGGAATGGAAACAGATTTGGAAAATAAAGAAACCTGTAATTGAAACTAACCCTCCAGAACCCAATCTAAATTGGGTACCTAAAACCAAAGTTTGAATTCTGTTTTGCATATATGCTTGACATCCAAAACGCATTCATGGTACCTAGACAGTGGATGTTCCAAGCATATGACTGGAGACAAATCAAAATTCTTGTCTCTGAATTCAAAAGATGGTGGATATGTAAAGTATGATGACAACAACAAAGGTAAAATACTTGGTGTTGGAGACATAGGGAGTGAATCAACAACGGTAATCAAGGATGTTCTCTATGTAAAAGGTTTGAAACACAACTTGCTTAGCATTAGTCAGCTGTGCGATAAAGGATTCCAGGTATATTTTACATCACATACTTGTATACTTGAGCACAAGGAAGATAATAGCATAAAATTGGTAGGTGAAAGGGTAAATAATATATACATGATTGATTTTGACTCTTTGCCTACAAATAATGTACTCTTTGCCTACAAATAATGTTTGCTGTTTGTTATCTAAATCTGATGAAGATTGGTTGTGGCACAAGAGAATAACACATATACATATAAATCATCTTAACAAACTTATTAGCAAAGAACTAGTGCTAGGTCTTCCAAACAGAAAATTTACCAAGGATAAATTGTGTGACTCTTTTGAGAAAAGTAAATTGGTCAAGTCCTCTTTTCCACCAATAGACTTAGTTCAAACTGATAGAGTTCTACAATTAATTCACATGGATCTATTTGGTCCATCTCAAGTAAAAAGTTTTGGAGGAAATCTGTATGGCTATGTTTTAGTTGATGATTACTTTAGATATACATGGACTTATTTTCTGTCTCACAAAAGTGATCTTCTCAATTTTCAAAAAATTTGCAAATCAAGTTCAAAATGAGAAGAATCAGAAAATAATTTCCATTAAGAGTGATCATGGTGAAGAATTTCAAAATGAACCATTTGACAATTATTATGATCAAAATGGAATTCACCATATTTACTCAGCCCCAAGAACTCCACAACAAAATGGAGTTGTAGAAAGGAAGAATAGATCTCTAGAAGAACTTGCTAGAACAATGCTTAATGACTCTAATCTTTCAAAATACTTTTGGGCTGATGCAATAAACACAGCTACACATGTGATACACATGTGATAAATAGAGTTCTAATTAGGCCTATACTTAGAAAAACACCCTATGAAATATACAAAGGTAGAAAACCAAACATTGCCTATTTTAGAGTCTTTGGATGCAAGTGTTTTGTGCTGAATAATGGAAAAAAGTATCTAGGGAAACTTGACTCTAAGGCAGATGAGGGAATTTTTCTAGGATATTCACAAACTAGTAAGGCCTATAGGATCTACAATAGGAGAACTAAAACTATAGAGGAATCTGTTCATGTAAAATTTGATGAAATGTTTTCTAAAAACTTGAACAATAACCCTCCTATAGTTGGTGACTCTCTTGATGAAATTATAGAATCAGATCCAAAAGAACTAAATGAAACACTACCTCCAACTAACATTGATTGTATAGAACCTATAAGGGAAGATGACTTACCTAAGGAATGGAAATTTAATAAAAACCATCCTATCGACAATATCATAGGAGAAATTTCAAAAGGGGTTGCTACTAGAAAATCTCTTAGACACTTCTGTAATTTCACAGCATTTGTTTCTCAAGTAGAACCTAAAAATATAAAAGAAGCTCTCATGGACAATGATTGGATAATTGCCATGCAAGAAGATCTTAATCAATTTGAGAGAAACAAAGTATGGATCTTAGTTCCTAAACCAGAAAACAAACATATTATTGGAACTAGATGGGTGTTTAGGAATAAGATGGATGAGAATGGAGTAATAACTAGGAATAAGGCTAGACTAGTTGCTAAAGGTTACAACCAGGAAGAGGGTATTGATTATGATGAGACTTATGCGCCTGTAGCCAGATTAGAAGCAATTAGGATTTTGCTTGCTTATGCTTGTATCATGGATTTTAAATTGCATCAAATGGATGTAAAGAGTGCTTTTCTGAATGGATGTAAAGAGTGCTTTTCTGAATGGAGACATCTACAACAGGTATTTGACTCAAATTAGAATATTTATACGTGACACAATCATTAGCGAATCATTTATACTTAAAACAAAAGATATATACTTTCAAGATGCAACTTAGGAGGTCAATTGAAGATCTTATGGATGAGTTTAATAAGATTGTTCTAGATCTTGAAAATATTGATGTAAAATTGGATGATAAGGATTAGGCCCTATTTTGATAAATTTATTACCAAGCTCTCTTGAAAATCTATGTGATACACTTCTTTATGGTAGATATTTTTTGCCATTAGAAAAAGTATAAGCTGCACTAATCTCCAAAGAATTGAAGAGGAAATCATATGGCAAAGAAGAAAACAATGGTAAGGGATTGTTTGTCAAGGCAGGTAGGGAAAAAGAATCAAAAAGCAGAAGAATAAGTTCAAGAATAAAGAAAGAGACAAGTCTAAAATGAAATTTTCATATGCAAGAAAAAGGGACATTTCAAGAAAGAATGCCCAAATTTGAAAAGGAAAGAAAGGATCAAATAGTGATGATGATTATGAAAATACATATATAGCCTCTAAAGGATATGAAAGCACATAAGTTCTTATAAAAAATTCAATTGAAATCATGAATGATGATTGGGTTCTTAACTTAAGGTGTTCATTTCACATGACCTCAAATAGAGATTAGTTTATTGACTACAAAGAAACTAATGGAGGCAAGGTGATTATGGGGAACAAATCAGCCTACAAGGTAGTTGAAATTGGTTCAATCAAGCTAAAGCTAGAATATGGAACCATGAAGATGTTAACAAAGGTTAGACATGTTCCAGAGCTGAAGAGGAACTTAATTTCTCTAGAAATGCTAGAAGAAGCTGACTGTTCATACAAAGCAGATAAATGTACTCTAAAAGTTATAGAAGGATCATTGGTAATCATGAAGGGAACAAGGGATCATGGCATCTACCTTCTCAAAGGTCAAGCAGTGACATGAATGGCAGCAATGGTAGTCTAAGCATAAAGCAAAGCCAGCCTATGGCATCAACGACTGGGACATGTAAGTCTAAGAGGAATACAGGTTTTGAACAAGCAAGGCATGCTAGGTGGGGACAAGATTAGTGATCTTTAATTTTGTGAGCATTGTGTGTAAGGAAAGATGCATAGGGTCAAGTTCTCTATAGGGAAACATTGCTCAAAAATTCTGGAATATGTTCGCAGTGATTTATTGAGCCCTACAAAGATTGCTCACATCGAGGTAACAAGTATTTCATTGTATTTTTTTTATGATTATAGTAGAAAAGTATGGATTTAGTTTTTGAGAAGTAAGGATGAAACATTCAAAACCTTCAAAGATTGGAAATCTATAGTTGAAAACAGAACTGATAAGATGATTAAGACCTTAAGGACATACAACAGAATGGAATTTTGTAGTGAGGAATTCGCTATCTTTTGCAAAACTCATGGTGTGAACATGCATAGGACTGTAAGACACACACCACAACAAAATGGCATGGCTGAAAGGATGAATAAAACCCTACTTGAAAGAATGAGATGCATCTTGTCAAATGCATACATGCCTGCATAGTTTTAGGCAGAAATTGTCCATATAACTTGTTATTTGCTAAATTTAAGTCCTTCAACTGCAATTGAACTCAAAACTCCTCAAGAAATGTGCACTGGACATGTTGCTACAAACTCCTCCATGGTGATTTGAATGAAACAATCTTAATGCAACAACCAGATGGCATTAGGACTCAAGAAAATGAGGATTGAGTCTTCTTGCTAAAGATATCACTCTATGGGCTAAAGCAATCACCAAGTTAATGGTATTTGAGATTTGATTTATTCATGTGCAGTCAAAGTTATGCTATAAGTAATTTTGATAATTGTGTATATTATAAATAAGTATCATCAACAACATACATATACTTACTAATATATGTGGATGACATGCTAATATCATCTAAAAGTATGAAAGAAATAGAAAAATTAAAGAGCCAATTGAAGAAAGAATTCGAGATGAATGACTTGGGGTCATCCAAGAGGATCAGAGGATTGGAATTCATCAAAATTAGATAGCAAAGAAAACTAATAATTTCCCAAGAGAGCTACATTAGAAAGGTCCTAAATAAATTCAATATGAGTGAATCAAAGGCAACCAACTTTCCACTAGCAGCTCACTTCAAACTTTCTTCATCTATGTCACCAAACACAAACCAGGAAACAAAAGACACGAAGACTATATCATATGCAAGTGCCATAAAGAGCAACATGTATGCTATGGTCTGCTTAAGGCTTGACATTTCTCATGTTGTAAGTGTCACAAGCAGGTTTATGGGAAATCCAAGGATGAGTCATTGGCAAGTAGTAAAATTAATTCTAAGGTATCTAAAAGGGAAGTCAAAACATGTGTTTGGAATACAACATAAGTTCAGAATAATCAAAATCAGTTTAAGGATTTGTAGACTCTAATTTTGCTGGAGATTTAGATAGAAGAATATCTCTTACAAAATATGTGTTCACAATGTTTAACAACACAATCAATTGGAAAGGTAATATTCGATACATAATTTCATTATCAACAACATAAGCAAAATATGTTGGTCTTGATGAAGTTGTGAAAGAAGGAATTTGGCTGAAAAAGATTGATCATTGAACTTGGTGTTAAACAAGAGTCTATTTGTATAAGTTGTGACAACCAAAGTGTCATTCATTTGAGTAAAAATCATATGTATCATAAAAGAACCAAACATATAGACGTCAAACTTCATTTCATCAGGGATGTCATTGAAAATGGTAACATAAATGTGGCAAAGGTGCACACAAGTGACAACTCAGTTGACATGTTTACAAAATCTGTCACACTTATCAAATTCAAACAATGTTCGAATATGCTGCAAATCAAGTCAAGAAACTGAGATCAAGGACTAAGATGATCTGATTTGAAGAATCACAAGATGAAGCTTCTTATTTGGTACCAAGATGGAGATTTGTAATATGTGGTACTCAATTAGAAGACTTTGGAGATAAAATTTGTTTTGGGTAATTAGTTTTCAGTTAGTTAGTTATAACTAGTTTCGTTTTGTTACTCTTAAATTGTAAACAACTTGTATATAAGCCAAAGGAAACAAAGTTGATAGAGAGAAAATAAAACAAATAGAATGCAAGTTGCAATTCAGTCAAAAAAAAGTGTAGCATAACATTGTAATCATTTATCTCATATTAGTGGTAATTCAAAGTTAGAGAGAAGAGAAAACAAATAGAATGCAAGATGCAATTTAGTCAAAAAAAGTGTAGCAAAACATTGTAATCATTTCATCTCATATTAGTGATAATTCAAAGTTGGATCCAGTCCCCCAAACGTAGAAGTTTTAACTCTGAATTAAGCTAACAATTATGTGTGTTCATTTTAGCATTAAATAACTCGTTGATATCTGATTATAACAACAACATATATATTTTTATTATTATTATTATTATTATTATTATTATTATTATTATTATTATTATTATTATTATTATTATTATTATTATTATTATTATTATTATTATTATTATTATTATTATTATTATTATTATTATTATTAAACACCCCTTCCGTAGGAAACTTTTTATGTAACACCCCATCCTTTACCGTCACCCCAGCCCTTATCGTTATCGGCAGTGTTACTCACGACCTTCTCGCCCCCCTTTCCTCTACGTATGAAATAATGAGTTTTTGCCTCTCATTCCCACTATCAATTGAGTCTTTTCTTATAACAGTCTTGATCAATCCTGATACCTAAGAGATAAGTCCTGCCTCATCTCTTTTTAGCATGATCTAAACCATATAATTTAATATATATACACATTGAATGATTAAATTATATAACATAATTTTATAAAATATTAATAGTTTTTGATTTAATTAAATAAAAAATGTGAAGTGTGCAATCATATGTAAAATGAATGTGAAACTAATTTTATGACTTTTCATAGTTCATATATAGAATTGTAGATGTTTAAATGGATCAATTACAAGTTGTAAATGTAAACTAACCTCTATATCTACAACTTTCATAATGACATTAAAACCTAATTTAAAATTTGAAAGGGTGAAAAATACAAGTAAATTAAAGGAAGAGCAATTTTAGTAGTACAAATGTGTTTATTTAACGCATTGCGTCCATAATAAGCTTTTGAGTTCAAATCTCCTTTCTTATTCACATGTTTTTGCTCTTGTTTCTTCAATAAAAAAATGATAATGAAAAAAGACTACATTGTTATTATTTTTAAAGTATTTGCAACATAGCTTTTGAAAAACATTTATAACACGAGTGAAAATAATTTAACTTTATTTATATTGTTTAAACAAATATTTGAAAGATTTATTTTAATATACTAACATCTTTGCATTGTGAGGAATGCATTGTGGAATCTTATTGATTTTGTCCATTTCCTCATGGTTCAATTCCCAATAAAATATTTCAAGGTTTTGTTTCATCCTTTCTACGTTGAAACTTTTCACAATTGCACTTGTCCTTTGCTCAAGTAACCATCTTAGTGCAATATGCATGATCTATATGTTAGAGATTGACTTTGATCCTAATAGCCATCACAATGTAGAAGTGTTCATAAGAGATATAATATCTATTTGTTTTCACTTATCAATTTAAGGTTTAGAAAGAGTTTGTCTATGATACCTCCCTCCATTTTCCTATCTTTCTCGTCAATTATTAAAATAAATATTAATGAAGAATAAAAAGTATAATAGAGAAAAATAATTGATAAAAGAGATAGAGATATGGAGAAAGTTAAAAGGATTTTTTATGGAAACACTTGAGCGTTTACCACATAACTAATAGTTATCAAATAAATATTTATGTATAAATTATTTTTATAACAAAACATAAAATAAAATAAAATTATTTTTATACAAATTATTAGTTGTTTTCATAAAATTTTGTACAAACTTTGTTATACAGATAGTTTCCACGATTGTCGTCATGGTCTTAAAAATCGACCTATGATCGAGAAAACAGTTGCAGCAAAAGAGTAAAGATAATATCCATTATCGTTATTTTTAATTTTAATAAATAAAATGAAAAAAAAAAATCATAAAAATATCAACAATATATGTGACAAAATCCTATTTAGCAAAAAATAAAATGATAAAAAAAAATACATTTTTCAGTATAAAATTAAACACTACTTTCCTTTTTTTTCTCTAATTATGTCCCTCATCTCTCAAGAGTATTATACATAAAAGGAGATATAATTTTAAAGAAGTTTGTGCAATGATTAATTCACATAATGACCATTGCAATCCAAATAGCAAAGTTTTGAAGGGGCGATATTTTGAAGGCATGAAGTGCTTGGTATCCGGTATTTATAGAAAACATGGGAAGAGGGACCACTCCATGAAGGGGCCATATGCTTTGCCTAGTGATATTATGTTTTTTTACTTCTTAAATTTGGTCTGATTTTTGGAGTCTACACAACACCTTCATTTTTGTTTCTATATACTTGGTTTTAAAGAAAAAAAATACGTGGAATTGGATAAATAAAAGAATAAAAATGAAAATAATATATTCTTATCTCATTCTCTGTTTCGAATTTGTCTATTGTTTCAACTATTTAGTTTATTTCCAATGTGCCGTTTGATATTAGTCATCTCTCATGACCGTCGCATAAATAAAAAATAAATTAAAATTAATAATAAAATAGATCAACAGACAAATATTTTTATTTAAGAACTACGTATGTTTTGATCTCTCTATTGAACCTGATGATACTTAGGAACAAGTTTTTTTTTCTTTGTCAAACCAAATTAACAAAAAAAATATTTTTCCTTTTTTATTAATATAAATACTATATTTTACTTTTTTTGGTTATTCTTTTTTAGTAATAGAAATAATTAAATAAATAAATAATTTGTATACAATTAATTATAGGATAACTGTTTTAACGAACGATGTAAGATGTTAATACTTTTCCTACTCGTAATTAACTCTCACTCGTAATTAATTCTCGAATCTAAATATTTAGTTCAAGATCTTCATTTTAAGTTTTATGTAATTTTTTTTTATTAAATGAAATTGGTGGCAACTTCATTTTATGAACAAATCTGATGTCACAAATATATTTTTAAATTTA
>JBBPBR010000002.1:28107295-28121157 GCA_037974775.1 Cicer pinnatifidum
AAAATGAAAATGAAAACGCAAGACAGTTAAAGATGCCATAAAAAAAAAATAAAAAATTAACATACTTTAAGTACAAGGGAGATACAAATGATTACATATTAAGTGTTCGAAGCAAAAATTAAACTATGCTTTTAGAAAACTTATATTAAATATATTAGTTTGAATTTAAAATTTACATTACAAATCCAAAAAGAATCCATAATTTTGATTTTAGTTGACTTCAACTAACTAGCTTTAGCACATCTTTTCATCCAAACAAATAGATTGATGGTACCAAAAGCTTATGATTGAATGTTCCATGCATTTCAATTAAACTTATAATTGATGTTACCAAAAGCCTATTAATTCAAAATCAAATAAACAATATTTTTAATTAACTCAGGCTTTTTACTTGAAATTTTTTATTCATGTTCCCATGTTAAATTGTACGATGTGAAATATATTAGTTGTTCAATATTCATTAATTAACTTGTAACAAAAAGCTTTTCCCACTCTCACATAATACACCCCTTTCACATTAAATATATTTTCAATAAATTAAAGTGTTGTACATCAATACAAGATAATAAGACAAACACACAAATATAAAGAAAAAAATAATAATATTAATTAAGTTTCATAATTTATTTTTGCAAAGACTAGTTAAACCTCATAATATAAGTATTATTTCAATTATATTTTTTTATTACATTAAGCCTTATGGAAAGAGTACGAGGTTCTTATTATAGCATCCACTGGACAATGAAGGGAGACAATCACGGTAAATAGTTCCATTGTCATATAAACATAACTTTATTTCTTTCAAATGAGAGATTGTCGAGCACGAAGTACACACAAGAGCTGGGTCGTGGGTATTATTAGCACTTTTGATAGCTGTTACAATTGTATTTATGTTACGAGGGGTTGTTTTATGGGGTACGACACCAGCTTGACGCAAAACATCCGTCAAATTAATCCTAGTCTTGATAGAGCAAGTTGAAAATAGTCTAGCATGGGAAATTTTTTCTTAGAGCACATACCATGCTTATTCCATTCACTCTCCCAAAACTGTTTATTGTTTCCATTTATTACATCAGATCATTCTTTATTGAGTTGAGGTTCCAATTTAATAAGCTGAAAACACACTATAAAATAAGATTTTTAGAATAAATAAATATTGAATGAATAGAAACATAAATAAATAAATAAATAAAAAAACCAAAGAAGAAACTCACATATTTTGGTGGTATATTTCTAATCTCGTTTCCTATACAATACAATAGATATGGTTGAGACACATTGGTTCCCGATAACCCATGTATGGTGAAGAGCTTTGGAAGTGTTTTGAGTGTGCACCTTCCACCAATTCATATACATACTATAGTTGGCCATTGTTCAACCATCATGAAATACTCATAATATGAACTAGAAAGATTGAGTTTTGTTGTAAGAACTATGAAAACCCATAAAATCACTCTCACATTCATTTTCATGTTTGTAGTTGATTGCACACTTCACATGCATAAATGACTTGAAAATCTTACAATATTGAACAAGTATTTATACAAGAAGTTAGGTGTGAAATTGCTTTTTTAAAATATTTTATAATTATGTTAATAGAGTTTTAAAAACTTTAATTTTCTCTTTTTAGTAAAACCTTTGTTTTTTTTAAGTACAACTCTTTTTATATAATCATATCAAAACTATTAATATTTAAAAAATTATTTTATATAATTTAATCATTGAATAATGTATATATACATAAAATTATATGGTTTAGATTTTTTTTATACTTGTGGTTAATTTGTAAAAAGACGAGACTTAAATTATCTTAGTAAAAATACAGATAAATAACTAAAATATGTGATGTGCTATATATAAAAATTGGTCATATATAATTAATAATCTTTTTTATACACATATATATTCGGCTTTATGATATAGTTTATGTTTCAAATTAGTGTGATGCACAATTCAAAGATGCATGTATGTTGCTAAGAAAAATGTCAACTACATTTCCTCTTGATTTAACGTCAATCAAGATGCATGTGTGTTCCTGAGAATGAGTTTTCTTAATATGTTTTTGTTTTCTTTTTAAAGGGTACAAAACATAACATGCTCTAAATTTTTATTTTATTTTCTAATTTTTTTTATACAAAAATAATTTAGATTTTTTTAATTAAAAAATTGGAATGCAACTCATTTATTCACAAAGAAAAAATTAGGTATGATCTTGATCTCTATTACATCTCTTTTGTTTTTAACTTAAAGGAATGATGATTTAAGATTATTTTTGGTTCAAGATCACATATTTCGTTTTTTGGTTCAATTTCAACCATATGGTTACAAAAACCTTACAAGTTACTACCATGTTGCAAACTACTTGAAATTTTAAGATTTTAATCAAGGTCATGTGAATGATTATATATTAATTGTGTGTATTAGGACGTTCGTTGGTATCAGACTTGGGGGGAATAGGTGACACAAAAACGATTATAAATATTTAAAATTTTGAAAGTTTATCTTGAAGAATAATAGTTTCTGAGTTGTAAGTCCCGTATTTAAGCCGACGAACAGGCGTTTAAGGGCAGTGAATCCTTGAAAGTTTCTTCAAAATAAAAAGAAAAAATTTTAAAGATGGATAATCTCTTTTGTAGAACTTCTTCTTACTCATCCCCTTCTACCCAAAACTTCCCAGAACGAAGGGAACCCATTAATAGTGAAGAAATTACTATTGAAGACTTCCAAAAATCCATAAACAATTGGCAAATACCAAAAATCAAAAAAGATGAGGTCTACGTATCTAGTCTTTTCAAAGATCTTTTAAAAACCGACTATGTTATCAAAACGGAAGAACGTGATGTTACCCTTTCTGATCCCTTTGAAACAATAAATCTTCTTTCTTCAAAAACTCTCAAAAAACACAAGGACAGGAAATATAATTTCATACACATAGGTCTTGTTCAAGTAGGTATAAAACCTCTAACACGAGAAGGATTAAACACTTCAATCCTATGCGTCCTACGGGATGCTAGGTTCTTAAACTTCCAAGATTCAATTATAAGCACAGTCGAATCTAGTCTATGTCAAGGACCGATTTGGTTCGGATGTTATCCAAATTTTTCTTTATCTTTAAAAGATCCAAACATTACAAAATCTCTCATACTGCAAATCAAAACACATAATTACAAAATGATAGAAGGATCTATTCCTGTAGCTATTATTTACAGAATTCATTACAAAGCAATGTTTTCAGCCTTTACGGCAACAAGACATTTTGAAAACAAAAAAGGCGAAACACTATTTTTACAAACAGATTTGACTAAGGCAAACACTGTTATTCCAAAAACCATCCTTTGGAAAGATATTGATCTTCCTGAAGAATGGATTCTGGAAGGAGCTGTTAAACCACAGTCTCTCCAACAGTCAAAACCAAACAACAATCTCAAAGAAGTCATACAATATAACGATGGTAGGGTAAAACTAAGTTTTTCAAGAACCCCTAGCTTTTCAAGAACTTCTAGTGCCAGATATTCTGATGCTAGTTCCTCCAGGCCATCTCCAGTCATACAATTGCCTCAAAAATTAGAAAACTTTACAAAACCACGTTTCTCATGTTCTAACATTCCAAGTGCTTCTTTTCAAAATGTTGATTACTCCACAAATATACCGCATCAAATTTACACAGCACCTCAAAACATAAATGAAGAGCAACAAAACATTTCTCCACCAACTTCACCTTCTTTCTCTGCTATAACTGAAAATGTTGTCAATGAACTTAATGTTATAGAAAAAGAATTTGAAGTTAATAAAACTATTCTCCATAATGATTTTTATGCTTCCAAAAATAAAGAAAAAAGAACTTGGTTCTTCAAAACCTTTCTAAAACAAAGGCATGACATCCAGAATGAGTTTTACAAGTTCATTTTACAAAACAAATCTCATATTTTGTTTTTTGAATGGTTTGAAAGTTATGCTAAACAAAACCAAATTTCTTACCTTTTCACCCAAAACCTAGGTTCTGTTAATCCCATAACAACTAGAAACAAAACTCCAGAATGGGATTTAGCAACCGGACAAAAGATCCAGTCTGAACACCCACCTTTAAGACAAATCATAATAAAACACACAGAAAAGCCAGTAGATGCTGCCCCCTTCAAAATCCCAAGTGATAGTTCTGAAAAAGATATTCGAAATATCCTTCAACAAAATAATTTTACAAACGTCCATCTTAGCACAATAGCAAATCAATTAACAAAGATAGAAGAAAACCAACAAAATTCCACTATCTCCCCGATTGAGACAACTGATCCAAAATTAAAAAACCCAGTTTTTAAACCATTCCAAATCTCAAAAACAAGCCAAAGACTATTTAGGGAAGGCAGATCAGAGTTCACCCAAGCCTTACATGAACAACTTAGTAGGATAGAACATTCCTCTACCTCCACACCAATGGTAGCTAAAGATACCTTTGACAAAACAGTCACAACTCTAGATCAAGTTTCTGAGACCGAACAAGAAACACAAAATTTGTGCAAACTTCAGTGGCAAAAGGACCAACCTTTAGCCATGGTCACAGCACCTGACTTAGGTATTGAAAATAGACCTAATGTCCTCTCTCAATCCAAATATAATGCCAACACTGTCTACGAATGGAACATAGACGGTATGTCAGAATATAACATATTAGGTCTACTCCAACAAATGACGATGGCGTCAAATGCTTATAAAACCCAGGCCAACACACCAGACAAAGCCATAGCTGAACTCCTAATAGCGGGGTTCTCAGGCCAACTCAAAGGATGGTGGGATTACCATCTCACACCCCCACAACACTTAGAAATCTTAAACGCAATCCAAACCACAGAGGAAGGTATTCCTATCCTCGACGAATTAGGAAACCCAATACCTGATGCAGTTGCAACACTAATACACACAATTAGCTTGCACTTCATAGGTGATCCATCACATTTAAAAGACAAAAATGCCGAACTCCTATCCAACCTTAGGTGTAAAAAACTTTCTGAATTCCAATATTACAAAAACACTTTCCTAACCAGAGTTATGCTAAGAGAAGACTCAAACCAACCATTCTGGAAAGAGAAATTCCTTGCAGGACTCCCAACCCTTTTAGGAGAAAAGGTTAGAAACAAAATCAAAGAAGTTTATGGGGTAAATCAAATCCCATACAACCATTTAACTTATGGTGAGTTAGTTAGCTACACTCAAAAGGAAGGTTTGAAAATCTGTCAAGATTTAAAACTCCAAAAACATTTAAAATGGGAAATGAAAAGAACTAGACAAGAACTAGGGTCCTTTTGTAAACAATTTGAAATACCCACAACCAATATTTCAAAAAATTGTGAAGGATCTTGTTCAAAACCTTATAAAAAACCTCACAAAAGGTCTTTTACCAAACCAGGAAGACTAGATTTCTACAAAAAATCTAAACCCCAAAATTCTTACAATCAAAGAAAACCCAATTTCAATAAGAAAAAACCTTTTCAAAAGAAGTTTGAACCTCAAACTTCAAAACAAATAACTTGTTATAAGTGTGGCCAAACAGGACACATTTCAAGATATTGCAGGAGAAACAAAAAACTCCATGAATTAAAAATCGATGAAGAAATAATTCAAAAAATAGAGGCAATACTTTTAGAAACCTCTGAAGAAGAAACAGTCACAGACTCTGAAGCAGGTTCATCAGAAAATGATAAACCTTTGCAGTTTGACGAACTAGAAACCTCCGACTCTCTTGACGATTCAGAGACAGGTACAAAATCCATTAATGTTTTAACAAAAGATCAAGAACTAATCCTTGATATTATAAAACAGGTTGAAGATACAAAACTTCAAAAAGAAATAATAGGAAAACTGTTAAACACCTTTGAATCAAAACAAAGTCAAACTTTTTGACAACATTGATCCCAGAACATTCTGGTTTACAAAGAACAAAGTCTTCTTTAATTCAAGATTGATTTGGATTACGAATATACATCAATCTACATTGCAAATCACCAGCATTCATTACAAAGGAACATAATTATATACTCAAGATCATTTTGGACAGATTCTTTCCATAAGATCAACAAAAAGCAAAGCAATGCATCAAGAATAAATAGCAAGACTAATCCTCAAAGTTGATGGCTAAAGTAAGCAAGTACAAACTGGACAGAAATGATAAAGTCCCTACATCACTGACACACGTACATAATAAAAAAGCTTGGCACGCAACAATTGTTAGAATTGTCAAAATCCAGCAATCACTCAAAACAGAAACGAAGAACATTCTTTGTTTTCACAGTTTTAATTCAAGAACGTTCTAGTTTACAAATAGAAAAATATGATGTAATTTAACATTGATCTAGGCTACAAAAGTACATCTGTCTACGCCTCAAAACATCAATATTCATCAAAGAAGAATCTAATAATCTACACAATATTGTTTTAGATAGATTCGATCAAAAAGGATCAACAAGGGAAAAGCAAAATATGAAGATCAATCTCCAAATTGATGAGCTATGAGAAAGGACAACCATGACAAACAAGGACGCTGTTGTTGTTGCACCTTTTTGCATAAAACATATCATGTTTCTGAGACAAATGACTGACACATAATAGCTAAAAGTTCAACACTCAAACAAAACAGAAACGAAGAATGTTCTTGTTTTACAAAAGAACATTCTGGTTTTAATTCTCTTTTAAAGACAAAATTAAAAGAGATAATTTTTCACATATTTAAAAGTATCAATACTGCTCAAATCATTAGTGAAGCCAAGAACTCGAGATCAATGCCCAAAGGGTGAAAAAACAGCCTCAAGATTGATCTCCAAATTGATAAGTTGTGAATAAAGACACAAGTACATTGTACTTACAATATTTTGTAGAAATTTCTGCATAAACCTGACTCAAAATAGTGTCAACTGACATGTGACAACTCATTCACTCACTCATTCATGTTTTCCATGAAAACCCAAAAGCAAGAACTTTCTCCATTTTGTCAAGAACATTCTAGACAGCAAATAAACACATGTTATATATGACATTTGGGAAGTGTGTCCAACGGACATATTCATTTTAAACTAAATATTCAAAGCCTTTTAACATCTATAAATTGAAGATCAATTGGAAGATGAAGACAATAGTTCAATTTACACTATAACTTTGGATCATTATTTATTGAGTTTGTGTTTCATTTATCTCAAACAAGTGTTGAGAAGTTTCAAGATCCCAAACACTTTTATCATACATATCATTTGTAACTCAAGTCTAACTTTTAAGTTAGATTGGGTGTGTTTGTAAAAATATTTTCAAGGCTGAAAGGTGATTGTAAAAATTAGGTTTAAAGGTGAAGATTTTAACAGATCAAGGTTGATCTTGATCGGTGGAGTAAAAACCAATAACGTTCTTCATTTTGAACACATGGTGAAAAATCTCACGGTTTTGAGGACTGGACGTAACCCAGATTGGGTGAACCATGATATATCTTTGTGTGATACCTCTTCCCTTATCTATTTACTTTCATTCTGTTTGATTATCAAGTTAAATAGATAAGTTAGATTGTTGATTTAATTAACCAAGAACGTTCTTCGTTTTCTGGTCAGAAACCAAGATTGTTCTTCGTTTTCTGGTTTCACAACCTAGATCAATCTTGAGTTATTTTCTTAAGTTTTTAACAGAAAATTTTAAATAGGAATATTTACAATTCAAACCCCCCTTTCTTGTAAATCGACATTGCTACTTCAAATTCATGTACGATAAGGCTTAATTCTAATCTTAAATTCACTAAGGAATTAAGGGCTACTTTGGAATTAAAGGTTATGTCACTAAGACATTAGGGCAAGAATAATAAAGAGATTTCTGTAATAATTCATTAAAGGAACTTAGTAATTAGGATCAAATTAGACACCAAGGTTGGATTCGAAGTGAAACTCATCCCTAATATTTTTCTTATTATAAAGGATAAATTTTATTACTGTTGTTAATTTTAAATATTATTTCTATCAAGTTGGGAAATTTTTGTTCAATTTTAATAATTAAATATAATTCAATAGTAAAATGTTATCCTTGAGTTCGACACTTGGTATTACTGTTTTAATTATTACTTGCAACGATTTAGTATACTTGTTGAAACACTATCAAATAACTATTTGGACATGCCTCGATGTCATTATGGTATTTCAGGTGTCTTTGTATACATGAATGAAGTGTGTCATTGGTGGGTAGAAAATGAAGATAAAGCATATATGGTGTCATTTGAATTAAGCAATGAGGTGTTCTATACAACACCTTTTCCCTTGGGTATGAAAAATAGTTTTGATGATTTTGTATTTGTGATCAGACACTTGATGGTATTAAATGAGTCACCTAATTTGATCGTAAAATTTTTAAGAGATGACTACTTTTCACATATCAAATTTGGGTGAACTCAGTGTGAAGGAATCATAGACTAAACTTTTCGTTATTGGGCCTATATCTTGCATTGAGCATCCTATTGGAGAAGGAAAGCACGGTGATATATTCTTTAGAAGGAAATATGATGAAGTAGTCTTGTTTAATTACAATACATTGATGATTGAGGAGTTTTCGTAAAGGGAATGCATATTTTTATCATACTTTATTTTCAAGGAAAGTCTTCTTCCCATTAGACAAATTATATGATTGACTAGTTTAATTTTAACCATTTTACTCAAGAGAATTAATGACAATGGTTATTAAGAATTTTTCAAGTATGACATAAAAATATTAAGTATATGAGAAATTAAAATCTAGTTAATAATATGAATCTTGTTTTATGAAATTTATTTTGATGTTCTCTCTCTTTATTTTAATTTTTTTTAAAAAGTTTCGATTCAATCTTTTCTATTTTAGGTGGTGTAATATTTAGAAGATCCATATATATATATATATATATATATATATATATAATGTATTGTACAGTTTACTTCTGCACATTGGAATGATTGCCAAAAGAATTACTCTACCATTAAAAAAGAAATTCTTTCAATTGTCATGTGCATTACAAAATTTCAAAGTGATTTACTCAATCAAAAATTTCAATCCCTTCAAGAAGAGATTAAAACCGTTAAACAAGAGTTAAAAACTCTTAAACAAAAGCAAGAAATTGATTCAAACATTCTTCAAAACCTTCTTTCCCAGGTACAAAATCAAACCTCTTCTGACCAAGAACAGGATGAAGAAGAAAAGGAAAATGAAGAATATTCTAACAAAATTGAAAATTTAGAAGAAATCCCAGAGGATTTCTTGTTCGTTTTAAGAACCATAACAACAAGAAAATACTTAATCAAAATCAATTTAGTTTTTTCTGAAGATTTCAAATTTGAAACAATTGCACTTTTTGATACTGGAGCAGACTTAAATTGCTTAAAAAGTAGCATTGTACCAAATAGATTTTTACAAAAATCTAATGAAAAACTTGTTGCGGCTAATAACTCCAGCATGATTATAAAAAATAAAACTGAAGCTTCCATTAAAAATGGTAATGTTTCAATCAAAACTCCTTTCGTTTTATTAGAAAATATTACTCATACTGTCATTTTAGGGACTCCTTTTATTAACATGATAACTCCCTACTCAGTCAATTACGACAGCATTTCTTGCAAAACAAAAGAAGCCAAAATCATTTTCCCTTTTATTGAAAAACCCAGGACAAAGAATTTAAATCTTTTGAAAGCTTGTTCTGTTTACAAATCTGAATTAAATTGTTTGATTCAAGGAAAAGAAAAACATTTATATTTCTTAAAACAAGATGTCTCTTTTCTGAAAACGGAACAACAATTACAAAATAATTTCGTAAAACAAAAAATTTCAGATCTTCAAAAGAGAATTGAAAATGAAATTTGTTCAGATTTACCCAATGCCTTTTGGAATAGAAAACAACACATGGTAGATCTACCATATGAAAATGGTTTTTCCGACAAACAAATCCGAACTAAGGCTAGACCTATTCAAATGAATTATGAACTTGAAACCCATTGCAAAGCAGAAATCCAAGACCTAGAACAAAAAGGTCTAATTACAAAATCAAGGTCGCCTTGGAGTTGTGCAGCCTTCTATGTGAATAAAAATTCTGAAATAGAAAGAGGTACACCGAGGTTGGTCATAAATTACAAACCTTTAAACAAAGCTTTAAAATGGATTCGTTACCCGATTCCAAACAAAAAAGATCTCTTACAAAAACTACACTCTTCTTCTGTGTTCTCAAAATTTGATATGAAATCAGGATTTTGGCAAATACAAATTGATCCAAAAGATCGTTATAAAACAGCTTTTACAGTCCCTTTTGGTCAATATGAGTGGACAGTAATGCCTTTTGGATTGAAGAATGCTCCTTCAGAATTCCAAAGAATTATGAATGAAATTTTTAATCCATACTCAAAATTCTGTATTGTCTACATTGATGATGTATTGATATTTTCAGAAACTATTGAACAACATTTCAAACATCTTAGAACATTTTTTATGATTACTAAGAAAAACGGAATGGTTGTTTCAAAATCCAAAATCTCACTTTTCCAAACAAAAATCCGTTTCCTAGGACATTACATCTCTCGGGGCACTATTACACCCATTGAGAGATCCCTATCCTTTGCAGATAAATTCCCTGATAAAATCCTTGACAAAACACAATTACAAAGGTTTTTAGAATCTTTGAATTATGTATTAGATTTTTGTCCTAACATCAATAGGATAGCAAAACCACTCCACGATAGACTAAAGAAAAAACCTGTCGCCTGGACTGAAGAACACACAAAAATAGTCCAAATGATCAAAAAACAAGTGAAAGAGATACCTTGTTTGCATCTAGCTGACCCTTCAGCCCACAAAATTGTTGAGACAGATGCATCGGACATAGGATACGGGGGTATCCTTAAACAAATAACAAATAACAAAGAATGTATTGTACAGTTTACTTCTGCACATTGGAATGATTGCCAAAAGAATTACTCTACCATTAAAAAAGAAATTCTTTCAATTGTCATGTGCATTACAAAATTTCAAAGTGATTTACTCAATCAAAAATTTTTACTTCGAATTGATTGCAAATCTGCAAAAGAAGTTTTACAAAAAGATGTTCAAAACATTGCATCAAAACAAATTTTTGCCAGATGGCAAGCAATTCTTAGCATTTTTGATTTTGAAATTGAATTTATAAAAGGAGAACAAAACTCAATTCCAGATTTTCTAACCAGAGAATTTCTCCAAAATAGGACTTGAGTGATGCCCAGAAAATCATAAAGAATAGAGGTCCAAAAGGACCAACCTCAAGAAACCCCAAAACCTATCTCATCTGCAAAACCAATCCGGTCTTGGAAAGAAGCTGTAGAGGAGAATGACGAGCAAAATAAAATTCAAAAATGGCTTGCGAGCCAAACATTAGTTGGTCCTGACAATTTCAAGGAAATAAAGGACTCAATTGAAGACAACCTTCAACTTCAAAAAATTGCAAAACTTCACAAACTCCAACAGGAGATTGAATCCCTCCAAATTCAATTGCCTTCGTTTCAGGGGCAGGAGAGGGGAGAATCTTCCCAAAAAATTATTTCAAAACCTTTACAGGAGGAACCATCCTGTAAAATAATTTCAAAAATCTCCCATGGAGAAACCTCAAAAATTATTTTAAATGATTCTGACAATATTTTGTTCAAACAAAAATCAGAATATTTTGTCAAAACAGATTACCAAAACATTTGGACAATTGAGGATCATTTCTATAATAAAAATCCTCAATCCATCATTTCAAAAATTTTCCCAGAAGGCTGGTTTTTTAAACCATATGATTTATTAAAATCCCAGCCTTACTATAAAGCTATTCTTGAATGTACAGGATCTGTAACAATTCAAGATAACCCAAAAGAAGGCCCGGTAGCCTATTCAACCGCAAAAATCCACAAAATAATCCCACCTTCAGAATGGGGACCAAACCTGCACTCACTAAAACAGTTCCCACTGGACTTCAAAAATACAATAAACCATTACAGGACTTTTAATTACTGGGATTATCAGCAAGCCTGGTATAACACCTTCCTCATTCAAAACCAAAAATTTAGCCATACTTGGCTATTTTTCTTTAACCTTACTATGGAACCTTCAAAAATTCCTCAATGGTTTGCTCATTGGTGGAAATTCTTTGGCTCCATCCCAGAAATCTTAAAACCGGAAGTCCAAGAAAGCTTCCAAGTATACAAAACAAATTACAAACCAACAGACAGAGAACGCATTTTTCACCCTCTAATGCTATTCTCTACAAAATTCTTTCTACCATGGGTATTAGCATGGTATTTTGACATCAACCAAAAGGAAACCCAAACAATCTTGGTCAGAAAATTCAAAGTCAGATGGTGGACAAAATTTTCTATTCCTCAAAGTATCAAAAAACAAGTTGTATCCACGTGGCTCCAAAAGCAAGGAATGAGGAAACCAGACCCAATGGTAACTACATTCTTGACCCAAAAATCTTTTGCCCAAACACAGCTTGCAGCAGCAAAAACAGAAGAAGAATATTTTGAAATCATGGCCCAACTCCTCAAAAGTAAGGCCCAATCATCAAAACATTCTTCAGATAGTATTTCGGAAGACACCATTAATATGGATTATGAAAATGAAGACGATTGTTTTGGCATCATATCCATAAAATAAATGGCCCGATACTATTGACTCGTTAAAAAAAAAAAAAAAAAAAAGCTTATATATCATGTAATGGGCGTAGCCCAAATCTCTTAAAAATGGTCTAGGATAACATATACGGGCTTGGCCCGATTCCAGACTTAAAAAAAAAAAAAAAATATTTTGAAAATCAATCAGAAAACGAATATTTTCTGAAAAGCAAAACGCAAAAGCAATGGACACTTGTCTGCCATCTGCACCAACAGACAAAACATGGCACCGAAAGTGGAAAGAATCTCATCATTTCCTCCACCTCATGATGCATCACAAGCGGAATCCTTTCTCTATATAAGGAAGGCTCCTCTTCAAGCTCAAGGCAGAGTGAAATACAGCAAGCAAATATCTGTTAGAAATCTTAAGAGTTTCCTAAGTGTCTCCTACATTTCCGTAATCTTGTATTTTCTTTTCCGTTTTCCAAAATCAAGTTCTCATTGTAAGTATTTGTTTACTATGTATTAATTATATTCCGCCTTTATTTGCATCAAATCCAAATTTATGTTGTGCACAATAAGTATGCTCTGCACTTGCAGCTATCTGCTGATCTTGTGCATCAGAAATTGTGTTTAGTTTGACATGAACTTTTGTTTTTTCTTTGCTGTTTTAAAATTTGTTTACATAAAAGCAACCGATTTGGATATCTGGCTTGAAGATTTACCTTGTTTTTCGTTCTATGGTTTGGCGATTTGGTTTCTTTTCATTGAGTTAAAAAACCTACTAAATCATATGCAAAATTATGAACACGAATTGATAAAAGAATTTCGTCCCTTTTATTGGTGACCCTTTGATCCAGGACGTTCGTTGGGAGTTATCATGTTAATAAAAGGAGTCCCTAAAATGACAGTATGAGTAATATTTTCTAATAAAACGAAAGGAGTTTTGATTGAAACATTACCATTTTTAATGGAAGCTTCAGTTTTATTTTTTATAATCATGCTGGAGTTATTAGCCGCAACAAGTTTTTCATTAGATTTTTGTAAAAATCTATTTGGTACAATGCTACTTTTTAAGCAATTTAAGTCTGCTCCAGTATCAAAAAGTGCAATTGTTTCAAATTTGAAATCTTCAGAAAAAACTAAATTGATTTTGATTAAGTATTTTCTTGTTGTTATGGTTCTTAAAACGAACAAGAAATCCTCTGGGATTTCTTCTAAATTTTCAATTTTGTTAGAATATTCTTCATTTTCCTTTTCTTCTTC
>JBBPBR010000002.1:28138067-28155195 GCA_037974775.1 Cicer pinnatifidum
ATTAAAGATAATTATTAATTTTATGGGTTTTGATTGAAAATTTTGATGATTTATTTGAATTTTTGTATAAAAAAGGATAACGTTGTTGAAATTTTAAAACATAAAATATCAAATTGTCACTTAAAATTAAAATAAAGGACCAACTCAAGAAAAAAAAGATAAATGACTAAAACGTTACTTGAAATTAAGTTAAGGGATCACGAATGTAATTTAGCCTATAAAATATTTAAAAAAAGTAATTTTACACTTAAATTTTTGTATAAATACTTGTTAATCTTGTAAGATTTTCAAGTCATTTAAATGAAATGTGTAATCAATTGCTAAAATAAAAATGAATGTAAGACTAGTTTTATAGTTTTTCATAGTTCATATATTGAGTTGTAGATAGGGATGACAATAAAATTCACACCCATGGGTACCTTTCCGAACTCATTTGATTTGGGAGGACAAAATCCGCTTTAATTGGGTGCGATTATCGATGCAGATTTTCCCCGACATTAAAATTTGGAGGCGGAGATGGATTTGGAGTGGTGATATTCACCTCACACCTGCACCCGAACTCGTCTCGCAAATAATATTATTGCAATTTTTAAATTTTATATACATATTAAATATATTTAATATTTTTTTAAATATTAAAAATTATAATTTTATCTCTATAGAAAATATTTTTTTTATTTTATTATTGTTTAATAATAATTATTTTATTATAGTAAATATGAGTTTTAAATTTATAATTTTATATATATGAGAGAGTGTGGATGCGGGCGGACAAACCCGAAATCTATTGCAGACGGGGATAAGTGTCTAAATTTTACATCCGTTATGAAATGAGGGCGAGTGTGGGTTTTCCCCAATTAGTCGGGTGCGGGTGTGAAGGAGACGAAATTCATCCCTGCCCCGCCCCATTGCCATGCCAAGTTGTAAATATTCAAATAAAGTCAAATAAGTTATAATGAAAACTAATTTTTATAACTACAATTTTCATAAAAACATTGAAACCCAATTTAAACCTTAAAAGGGTGAAAAGTGCTAGTCAAATTAGAGGAAGAGCCATTTTATAAGAATAAATATATTTAATTAACGTATTCACTCATAGTCGGCTTTTGGGTTCAAAACTCTTTTTGATTCATATGTCTCTCCTATTTCTTCAATTCAAAAATGATACTAAAAAACAAATTTCTCCCTTTCGAAGAACCACATTTTTTCTCTTAGTTATTAAGTTCTCTACAATGTGTCATTTTTCGCCGTGTCATGCACCATAGATTATTGATGTGACATTTTTATTTGTCAAAGAGAAGTGAACCTATAATAGGACGTCTTAAATATCTATTTAAGCTCAAAATTCAGATCTTGCAAGGATTATGGTCTAGATGATATTAAAGATCATAATATACACATTTTAAGAGATTAGAAATTTGAAAGTCTCACTCTTTAAAGGTCTCACTCTTAGATAAAAGATTAAAAATTTGAATGGATCCATATAGAAAGTATAATTCATGTATTCAACAATATCACTATTTAAAATACCTTAATTGGCATGATTGTAGGTGGCTTCAAGAAACTACAAAAATTCCACCGATAATATACGCCCCAATTTTTTTTTTGCTGCTCCTTCATTCCTTCCATCTATGAAGAAATTTCAGTTTCACTTTTTTCCTTATTTTCTCTTTTACGTGCGGTGTTACGTTCTTTTGCTTAAAATCAATTTCGCTCATTTTAATATTTGTCATGTTTTGATTTTTTTAAGTTTTAATCTTTGCATCTAATAAAGATACAGAACTAGTCACTCTTTGCAGCTTATTTTTTGTTAGTTGAAATAATTTTTTTATTGTTTCTCAACTTGATTCAGGTGAGTTTAATTTTTGGATTCATGATTGCAAATTATTTGTTCCTTCTCTATTTGTTACAAGAGCTGCGTAAAATAACCAGTTTTTCAATCAAAGCACATTCACAGCTTTACAAAATTAGATATTTAGAATGTAACTTTTAACTATCCATATATTTTACATAAATAATCTATTTTTGTTTAGAATGATAATATGACTTCGGCTTCTTATGGTATCAACGTGGTTTTTAATGATTATTTTATACAATGTTATTTACATTTTTATGTTTTTTTTTTTTAATATTGTCTATGTTAGTAAACTCCTTGAGTTTACATCATGTACTTTAACCTTTTCAAATATCTTGTGTTATTCAAGATTTAAAAATATTGAAGATGATTGGTAATGCCACTCTTTATCATGATCTATATGAACTAATTATTTCTCGTTCGAATACTCATGATGCTCCTTCTAGTCATGTTATGTTGTAGATACAATTACTATTATTTTTTCTTTGAATCACGTCGGACACTATCAATTAAGACCAATTTTATACTAATGTAACCAAGACCAATTTTATGGTCTTATATATGAATGTCACATTGTGAGGTATGTCACTTTTTCAAGAAGTTCAACTTTTTTTCAAACAAAAATTTAATAAAAAAAGAAAAAAATAATAATTTTTCTCAAATAATATTTTAAATTATTTATATTTATTTTAGATCAAAAATTTCCAAAAATTAAAATATAAATATGCCATCACGCAGGATTGAACTACAAACCTTCAGTTTACAAGACTAACGATCTACAACTAAGCTATAAGGACCATTTATTACTATTTTCGTAATACGCCAAAATATAGAAGTTTATGGAACATTATTTGGATGATGATTTTACTTTTGGATTAATTGGTGTTTAGTTCTTATGTGAATCATGCTGTTTTGTTTTTAGTTAAGTTTAATTTTTAGTTCTGTTGATAAATAATCTATGACCTCTGTTTGGTTGTGACAACATTGGGTTCATTAGTGTGATTTTTATACTGTGTGAATACTGAACTTTAATTAATTGCAATGAATCAATAAAATCAAAGAGACATAGAAAAAGTTGATCTGCTGTTATTGTTTTGTTGCTTCTATATGTTTCTTTTTGCTGCACTGAATCAATAATGACACAATCTAGTATTCTAATATAAATTATTTTTCTCAATTTGGTTAAACTAAAGTTCATAAAATCTTGCAGGTTCTTGTTTTGATACGAGGAAAAAAGTATAGGTGTTTAGGGCAAGAAATATTAGAACGGTTATAAAGCCTAGAAGATCCAAACGATAATGAAACTCTTCATGATTAACCCTCAACAACTTAACCACATTCATTTTGTGGATCAATCAACAAATATCAACTTGACAAATATTCCGTTAGAGGATGATATAGTTGAAACTTCGTTGAAGTTAAATCAAACTGAATCATAATAGGAAGAGGAACTATTATTGATCAAAGTTAAAGGTAAATATTTCATATAGTTAAATTTATTGTCTTATTTTATGGTTGTTGTAGGAATGTTATTATTGTTAGATAATATTATTATATATTAGTAATAAGGGTATTTTAGACATTTCTATTATTTTGTATATATACTCACTGTAACCCTATTAACTCAAGTTTGATTCATTCTATGTTATGAAACCCTAGAGTGGTTGTTTCTTGGTGGTCTATCTTCTTCCTCTTTTCATTGTTAACATAGTATCAAAGAGCTTTGGTTGATTTTGGGATCTATTGTAAAGAAGAGAGAGAGTATTTTGATAGAAAAGACAACCACCAAAAGAGAAAAGAGAAGAGTAACTACTGCTCAATTTTGAATTGAACAACTTCTAGCGAGATATTACGAGTTCTGTACTAACCTATATTGATACAGAACTCTTAATATATAGTTTTCTTTTCTCTTTTCTTTTCTCTTTTGGTGGTTGTCTTTTCTATCAAAATTGAGCTAGAAGTTCTGTACTAACCCATATTGATCCATTTGGTTCTAATGATAACGCTTCTAGCGATTGTAATATTGAGAATTGCATGACAAATACTTCTACTCCACATGATGACATCCCTCTTGTCCCCCCGGCTACCCAACCACCTCCTGCGATTGTTGATCCTCCTCGTTACCCTTCTCGTCAACGTAAGTCTACTCAGTTACCTGATTTTGTCTATTCCACTTACTCAGCTTCGTTTGCTTCTTTCTTAACCTCTATTCACAGTTTGTCTGAGCCCTCTTCCTATAAAGAGGCTGTTCTTGATCCTCTTTGGCAGCAGGCTATGGCATAAGAACTATCTGCATTACACAAAACTAACACTTGGGAATTAGTACCTCTTCCTCCTGGAAAACGTGCTATTGGGTCTCATTGGGTATACAAGATCAAAACTAAGTCTGATGGGTCAGTTGAGCGCTACAAAGCACGTCTTGTTGCTAAGGGTTTCTCTCAACAATATGGTATGGATTATGAAGAAACTTTTGCTCCTGTAGCCAAGATGACCACTATTCGTACTCTTATTGCAGTTGCATCTATTCGTCAATGGCATATTTCCCAAATGGATGTCAAAAATGCCTTTTTAAATGGTGAGCTTAATGAAGAAGTCTATATGGTCCCTCCACAAGGAGTTTCTCATAATCAAGGGGAAGTATGTAAGTTAAAAAAGGCTCTATATGGTCTTAAACAGGCTCCTCGAGCTTGGTTTGAGAAATTCTCTAATGTGATCACTTCTCTTGGTTTTTGCTCTAGTGAACATGATTCTGCATTGTTTATAAAGTCCACCACTTATGGTCGCATTATACTTTCTCTATATGTTGATGATATGAAATTGCAGTTAGCCAAACAGTTTGAGATGAAGGACTTGGGAACTCTTCGCTATTTCTTGGGGATTGAAGTTGCCTACTCTCCTAGAGGCTACCTTCTTTCTCAATCCAAGTATATTGCCAACATTCTTGACCAAGCTCGTCTTTTTGATACTAGAGCAGCAGATACTCCTCTTGAGTTGAATGTGAAATATGCACCATCGGATGGTGTTCCTTTACCAGATTCCACTTTGTATCGTACTTTGGTTGGCAGCTTAGTGTATCTCACGATTACCAGACCTGACATTGCTTATGATGTTCATGTTGTTAGTCAGTTTGTTGTCTCTCCCACTACAGTACATTGGGCAGCAGTTCTTCGGATTCTTCGTTATCTTCGAGGAACTCAATTTCAAAGCCTTCTTTTTCCATCGTCATCCTCATTAGATTTACGAGCTTATTTTGATGCTGATTGAGCTGGTGACACCACAGATCGTAAATCTACCACAGGATTTTGTATCTTTCTTGGAGACTCTCTTATTTCTTGGAAGAGTAAGAAACAAGACATTGTCTCTCGTTCCTCTACAGAAGCTGAGTATCGTGCTATGGCATCTACTACCGCTGAAATAATTTGGTTGCATTGACTTTTGTCTGATATGGATATCTCTCTTTCTGAGCCAACTCCGATGCACTGCGATAACAAGAGTGCTATTCAAATTGCTCACAACTCGGTATTTCATGAACGCACCAAACACATTGAGATTGATTGTCATCTTACTCGTCATCATCTTCAGCATGGAACCATTACTCTACCGTTTGTCTCTTCTTTTTTACAGATTGCTGATTTGTTCACAAAGATGCATTCCATCAAACATTTTCATTTTTTAGTTGACAAACTCTCGATGCTCCATGTTAATGCATCGTGAGTTTGAGGGGAGATGTTAGATAATATTATTATATATTAGTAATAAGGGTATTTTAGACATTTCTATTATTTTGTATATATACTCACTGTAACCCTATTAACTCAAGTTTGATTCATTCTATGTTATGAAACCCTAGAGTGGTTGTCTCTTGGTGGTCTATCTTCTTCCTCTTTTCATTGTTAACAATTATATTATCTTAAAAGGTAAAAATCTTGCGCATAATCATAGATAGTTATATTGAAGGAATTATAATTTGAAAATGGTAGTAAATCAAATTTAACATTTGAAGGAAAAGACACAAAAGGTTATGGTCGAAATCGGTGGTAAGGGACAAGGCAACAATAATGGTTTAAACTTGCTTGTAAGGTTTCTATGTGAACTTGCTTCGATAAAGTAGTACATGGTCATATATATGTTAAGATGGGATGAAATGCAAAATAATGAATAGTATAGGAGAAGAATTCCATCCAAATTATCTACACTTCATAAAAATTTATGTCGATAGTAAAAACAATGCAAGAAAGGGTCGTCAGATGGTAAGTTGAATGAATACTTATTTAGGTGGTAAGGAATGCATCACGTAATCTTATTGATTTTGTCCAATTCCTCTTGGTTCTATTCCCAATCAAATAATGCAGAATATTTTTCTCCCACCTGTGCAGATAAATGGTCAAACAGAAAATACAATTCCACAAAGTAAAAATAATTGGTAGAAAATTAAATATGAGACAAACACCATGGAAAACTTCTCTAAGAGAGAATAAAAACCACGGGATGTAGTCCATAAAAAACTTCCACTATAATAATTAATTGGTAAACCAAGAGTTTTCCTAATAACAATAGGGAATCAACAATAACAACTCTATAACAACATTAAAACAACCTTCCACTAAAGTGGGTATGCCAAAGTAACTATCAGAGAAGATAAAACTACTCAAATTATATATTAAAGTAACAAACTCAGTAGTAGGAATAACATACTAAATTTGTAAATCAAATGGAACAAATTTGCTACACACCTGTTACCACCACCGAAACCAAATCCTTATTTTTCTTCTTTGACAACCGATCTTCTTCCGTTGTAATTCTTAGGGATTTCTAAATCCCTTTTATTTCCTTCACGTGGGCCAAGCCCATTAAATCCCTTTTCTGTTTTCTTTTTCTTTTTATTTTAATAATAATAATAATAATAATATTAATAAAATTGGTGGGTTCCACTTGGGGAGTGAGCCCACCCAACTAATCTCCCCCTCATGACTCAAGTGCGAATGTACTGCTCAACCATGTCAGCTATCTTTCTACAACATATCATCTTTGACACAGGCAAGGTTTTCGTCATCATATTTGAATCATTCTCATCAGTATGAATCTTCTCAATTAAAAATGACTTCATTTCCAGTGCATCTCGTATTCAATGATACCACATTTCAATATGTTTTGACTTTGTATGAAAAGTCATATTCTTGTTGAGATAAATCGCACTCTGACTGTCACAGAATAACACAAACTTGTCTTGTTGGAGGCATAACTCATGTAAGAATTTCTTCATCCACAAGAGTTCTTTGGAAGCTTCAATTGCTGCAATGTACTCAGCTTCAGTAGTAAATAAAGCAACACACTTTTGTAGTCTTGATTGCCAAGACACAACTCCCCCTGCAAACATCATCATATTACCAGAAGTAGATTTTCTAGAATCAAGATCACCTGCCATATATGCATCTGTGTAGCCATTCAACACAGGTTCACCACCTTCATAACATAAACAAACTTTGGAAGTGCTTTTGAGGCATATGAGAATCCACGTCACTGCTTGCCAATGATGTTTACCAGAATTAGAGAGAAACCGACTAACAACTCCAACTGCATGAGCAATCTGGCCTTGTGCATATCATAGCACACATCAAACTACCAACTGCGGATGCATAAGGAATTTTCTTCATCTCTTCTTTGTCTTTCTTACTTGTAGGAAATTGAACAAAATTCAATTTAAAATGAGTAGCAAGTGGAGTACTAACAAGTTTGCAATTGCTCATGTTAAACCTCTCTAACACCTTCTCAATATAATTGTGTTGATATAACCACAATTTATTATTTTTTCTATCACGAGTGATTCTCATACCAAGAATTTGCTTTGTAGGATCCAAGTCTTTCATTGCAAAAGACTTGTTCAAATCTTTCTTTAAAGATTGAATCTTCTTAATATCATGACCAACAATCAACATATTATCCACATATAACAAGAGAATAATATAATCACCGTCAGTGAATTTATTTCTTTGTATTTTCCTCAATTCAAATTAAAAAACTATTACACTAGTGAGAACATGTTAGAGAGATGTATTATAAATTTGTTTACGTGTTTTTTAAACTTTTTTGGATAAATAATTTACTTAAGCGTTATAGTATAAATGGTTATTATTATATAAATATTTATATATAAATTATTTTTATAACAATATAAAATAAAAGTAAAATATTTTTATATAAGTTATTAATTGTGTTTCTTAATTTTTTTTAAGTTAAAGACTTTATTATAAAAATAAATTAAAAACAATTTATAAATATGGAATAAATTATGTATCATTAACTTTATCAAATAGTCACAAGTATTTATATAATAGAGATAACTTCAAAAAAACTCCTTCAAAAAAACTCTACTCTCACATTCAAGCTTTTAAAGTTTGTTTAGGACATGATAGTTCAAAGTTGTAAATGAAAAATCGGATTCTCCATCACAACATCCTTGTACCCCATAATACTTTATATGCTCCTAGTGGTGACTGACCATGCACTCATATGTATTCCCTTCCTGCTTGCAAAATACCTTGAGTTTCCCTTGTTGCCATGATGGATTCATTTGCACCTAAATCCAAATAAGAGACATGCAACCAATTGATTGCATTTCATCTCTATGTATTAATGAGCAACTATTGCTAACTTCACATAAACTATGTATTAGGGCTAAAAAAATATAATATATTTTTAAATATTAAAAATATATTTTACTTTTATTATTATATTATTCCGTCTCAAAATAAATTCATTCACAATTTTTAATATAACTTTAATTATATTTTTATATTACCCTTTAAAAATTACTATATTCATAATTTTTAAAGTGTTATTATATTTTTTTTATAATAGTGTAAAATTCACCTATAGTTAAAAATAAATGATTTAGTAAGATGATTTTATCTTTTTTTTAATTATTGTATTTTTAGTGTACAAAAACTTAAAATAACATTCATTATAAAAGAGAAGAAGTATTATATATATAGGATAATTTATTATTGCCTACTAAATATTTAAAATTATCTCATGCTCATTTATATTCATCATTCTCAAACTCTTATTTCCATTTCTTCTCAATTCTTATGTCTATATATGCAATCACTTTCATCTTCCTCTTCATTTTCATATGGTTTCACTTACCACCAGCTCCCCAATTTCAGAGACATGGACATTCGGTACATATTTAATGAAATATATATTAGATAAAAAAAATATTTGGTGTACACTGATACACTCATATATCGATAATATAATAACAAGAGAGATATAGAAAATGTGGTATTGAATAAATATAAATAAAAAACTAAGTATATACTTCTGTCGCTACTCTATTAGATATGACCATAAATAAACAATAATATTTTACCGGAATATATATATTAGATATTACCTTGTGGAACATATGACATATTATTTAACTTACATTAGAGTATAAAATCATAGTAATTTATGATAAATATCATTTACTTTCAATGTTATGCGGCTATTTGTCCAGGTATATAAGACCAGCTTAATTAAATTACGGAAATTAAAATAATTAATAATAATATTAAATTTATTAATAATTATTATTTTTTTTTTAAATTTATTTTTTAAGAGAAATAATTAATTAATATTTTTTATTATAATATTTATTATTGTAGAAAAATATGTTTAATTAAAGATATATTAGTAAAAAGAGTAATTAAAATAGTTGAAAAATCAAAGAAAATATTATAATAAAGAACAAATAAAATTCTCATTGAGATTGACCACATTAACCAGATACATCTGAATCCTCCAATCAATTAAAATTAAAAAATTTAAATTTCAACTTCATTAAATTTAAAAAAAAAAATTAAATTTTAATTTTAAAATTTAGACAATCCAATCCATATATACACACACTTAACTGCATTCAAACAGAAGCAAATCGGAAGTAAACAAGGAAAACAGAGTCAGTAGGCAGTAGCGCATTTTGGGTGGAGTTGTGTCATCATCTTCTTCAATTCGCTGTCACGCGGAGATAGATAGAGTTTATACAATTATATTATTGTTACATGTTTGGTCCACACGCTTTATAGAAATGCTAATTAAAAAATAGTTTCACATTTGGTCAACTTAATTCTCATTTTTAAGTTCACTTTGCCTTCTTCTTTCTTTTCATATCTCAAACTCTTGTTATGCCTATGATTCCATCACATTCTTCTTCCTCTTCATTTTCCTATGGATTCTCCTACCAGGTGTTCATTAATTTTAGGGGAAAGGACACTCGTCACGGTTTTACCGGCAATCTTTACAAGGCTCTCATGGACAAGGGAATTCACACCTTCATTGATGAAAATGATCTTGAAAGAGGAGATGAAATCACAACATCACTTATCAAGGCTATTAACAATTCTAGGATTTTAATTCCAGTATTTTCTATGAATTATGCTTCTTCTTCATTTTGTTTGGATGAACTTGTTCACATCATTAACTGCTTTAAGGAAAAGCGTCGTTTAGTTTTTCCTATTTTCTACGGCGTGGATCCTACTCATGTGCGATATCAGACTGGTAGTTACGGCGAAGAACTAACAAAGCATGAAGAATTGATACAAAATGACCACAAAAAGAAGGAAAGGTTAAAGCAATGGAAGTTGGCTCTTACTCAAGCAGCTAATTTGTCTGGCTTCCATTTTATTCTTGGGTATCTCTCTTTAATTCAGTCTTATTTTTCCTTATATTTTCTTTCTTAACAAGTTTGAAGGTATAATCAAATCAAAAATAGAATGCATATCCCTACTATGATATTTTTGTCCTATAACTTTTTTTTTAATTTGTCCTAATATGCATTGCTATAGTATATATTAAAATTGATTAAATTAAGAGTTTTGATACATAAATGATAGCTCATTTAATTATAAATGATTTAATTTTGATTGTATAAGTTCCCTTCTTTCTTTAGTTTCCATTATCTATGATCCCACCTTCAAGTTTAAATTAAATACATTTTTTCTTTATATATATTTTTAGGTTTAATTACATTTTGGCCCCTAATTTGCTAATGGCATGAGCTCTCTAGTTTCAATTGGTTGATTTTGGCATCTTACTTTAAACTTGTATGATTTCATATATCCACTTAGATTGGGACCAAAAGTTGTCTAAGTAGTACTAACTTATCTTGTTTGTTTTGGACAAGTTGGTTATGTTAGATTTTATTGTGAATCAGGAATTGATTAATTTCATTAATTATATTTATCAATTTGTTCCTATAATAAGTTACACAAAATTAGAAATTTATTTGTTCTCATTAATTGTAATTAATTTATTGTAATTACCTATATAGACTTTAATCTCTATTTATACGAGGAATAACAATGAGAAAGGCATCAAACCATTTTTATTGACATGTATCTAAATTTTTTGGAGTTGAAGTTTTCGAAATCCCGTTTTCTTGATCGTGGTTTCTTGGTCTCAGTTTTCATTGTTCGTAACTCTTGCTTGCAATCTGATTCTCCTTAGTCGCAATTGAATTTTTGCTTCAATTTGTGATTTCGGGATCAAGTTTGTTCGTCGTCAAATTTATTCGCTCGCGTTTCTGATTTCTGCTTCGATTTTGACTCGTGATTGTATTTGTTCACTTATTCTTGTTCGCAAGTCTAAGTATGTGCACATGTTAGGTTCCAAAGTTGTGATTCTGTTCTGTTCACGTATTGTTGTCCCGTCCATTTTGTTGTTGGCTGCAACAATATTGATTTTCATGGCTTTGGAAAAAGAAAGAGATAAGTTTTGTGTTCGTTTCACCGACAAAAACTAAGCTACTTGGGAATTTCAACTCAAGATGTATGTAAAAGGGAAAGGACTATGGAGTCACTTGGATGGGGTTTCTAAGGCACCAACAAAGACAGTTCTTAGACGCGTGGGAAATCAAAGATGCTCAAATCGTTTCTTGGATTCTTGTACTATTGATCCTCAAATGATTAATAATTTGCACTCTTTCTCAACTACCCAAGAAATGTGGAATTATTTGAAGCGTATTTACAACCAGGACAATACAGCCAAATGTTTGCAGTTGGAGTTAGAGATAGCGAATTACAAATAGAGTAATTTGTCTGTTCAGGAATACTATTCTAGTTTTTTTAATTTGTGGATAGAACATTCTGCCGTTATACAGGCTGCTGTTCTCAAGACTTCTCTCGCGGATGTCCCAGTTGTCTATAATACTGGTAGGAGAAATCAATTTCTCATGAAGCTTGTCCAGGAATTTGAGGCTGTAAGAGGTGATTTACTGAATATGAGTCTTGTTCCCTCTTTAGATACATGTGTTCGTGAATGTTTCAGGGAGGAGCAACGTCTCCTTACTCAAGGAACCATGTCTCATGATGTTGTTGTTTCTGAACCTGTGATAGTTGCATATGCTGCCTAGAGTAGAGGTAAAGGTCGTGATATGCGACAGGTCCAATACTTCTCATGCAACCAATTTGGACATGTTGCTCGTAGTTTCAGTAAGAAGTTTTGTAATTACTTCAAACAACAGGGTCATCTCATCTCTAATTGTCCCAAACGTCCCCCCGAATCACACAACGTTCGGTGCAGGCATTCCATGCCACAACAAGACCTGTAATTGGTCCTTCTTCCAGTGGTGCATCTGAGGGCGATACCATTCAGCCTGAAATGATTCAACAAATGGTACTTTCTGCACTTTCATCCATGGGCATTCAGGGTAAGTCGTCTGATGTTTCTCATCCACAGTTTCTTGATTCTGGTGCATCGAATCACATGACAGGTTCGTTTGCGTATTAGCACAACTTACATTCTTATCATGGCAATCAACACATTCAAATTGTTGATGGTAATACCCTCCCCATTAAAAATGTTGGTGACATCAACTCTAATTTTTGAAATATGCTTGTATCACCTGGTCTTGCTTCCAATTTATTGTCTGTTGGTCACTTGATGGATAACAATTGTAATGTTAATTTCTCTCGATCTGGTTGTCTTGTGTAGGAGTAGGTGTTAGGGAAGGTGATTGGAAGGGGCCTAAAGTAGGAAGATTGTTTCCACTCCAGTTTATTTGCAATCATTTATCTCTAACTTGCAATAATGTTTGGAGTTGTCATGAGGATTGACATCAAAAATCGGGTCATCTAAACTCTGTTGTTTTGTCTCATTTATTTAAAATTGGTTTGGTGGAAAATAAACATGTTGTTTCTATTGTATTTGTTTCATGTTTTGTTTGCAAATTAGCTAAAAGTAAAACACTTCATTTTCCCTCTAGTGTTCATCGTGCCTCCACTTGTTTTGAGATGATTCATAGTGATGTGTGGGGTATGTCTCCTATCGCTTCCCATGCTCACTATAAATATTTTGTCATATTTATTGATTATTATAGTCGTTTTACTTGAATTTATTATCTCCGATCTAAATCTGAAGTGTTTTCTATGTTTAAGAAATTTTTGACATATGTTGAAAATTAGTCTCAAACAACTATTAAAATTTTTCGCTTTGAATCTGGTGGTGAATATATGTCTCATAAGTTTCAGGAGTACCTTCAATAGAAAGGCATTTTGTCTCAACGTTCTTGTCCTAATACTCCCCCCCCCCAACAAAATAGGATGGCAGAACATAAAAATTGTCATTTGCTTGATGTGACGTGCACCGTACTTCTCCATGTTTCTGTACCTACTAGGTTTTGGGTAGAGGCTCTATCCATAACATTTGTTTTGATCAATCGCCTTCCTTCTACGAATATTGATCTTGACTCTCCTTTCTTTCGTATTTTTAAACCCCGCTGATTATAGTGTTTTACATACTTTTGGATGTGTATGTTTTGTTCATCTACATCCGTTTGAAAGGCATAAGCTTGGAGCACAATCTGTTTAATGCGCATTTATGGTGTATAGTCAATTGCATAAGGGTTTTGTGTGTTATGATGTTTCTAACCTTTGTTTCCACATTTCTAGGAATGTGACATTTTTTGATAATCAATTCATGTTTTCTTGCCTTACTCCTTCCACGAATGATTTGGCTATGCTTCCAAATTTTACTATTATGCATCAATCTGTAGAACGTTTTAAACCAATAATTGTATATGTTAGAAAACACAAACAATAGGTTCCCATCCCTCTTCCTGACACTGATCTGCCACCTGATCCTGTAGCCGCTAAACAACGATGTTCTAGTAGAGCGTCTCGAGCACCTGATAGATATTCACCAAACAAGTATAATTCCTCACATACTTCTCTATTTGCCTCTCTCTCTAGCATCTCTATTCCTACTTGCCACTCATTGGCTGTTAAAGATGTGCGATGGATAAAACCAATTAATGAGGAACTTTAGACTCCTTAAGACAATTTCACGTGGGATATCGTCTCTTGTCCTCCTCATATCAAACATCTAGGCTGCAAATAGGTGTATTTTGTGAAAATTCAACCGTTACAATGCTCGATTGATTGCCTTAGGAAACAAGCAGGAATATGGCATTGATTATGACAAGACATTTGCACCCGACCAAAATGACAATTGTTCGAACTATGCTCTATATAGCTGCTTTTAATAGGTGGAGTCTTCATCAGATGAATGTGAAGAATGCATTTCTTCATGGTGATCTGACTGAAGATATTTATATGACTCATCCCCAGGGCTTATTCTCTTCATCTAAGGGTGTGTGCAAACTCAAACGCTTATTGTATGGTTTGAAACAAGCTCCCCGAGCATGGTATAAGAAGTTTCGTTACTTTACTTGGGTTGTCTATCCAGGAACTTAAACAAAAATTGCGAGCCTCATTCTATATGAAAGACCTCCATAATTTGCCTTATTTTCTTGGCTTTGATGTTCATTACACCTCTAAGGGTGTATTTTTCCATCAACATAAGTATGCCATATACATCATTTCTATGGCTGGTCTCCAATCAGCTAACCCGATGGATACTCCTCTTAAAGTTAATGTTAAATACCATCGTGATGAGGGCGACCTTTTGATCGATCCTCTATGGTATCGACAACTTGTGGGTAGTCTTAATTACTTGACAATTACGCGACCTGAGATATTGTTTGTTGTCCAACAGGTAAGTCAGTTCATGCACTTTCCTCGTCATCTTCACTTCGCAGTTGTCCGTATTATATTCGCTACTTGAAAGACACCTCTCACAGGGGTTTGTAATTTCCTATTGGGACACCTCTTACATTGATTTCTAACAACGATGCTGATTGGGTCGGGTGTCCTTACACTCGGCACTCTATCACTAATTGGTGCATGTATCTTGGTTCTTCGTTGATGTCATGGAAAAGTAAGAAATAATCAAGAGTCTCTAAATCCTCTACGTAATCCTAGTATCGTACCATGTCTACTACTTGTTCTGAAATAATTTAACTTTATGGTCTTTTGTCTGAACTTGGATTACCACAAACAAAACCAACATCTATTTATGCTGACAATACAAGTGCCATTCAATTTTTTGTCAATCCTATTTTTCCTGAGCGCACAAAACACATCGAAGTAGACTGCCATTATATTAGGGAGGCCTATGATAATCATGTCATTTCACTTCCTCTTGTCAACACACAACTGCAGATTGCATATAATATTACTAAAATGGTTTCTCGTCCGCGCTATCAGTTTCTTGTTAACAAATTGATGCTACTTGATCAATCGCATCTATTTGAGGTGATGTGAATCAGGAATTGATTCATCTCATTAATAATATTTATCAATTTGTCCCTAGAATAAGTTACACAAATTAGAAATTGATTTGTTCTCATTAATTGTAATTATTTGTTGTAATGATGACTATAATCTCTATTTATATTATTTATACGAGGATTAGGGATAGCAATAGGCTAGGTCATTCCACTACAAGAAAAGAAGGATTTTGTGAGGGCCAAAAGCCCTCACAAAGGGCAAATAGCAGCCACAAAGAAAGATTTTGTGAGGGTCTTAGACAACCACAAATAAGCTGATCACAAACTTTTGTGAGGGCTTTTGCAGCCACAAAGTTTGTAAAACACGTTGGCATTTGTGAGGGCCTTTGCAGCCACAAAATGCTGCCTTTGTGAGGGCCTTTGCAGCCACAAAAACCTGCCTTTTTGAGGGGATAGGCCACTACAAAGGACAAGCTGATTTTTTAAAATTCAGCCTTTGTGAGGGCCCGCCACAAACTCCCTCCTTTGTGAGGGCTTTGGCCGCCACAAAGTACCATGCTGATTAAAAAATATATATTTTGTGAGGGCTTAGGCCGCCACAAAATATTACGTATTTAAAAAATTAATTTTTAAATTCAAAATTAATATTGTATTATAATATTATATATAATAAATTAATATAAATATAAATTTAAAATTTAAAATTTAAAATTTAAATTTAAATTATAATTAAATTAAATTTAAAATATAATATCATTATAAATTAAATTTAATATATAATAAACTAATCTTAATATAATTAAAAATTTAAAATAAATTTTAAATAAAATATATAAATTATAATTATAATTAAAGATTAATTTAAATTACAAATAAATTAAAATGAAATTTAAATTTAAATAAAATTTAAATTAAATATTAAAATTAAAATAAATATTATATATAAAAATATAATATTAATAATAATTAAAGTAACTACCACAAAATCAAATAAAACATGCATTCCAAAATTAACAAATAATGTCTTACAAACCCAAAATTAAACACACAATAATTAACTAGGACAACATAATTAATATGTGTTCATACAACCCAAAAATAAATTATGAAATTATTCAAATGACATAAATCCTCATAATAATTCCTCTGATCTGCTCCACTCCCACCATCATTATTTCCTGCAATGTTACCCCACGAAAGAAGTCCCTCAAAAGTATTATTAATTTGTGTTGGAGGAGACATCATGGTTTGAAATTGAATTTCATCTTCAATGGCATCACCACTAGTCGAACGAGGAGTCCTAGCTGGTTGAGGTTGATTTAAATCTGGTCTGATCAACCCAGCTGTTGGCATAGTTGGTCGGTATGCAGTTTGATGATTTGGTTGAGGTTGAGGAAGTTGATGCGAAGATGACAGAGCATACTGATAATTATGAAAATATTGTTGTTGCTGAAACATTGGCTGTTGTTGTTGCTGGAAGGAAGGGTTCGAAGGATCCTGGTGTTGCTGTTGGAAAGTTGGAGGCAGTTGCTGCTGCTTGGAGTATTGAGAGTAATTTCAATTAGGGGAGCATGCATTTGCAAACAATATAATAAGTTATATATATATATATATATATATATATATATATATATATATATATATATATATATATATATATATAT
>JBBPBR010000002.1:28161978-28205654 GCA_037974775.1 Cicer pinnatifidum
TACCATAGAACATATTTAAATATAAAACTTGAATTAAAAAATAGAATTTATGATGCATGTATTAGTTATAACATAACTATGAAGAAATGGTTTATTTAATTGAAAATAAATGAATTCTTATTTGTTGAGGAGTAGATGACTTACATGTTTGGATCCACCCTATAATAGTTGATTATGAGGAATTTTTATGATCATGTTTTTTTAGCTTGTGACAATATATATTTAATGCATTCAATGTATTATATCTTGAACTTAGATACATCTAAAAGAGAATTATAATTTTAAATTGAGGTGCTTATTAAATATAGTAAGAGGTAGAATGACATAAAAGTTTGTGTATGTGATAATTGAGATGCTTATTAATTGTATTGATACAATATGAAGAGATTGAATGGCAAAATGGTCATAGTTTGGTGATAGTTGGTCAACATTATCAAGAATATAAAAGGTAATCGGATACTTGATGTAAGTCATGACTTGTACAAGACCTGATATAGCATATGTTGTTGGAAGATTAAGTCGATATGCAAGCAATCCAAGTAAAAAACATTGGCAGATTGTTAATAGAGTATTAAAATATTTGAAAGGAACAATTAACTATAGTTTAGTCCATAGTGGATATCCTTCAGTTTTGGAAGAATATACATATGTCAGTTGGGTAATTTATATTGAGGATCATGCTTTTACAAGTCGATGTATCTTCAACCTTGGTGGGGTGCAGTTTCTTAGGATCAAAGAAATAAACTTGCATTACCGACTCCACCATGGCTGTAAAGTTCATTGCCCAAGCTGCATGTAGTAAAAAGGCATAAAGGCTAAGAAATTTGTTGTATGAGATACCAATTTGATCAAAGTCAATGACATCAATATCCATACACTGTGATAGTCAATACACAATATCAAAAGCATATAGCCAAATATATAATAGAAAGTCAATACATATTGGTTTTAAGATATAGCTATGTAAAGGATTTAATGGAGTGATATCCATAGTGTTTGTAAGAATTGAAAAGTATCTTGCAGATCATTTGACGAAAGGTCTGACAAATAACATGGTGTTGAAATCATCATTAGAGATGTGATACAAGCTCATATCTAAATAATCACCAATAGTTGAAAACATCAACTCAAACTTGAGTAACATCAAGTCTTGAGTTCAATGATGAAATTACATTATTTGAGTGATTGAAATACTTGACAATAGATACATCCCAAAGGATAAAAGTACTTGCACCGTAAAATAAAAGTGGTAGGATGAGGTCTCCTCTTAATGGACATATAGCATGTATTTGCTGAAATGTATAATTATGAGTGCATTTCTGATATGGTTCACCTATATGAGAATGAAATGGGCCACTTCATAGGGTTCAAGAGCTTGACTCTTAAATTCTCACAAAAAGGATATGAGAAACAGGACCTTATCAAATGTGTTTATTTATAATCCGATCAATGATCCCGAGATATTAACATTGTATATCGTTTGCTAGAAATAATTATCTATAATTAATTGTATAAAAATTATAGTTCTTCATTTTACTTATGTTACCCAAAAAGAAAATTAAAGATTACAAATAATGTTAATTAAATTAAAGGAGAGAAAAATAATTTTTTATGATTTGGTTTGATATATCACTCGGTGAAATGGTTATTTGAAATAAACCTTGATGTGTAGCTTGTGAAAATTCTCTTACCTTTTTATTAAAAAAAAAAAATTAAAACAAATACTTCAAAAATGAAAATAGAGATGTTTTTAGAAAGACAAAGACACACTATTCCAGCAAACCAACCTAATAAACAATACTCAAATGTAATTTACCAAAATGAGAAAACAACGAAAAAAAAAGGACAATGATGCATGATATAATATCAAGATTTAGCTTGTTAGTGCCTCAATCACATTAAAACATATCATTGTTTTGAAAGGTTTGAGAATCTCACATGTGCATAATTTCAAAATGTAAACATGCTTTAAAGAGCCAAGATACAATGCACTTTTTGACATATTTCTAGCTACATAAAGAAGAATAAATAAAAGACATAATCAAGATATAAACATAAACATATAATACACTATTTCTAATTCATACTTTGATTCACTTGATGGTGTACACAATTTTGGATTTTAATAGACATAAAAACATGTTATGAATAGCTAAATAAAAACTTAAATGTTTTAGACTTAAAAGAAAGTGTTGTTGTCTTAATGGTGAAAATCCAATAGTGTTACGGTTTTCATAGAGAATTCGTCAAAATCCGTTATACGATAGCGTTATAATCGTTATTTCACAACACTCAATCAAACAAAAATAAAACAAATTAAATTATACACTTCATTAATCAAATTATACAATAGAAAGCTACTTATACAACATAGATTGTCTTAATTAACTAACTAATAAACTGAGTTAGCCAAAAAATTGTGACTTTAACCTATATGCTAAACTTCTGAAATCATATACAATCTGGAACTAAACTCTATGTTCTTAACTCTCACTCTATCTTCGTAACTCTCGTACATCTTTCAATTTCTCTTTGTACAATTTACAAGTAAAAAAGAAATTGATTGTTACAAAATGAAGTTGATTTTAAGCACATGGTTACAAAAATCATACAACTTACTACCATGTTGCAAACTGCTAGAAATTTTAAGATTTTAATCAAAGTCATGTGAATGATTATACCATAGAAACACACACACAATATATATATATATATATATATATATATATATATATATTCTAAATATTATACCACCTAAAATAGAAAAGATGAAATCAAACTTCTTTATTTGATCTTCTTTCATGAAATAATTATTAATACTTTGCTTTGCCTAAATTTTATGAATTACTAATTCCATCAAAATGTCATTCTAACCAATAAAATTAAAATAAAAAAAAAAAAACAATTTGCAAATAGAAAGAAAGTAAATATCAAAATAAATTCTATAAAACAAGATTCATATTATTAACCATATTTTAACTTTTTATATACTTAATATTTTTTATGATATACTTGAAAAAATCTTAATAACGATCGTCATAAAATCTCTTGAGTTAATTGGTTAAAATTAAACTAATCAATCATATATTCGTCTAATTGAAAGAAGACTTTCCTCGCAAATGACAATCTGACAAAAATATACACCCCTTTTAAGACCAAGCTCCTCAATCATTTGGGTATTGTAATTAAAAAAGACTACTTCATCGTCTTTTCTTCTATAAAATAAAGCACCATGCTTTCCTTCTCTAATAGGATGCTCAATGTCAGGTATAGGCCTAATAACGAAAAGTTTAGTCTATGATTCCTTCACACCGAGTTCATCCAAAATTAATATGTGAAAAATAGTCGTTTCTTACAATTTAAGATCAAAGCAATGGACTTATTTAATATCATCAAATATCTATACACTAATACATAATCATGAAAACTATTTTTCATAACCAAGGGAAAAGGTGTTGTACAAAACACCTCATTGCTTAAGTCAAATGACACCATATATGCTTCATCTTCATCTTCTATCCACCAATGACACACTCCATTCATGTATACAACGAAACCTGAAACACCATAATGAAATCGAGGCACATCCAAATCAAGCTTCTTTCAAGAGTTACTTCTTAGACTATATATCTTCCCAAGTATTGGTGTGTGACAACTTGTCTGGCTTACCTTCCATATCTTCTGTTTCAGATACCTCTAGATGATAATATACATATCGAATCACACTTTAGTCATCTCTAACAAGGGCATAACCAAATCCATGATAATAAAATCTTTCCTCCTCGTAAATTATTGGGGAATGAGTAGGGCTGGGAGGAATCCTCTTGAATTTCCCGATAGTTGGATTCCATAATACAACATTAGGTGTGCTACCATTGCGGAGACAAATTATGTCGTTAATAACGGGACCCAAAATAAAAATGGTTTTATCATTCCCATGAAATGGAGATGGCAAATCTAATTTGACCTTATTCTCACACCTCTCTCCAGAAAGAGAGTATAACGTGTTATATGTCATGGCTCGAGGTTCTTGGTGTACAAGGAGAAATATTGCAGCATCCTTAAAAGAAGAGAAATTATTAGTTATGAAATTGTTACGGTACATGTTCATAAAATTAGGATTATCAAATAAGAGGGACCATAATTTGTTTGCATAGCTAAATCGTTTCAAAGATTTAAGAGGCAATTTAGACAAAATAGAAAATGCAAGATCATCATGAATATGATCGCTAACCTTTTCAATTGTAAAATTTTTTATCTCCATCTTCTCAAATGCAATGTGGCGAAGATGTGTTTATAATTCAAAACTCGTAGTAGCGATTGATAGCATATATTCTAAAGAAGACTTTGGAAGGGAAATTTGCAATGTGATCTCAATGGATCTTGCTCCCAAAGCTACATGAACGTTAAAAACCGTTTGACACAAATAGATTTACCAAAAAAGCGAAATTAAATATTAATTATATTTGATCAATAATTATTAATAATATTATAAAATAAAAAATTATATCTTAAGTTTTTGTTTTTGACATTGTGTCATATCTTTGATTATTGAATTATTTAAAAAACACCAAAAATAATGTCAACATAGCACCTTAAACAATTGGTGTCATGCACAATTTTAAGACGTAATCTGTTGCTTAGAGTATTGCTAACCACACTTCCTCTTGATTCAACTATTAGAATATGAATGGGTTTGTTTAACATGGTCTTAGTTTTTCTAACTTTTTTTATAAAAAAAATGCAGATTTTTTGAATTAAATTAGGATGTGGATTATCTATTCACAAAGGCAAAATTAGGTCTGATTCACTACGCCAAAAATTACCTTTTACAGCGTCCCTTTTACAGCGCTTGGTAAATACAAGCGTTGTTGAAAATATATTTTAAAAATAACGGAGCCTTTTACAACGCTTTTTATGACAAGCGCTGTAAAAGAAGCGCTGTTGTATGTCTTATAACGTTTGCGCATAACATTATAAGGCTTTTACAACGCTTTTCAAAAAAGCGCTGTAAAATGAAGCGCTTTCGCGTATGCTTTTACAGCGTTTTTTTCACAAGCGCTGTAAAATACGTGCGCTTTAAAATAATTGAACCACTTATTACAGTGCTTTTTTCACAAGCGCTATAAAATACAAGTGCTTTCATTGAATGTAACTACCTATTACAGCGCTTTTATTGACAAGCGCTGTAAAAGACATAAATTTCAAATAATTATATACGTTGGGAACCCTCATATCCTCTACATCTTTCATCACCTCTACTCTGGGAACCCTCATACCCTCATATCCATTACGTGTTGTGCTGCCATCTACGTTGTCTCAGGTATTTTTTTTTTTAACTAGATTTTTTTTATCAAATTAAAAATTCATTCCACATGATCTGTGTTATGTTTTGAAATTGTTATATATATATATATATATATATATATATATATATTAAATCTCTTCTACTAGTAAAAAACTCATACCACATGATCTGTTCTGTTTTTGAAATTGTTAGTTGATATTGGTTTCTTTTTGAAACTTGTTGATATGTTTTGAAAGCTTATTAGTTTTGTAACTGCATTTATATAGGTGGTGTAATATGGATAGGAAATGGATGTCAGCCAATCGATGGTCAAAAGAGTATGAAATTGGAGTGAAGGAGTTTGTTGAGTTTGCAGTGAAGAATGCAAAAGATCCAAATAGAGTAGTTTGTCCTTGTTTAAAATGTTGTTTTGGAAAACGTGTTAGAGAAGATGAATTAGAAGGACATCTAGTATGTAATGGAATTGATCAAAGCTACACATGTTGGATAAGACATGGTGAGAAAAAAAAAGGAAACATTAATTTTGAGAATAGTTCGACATATGCTTCAACTGACTTCGATACAGATACATATGAGCCGGACCGAGTTGATGAGATCGCAAAAGCAGTTGAAGAAGATCTTCGAGATTGTCCTAAAATGTTTGAAAGTTTGTTGAGTGATGCAGAGAAAGAATTATATAATGGTTGTACTAAATTCACAAGACTGTCGGCGATATTAAAGTTGTACAACTTAAAAGTGAGTAATGGATGGTCTGATAAAAGCTTTACAGAATTATTAACACTCATAAAAGATATGTTGCCAGATGATAATGAACTTCCCAGTCGAACCTACGAGGCTAAACGGATTTTGTGTTCTATTGGCATGAGTTACGAAAGGATTCATGTGTGTCCTAACGATTGCATTTTATTTCGAAATGAATATGAACTACTTAAGGCGTGTCCGAAATGCAATGTCTCTCGATATAAGAAGAAAGAATCTACTCCAGCAAAAGTCGTGTGGTATTTTCCTATAATACCAAGATTTAGGCGCATGTATCGCAGTGAAGAAGATTCAAAACACTTGACATGGCATGCAGATGAAAGAATTAGAGATGGAATGTTTCGACACCCTGCAGATTCCCCACAATGGGCAAAAATTGATCACGAGTATCCTGAATTCGGGATAGAGTCAAGAAATCTAAGACTTGCACTTTCTACTGATGGAATGAATCCACATGGTCTTCAAAGCATCTCACACAGCACGTGGCCTGTGATTTTGGTAATATATAACCTACCTCCATGGTTATGTTGTCTCTGTTAATTTCTGGACCCAAACAACCGGGGAATGATATCGACGTATACTTGACTCCTCTAATAGAAGATTTAAAACGTATGTGGGAGACATGTGTGGAAGTTTATGATGGGTATAAGAAAGAATATTTCAATTTGAGGGCTATGTTGTTCAACACAATTAATGATTTTCCAGCATATGGTAATTTATCAGGATATAGCATTAAAGGTCAGTGTGCATGTCCTGTATGTGAAGAGAGTACAAATTGGATGCGGTTGAAACATTGTAAGAAGAATGTGTTTCTTGGACATCGTAGATTTTTACCTTATAGTCATCAGTATCGTTGGTGGAGAAATGCATATAATGGAAAATCAGAGGAAGGTAAAGCTCCTTTACCACCGACTGGATATCAAATACTTGAAAAAGTACAAGGTTTGACCAATAAATTTGGCAAACCTTTTGCGGGAGAGCTTGTCAAAACTGGGTGGAAGAAAAAGTCAATTTTCTTTGAATTGCCATATTGGAAGTCATTGTATATAAGACATTTCCTCGATGTGATGCATATTGAAAAAAATGTATTTGATAGTGTTATTGGTACGTTACTCAATGTTCCAGGAAAGTCTAAAGACGACATCAACGCAAGATTGGACTTGGTCGATATGGGAATAAGAAATGAATTGGCTCCAGTAAAGAAAGGAAATCGCACATATCTACCTCCAGCCGCTCATACTCTATCTAGAAAGGAAAAAATTGTTTTATGTAAATTTCTACACGAAGTTAAAGTTCCAGAAGGATACTCTTCGAACATTAGAAATTTGGTTTGTATGAAAGACCTCAAGTTAAAAGGTTTGAAGACCTATGATTGTCATATTCTAATGGAGCATTTGCTACCAATAGGTATACGTTCCATTTTACCTGAAAAAGTTCGACTAGCATTAACTAGATTATGTTTCTTCTTCAGGGAAATTTGTAGTAAAGTGATCGACCCTCAGAAATTACCGACATTGAAGAGGGAAATTGTTGTTACTTTGTGTGAGCTTGAAATGTATTTCCCACCATCGTTTTTTGATATAATGGTTCACCTTACTGTTCATCTGGTTAAGGAGACACAACTTTGTGGGCCAGCTTATATGAGATGGATGTATCCGATAGAACGATATATGAAAATATTAAAAGGGTACGTAAAAAGTAGAAGTCGACCAGAAGGTTGTATTGTTGAACGATACATTGTTGAAGAGGCTGCTGAATTTTGTACTGAATATCTGTCCCATGTTGAATCCATAGGGCTTCCCATGTCTCGTCATTCGGGAAGACTATCAGGAGAAGGGATAATTGGAAGGAGACTACTGACTATATCAAGGACAGAATTGGAGCAGGCACAATTGTATGTTCTGCACAATGATGATGAGGTTCAACCGTATGTTACAATACACATGGATCAGTTATCTCGTTTGAACATGAATAGGAATCAAAATTGGATAACTCGAGAGCACAATCAAAGTTTTATAACATGGTTAAAAAATCACATAAAGTCAAAATTTGACATAGACCCCGGATCAATTTCACAGAGATTGAGGTGGCTAGCAAATGGTCCGAGCTTACATGTCTTTTCTTACACTGGTTATGTTATTAACGGCTACACAATTTATACCAAAGAACAAGATGATCAGACCACTATGCAAAATAGTGGAGTCACTCTCGTAGCTGAAGCGATGCATGTCTCAAGTGCAAAAGACAAAAATCCAATATATGCAAATCTATCATATTTTGGGGTTATCGGGCGCATATGGGAGTTAGACTACACAATGTTTCGTGTTCCCATATTTGGTTGCAAGTGGGTCGATAATAATAATGGCGTTCGGATTGATGAGTCGGGATTCTTGCTTGTTGATTTTAATAGGGTGGGATACAAAGACGAGCCTTTTATTTTAGCATCGCAAGCTCAACAAGTGTTTTATGTCACCGATCCTTCTGATGATAAATGGTCTGTTGTCCTATCGACCAATAAAATAAGTGATGATAACAACAATGATGAAGATGTTGGTAATGATCTTTTATTTGCAACATCACAACAACCACATGAAATTGATTCAACTGATGATGGTTTATATCTTAGAGATGATCATGATGAGGGAATTTGGATTAATCCATCGTTTCGTATTGTAAATGGACAAACAAATGTGAATCCCACCAGGAAAAGAAGAAGGGCATCTTAATGTACATGTTTAATTGTTTTATATAAGCCATGCATGTAATCTGAATTATTGTTGTAATATGAATTATTGTTCTATTCTGGTTTTATTGTTGTAATCTAAATTATTGTAATCTGAATTATTGTTCTATTCTGGTTCTATTCTGGTTTTATTGAATTATTGTGGTATTATATAATCTGAATTATTCTGGTTCTATTCTTGTTTTATTGTTGTCTAAGAAGGCAAGCATAACCAGTGATTCAATTAGGACTTAAGTTTTTGGCTTTTGGATAGTTTGGTTGATGGGTGGGGGATAAGGGTCTTTGGTGAAGTGCATGTTTATGTAAATTTGGACAATTTCAATTCTTAAGAACTATGCATGTAAAAAAAGTGCATGTCTTTTACAGCGCTTTTTAAAAAAAGCGCTGTAAAAGGCCCTTTTAAAAATTAAACAATGATACATTTTACAGCGCTCTTCTTACCAAGCGCTGTAAAAGGCCCTTTTAAAAATCAAATAAAGATACCTTTTACAGCGCTTATGTGAACAAGCGCTGTAAAAGACTTTAAAAATAATATTCATCAGATACCTAACATGACTTTCTCTAACAGGATTTTCTTCAAACACCTTGTACGCATCATGGGAATCCCCAAAAACACATTGTTAACAAAAACATCAGACCCATTGTTAACAAAAACATCAGACACAGTTAACAAACCCATTTTTCGCAACATGGCAATGAACCTGAAGATCAAGTTACGATTTAAGAATGAAAGGGAATGTAAAGAGATAAAAAGGGTGTTGAGGTGGAGATTGAAAGAGTAAGCTTTGATGTTTGCGAAGAAGATGCATAAAAGGACTTTGAGGTGGAGTTTGGTGAAGAGGAAGATATTTTGGTGGGACTATGTGGGTTTTGCAGAGCTTGTTTAAAAAATAACATAACAAAACACAAAAATAACATAATAAGGCCTTTTACAGCGCTTCTTTGAACAAGCGCTGTAAAAGGCTTTTAAAAAAAACATTATATAACATACTAAAACAATGAGGTCTTTTACAGCGCTTGTTGGGATAAGCGCTGTAAAAGAGTCTTTTAAAAATTTAAATAAGGCCTTTTACAGCGCTTCTTTGAACAAGCGCTGTAAAAGGCTTTAAAAAAAATTATATAACATACTAAAACAATGAGGTCTTTTACAGCGCTTGTTTGGATAAGCGCTGTAAAAGAGTCTTTTAAAAATTTAAATAAATACGCCTTTTACAGCGCTTTTATAACAAGCGCTGTAAAAGGCTTAGCCTTTTAGAGCGCTCTTTGGAAAAGCGCTGTAAAAGGGTTATAAAAAAGCGCTGTAAAAGGGTTATATATATAACAGTAACCTCTTCAGTTTCCTCTTCATTACGTAAACTACACTATCTCAACCTTCATCGTTCTTCTCTTCTTTTGCAAACCCTATAATCTCGTCCATTACGAACTGTATTTCCACGATCATCTCCTTCATTTCGAACCTTATTTCCATCCAAGATCATTTCGAACCTTATATTTTCATTGAAATACGTAACCCTCATTACGTATTTCTTCAAAACCGTTTTTCTGTGAACTTTATTGCTGTGAAATTTCTCCGTTCGCTCTTTTCTTTGCATTTCATCTTTCTTCGAACCATTATTCAGGTATTGATGTTATTTATTTTTTGTAATCATTAAAATGCATGTTGAGCTTGTTTAAAATATATATACTGATACATGTTGAGCTTGTTTAGAATAATGCATGATGCATGTTGAGCTTGTTGATGTTATACTAAACTGCATGTTGAACTTGTTGTAGTTAAATGGATACAAACAGAGATTTAGAATGTCATAATGAAGAAGTTGGCACCAGTAGGACTTATGAAAATGAAGTCAAACGTGGTGCAACTATCATGCAAAAAGTCATTAAAGCAAGGAGTAATGGCATTAAATTTGAGGTATACTATACTCTGTTTGCTGTGTATTTTTTTAGCTTTTTTTAATAGCATGTACTTACTATATGAGTTTATTAGGTTGGATGAAATGAAAGTGGTCAGCCAGTTGACCCCCACAGCGCAATGTTTGTGAGCTACATTGGGGCTGTTGTTCGCCAATTTAGTGCGAAGTTTGGTTTTTCTATATTCATTTTATTCAAATTTACTTTGATTTTGTACAGATATATTTAATCAATAATTTCAACATCATCAACATTGCAAATCCGAAGGCATGAGTACTCTATCTACTCTAATTTTGTCAAACTTGTAGCTATTTTTTTATTTTATGCTACATTAAAAAAAGTTATGAATACTTAAATAGAAGTTTAACTTTTTTAGACTTAAAGAAAGTGTTATCAATAGCAGATTCAATGAAATAGCGAAAGAATAAAAATCTTCTATGTGAATAGCAAATATTGTTGCAATCAAACAACACAAGCCGCATAGAGGAAATAAACAAGTTATATATAACAAATACATGTTTCATAAAAATATAATGAGACCAGGGTTGACACTCATGCAAAATCTTCGGTTTTAATATTTTTTTAAAAACCTAAAATTCTAATTTTTTCTAAAGCCAAAAATTATAATAGTAACCGCTATTATCCTAATTGTGAAAATTCAATAGTGTTGCAGTTTTCATAGAAAGTTATCAAAATCTGCCATACAGTAACTACAATTGTTATTTGACAACACTTAATGAAATAAATATTAATAAAAATTATATATTTTATTAGTCAAATTATACAATAGAAAAGTACTTATACAACATAGATTATCTTAACTAACTAATAAGTAAATTTAGCTCAATACTCTACGTGAAAATTAGGATTTTACAACGTCACTACGCCAAAAAAGCGCTTTTACAGCGCTTTTTTTAAGCCTTCTACAGCGCTTTTTCAAAAAAAAAAGCGCTGTAGATTCGAGCGCTGTAAAAGCTACAACAGCGCTTTCAAAAAAGCGCTCTTAAAGGCACCATTTATAACGCGCGCTTATTATGCACCTTTTACAGCGCTTGTTACAACAAGCGCTGTAAAAGGCATACCACAGTTCATATATTTGGGTACCTTTAAAAGCGTTTTTTAGCTTTTTATGGCACTTTTTTTATAAAGCGCTGTCTTTTATCTTTTTATCCAAAATTAGTTTGAACCAGTTCACACAACACAACACATCCAGAATCACTAATTTTAGAACATATTCATGTGCATGTTAAAACAGAAACAGAATCAGTAACACAACCAGAACCAGAACCAGAACAATGATACACAATAATTTACAACATATTTGGTATGAATATACATTGAATCTAATTTACAACATATTTGGTATGAATATACATTGAATCTAATTTACAACATATTTATATGCAAGTTTATATACTGTCCTATGATCATATACATATAATAACTATGCACCATATAATATTCAGTCCCTTGCAGCATGCTATTTCCCAGAAAATCAAATAATTTTCATTTCAAGCACATACTCACACCATTCCTCCTTTAATTCCATCAGATCTTGCTCAGAATATGAAGGACTGGAATGTTCAAAGTACTGCAATATAAAAATTGAACATATTATATTAAGTTAGTTTCAAATATATAGATAATTTATATATGAAAATCATATAATCAAAATACCGTACCGTTTCTGGGATAATAGTTTTATTCTTGTCAACAATCTCCTTCATGAATCTCAATACATAGTACCCACAGTCGATATTGTTTGTTTGACGACGGCACTTTATTGGGATCCATGTAATATTATTAGACTTTTGCTTCGACACTACCGCACCTCTTTGAGCTCGAAAAACTTTTAATGCACTATAAAATGAATAAATGTGATTATTTTAGCATGAACAAACACTTATTTATATATATGTGTAACAAAAATAAATGAATATTACTTACGTGTCGAACAAAGTCTTGATTTCGGAGTGATTGTTGTAATCGCCATGCAAGGGATCCAAATAGTATACAACTTCAGAGACGGCATTGATTGCAAATAGCACCCAATGTGCCCTACAACAACAAAAAATTGGTTACACAATTTGGTCTATACACAACTAATAAATTAAATTCTCATCAATTAAAAAAGATAAAATTACGTACCCTGAATTATATGGTGCTAAGAACAATTTATCCTTTGAAATATTTCCTAAAAACATATTTACAATGTATTTCTTTACATTGTCTTCATCCAGTTTCCACATGGACGTTTTATGCGGAGAGAAGAATGAGTATTTATTCGATAATTTCTTAGGGCACACGACCTTCTCATGCAAAAACCTTCAATGAAAATATTAAACTAGATTAATTACCAATACATTTAATTAATTACAAATAAATTCAATTAAAAGTATTTTTTACCTTATATACAAGCTCATTACAGTTGCACTGAGCTCCTTATGTTCGAGAAGCTCGTATACGTGCTCCTTGTCGAATAATTCCTCATACTCCTCTCCGAATATTTCTTTATTCATATGTATCATGCGGCAATCGTCGCTGCTGCATAGGTTCTTTTTTACAGCAATGTCAAGACACGCCCCGTATTTACCAAGGCGTGGCTGACTTATTTTAGGAGGAGCAGCAGCAGCGACTGATTTGCCATGATCCAATTTTTTTATTGCTGCAAATTTGGCAGCTTTATTGGCAGCTCTATTAACCTCCAATTTTTGAGGTTTGCTGCTTTTTTTTGGATGTACGGGTGGTTTATTTATTTGGACCTACAAAAATGAGGTTAAATGTTAGTTTATTGAATCTGAAAAAATTAACAAAGCTTATGCAATAAATGTGACAAACCTTATCGGGAGACGTCACTGATTTGTTTCTGGGAGGGCTCTTAATGAGGGCAACAAGGTTAGTGGGCCATGCCACGTAACTACCGATAGCTTCGCCCAATGACTGCATATCTCCGTCGTTGTCCGGTATCGGCAACGGTGCAGTTGGTTCGAAAGCAACAGTAGGCGATACCTTGACATGGCCCTTTGGGATCGGAGTGTTGTGCAATACTTCTCTCAAAGTATTGTACAATTTTGCTTTTCCCACCTTCCGATGAGTGGGCGAGGACAAGTATAGAAAACACGAAGTGACACCCTAAATCAATAGTTAAAACATAAGTACAGTTAATATATAATATTGTTTAATGCATAAGTAATTACATAAGCAAGTAAGTAATTAATTACCTCGGGAATATTTTTCAAACCGACGTTGCAACTCCCGCTTTCACTCTCCATTTGTAGTTCACCTTGGAGCTGAACCGGAAGTTGCTTGTCTTTGTTTGTATTCACCAATTGTGCCACTTGCTCAGATAGGATTCTGAGCTTCTCTAATACTTCCTCGTTGGAAGGTTTTTGGCGCTTCTCTTGAGGAAAAAAGCTTCTGGGAGTTACGCCAAATCCCTTCCCCCTCACTCGGCCGGAATATTCAGGAACATTAAAAACTTTGCCCAAAATATCCCGACAACTATCCTTGTTGCCCTCTTCACATTCAGAACTTTGAGAGATGGTCTCCTAAAATACATGTAACATTAAAATAGTTAAGTTCATTATCATTTTTAAAATACAATATTAAAAAGTATTCAAGTGATAAATACAATATTGAAAAATATTAAAGTCATAATATACTTACACAAAGGTCTATTACTTTTTGAACATTTTGGTTATCAACCACTCCATCTTTATTTACCCTAGCTTCCTTCCACAAGATGTGACGACCCAACGGTTGATTAGTTTGGGTCTCTTGTCGCTATTCGATAAAACAAAATATTAGTTAGAAACTATAGTTTATAATACAAATTCATTCATTATATAAAAGTGATGTTTAATTACTTACAAGCCCTTGATTAAGGCGTGCATATCCCATACGTGATTTTCTGTATGGGTGCGTCGGGTTTCTTGCCCTTTCGCGATTTGCCTTACTAATGTTCTATATAAAAAAATAGCAATTATATAAAAATTTAAAATACGATGCGAATATAAATAATAAAACACACAAATGCTAATAAATTAATCACTTACGACAAACGCGGGGTCAGTACGTTTGGAAACAAACGCTTTCCATTCCTCATTTGATATATAATGTCGATATATCTTTGGAGGTTCAGCTGTTGTGTTTCCTTCTTTATCTTTAAGATAGAAGTTTGAGAGATGCGATCTAAATCCACGATGGATTTTGCCAGCAACTCTCAATACATAATTCTTTCGTCCTTCATCAAGGACAAAAGATGCCTGCAATGAAAAAAATTATAAGTAAAGTATTTCAATGAAAATATTTATAAATGACAAAAGATTGGATCAAAAAATTTACTTGAATATCATTCCAGATGATATCTTTGGCATCCTTCAATGCCTTTTCTCTCCAGTCGTCAATTGTTATTGGAATATTTTGACGAACAACAGCCCCAATGTAGCTCACAAACATTGCGCTGTGTGGGTCAACTGGCTGACCACTTTCATTCCATCCAACCTAATAAACTCATATAGTAAGTACATGCTATTAAAAAACCTAAAAAAATACACAGCAAACAGAGTATAGTATAGTATTACCTCAAACTTGGTCCCATTGCTCCTAGCTTTAATGACTTTTTGCATGATAGTTGCACCACGTTTGACTTCATTTTCATAAGTCCTACTGGTGCCAACTTCTTCATTTTGACATTCTAAATCTCTGTTTGTATCCATTTAACTACAACAAGTTCAACATGCAGTTTAGTATAACTTCAACAAGCTCAACATGCATCATGCATTATTTTAAACAAGCTCAACATGTATCAGTATATATATTTTAAACAAGCTCAACATGCATTTTAATGATTACAAAAAATAAATAACATCAATACCTGAATAATGGTTCGAAGAAGGATGAAATGCAAAGAAAAGAGCGAACGGAGAAATTTCACAGCAATAAATGTCACAGAAAAACGGTTTTGAAGAAATACGTAATGAGGGTTACGTATTTCAATGAAAATATAAGGTTCGAAATGATCTTGGATGGAAATAAGGTTCGAAATGAAGGAGATGATCGTGGAAATACAGTTCGTAATGAACGAGATTATAGGGTTTGCAAAAGAAGAGAAGAACGATGAAGGTTGAGATGATAGTGTAGATTACGTAATGAAGAGGAAACTGAAGAGGTTACTGTTATATATATATCCCTTTTACAGCGCTTTTTTATAACCCTTTTACAGCGCTTTTATAACAAGCGCTGTAAAAGGCTTAGCCTTTTATAGCGCTCTTTGGAAAAGCGCTGTAAAAGGCGTATTTATTTAAATTTTTAAAAAGACTCTTTTACAGCGCTTTTACAAACAAGCGCTGTAAAAGGCCTCATTGTTTTAGTATGTTATATAATGTTTTTTTAATAGCCTTTTACAGTGCTTGTTCAAAGAAGCGCTGTAAAAGGCCTTATTTAAATTTTTAAAAGACTCTTTTACAGCGCTTATCCCAACAAGCGCTGTAAAAGGCCTTATTATGTTATTTTTGTGTTTTGTTATGTTATTTTTTAAACAAGCTTTGCAAAACCCACATAGTCCCACCAAAATATCTTCCTCTTCACCAAACATCAAAGTCCTTTTATGCATCTTCTTCGCAAACATCAAAGCTAACTCTTTCAATCTTCACCAAACATCAAAGTCCTTTTTATCTCTTTACATTCCCTTTCATTCTTAAATCGTAACTTGATCTTCAAGTTCATTGCCATGTTGCGAAAAATGGGTTTGTTAACAATGTGTCTGATGTTTTTGTTAACAATGGATCTGATGTTTTTGTTAACAATGTGTTTTTGGGGATTCCCATGATGCGTAAAAGGTGTTTGAAGAAAATCCTGTTAGAGAAAGTCATGTTAGTTATCTTTTCATTATTATTTTTAAAGTCTTTTACAGCGCTTTTTTAAAAAAGCGCTGTAAAATGTCTCATTGTTTAATTTTTAAAAGGGCCTTTTACAGCGCTTTTTTAAAAAGCGCTGTAAAAGACATGCACTTTTTTTACATGCATAGTTCTTAAGAATTGTAATTGTCCAAATTTACATAAACATGCAATAATCACTGGTTATGCTTGCCTTCTTAGACAACAATAAAACAAGAATAGAACCAGAATAATTCAGATTATATAATACCACAATAATTCAATAAAACCAGAATAGAACCAGAATAGAACAATAATTCAGATTACAATAGGTTTACCACAAATTTCAATTATCAAACTATTACGTTGACTCTCAAAATAGAAACCTTTTCCATTATTACTTGACCATGTCACGTGCCTAGTATTTTTTCAAACCAATACGACTCAATTCTCTTTCTGTGATTGAAGAAGATAAACTATTTTTAACTTTACAAAACTCTACTCAAATCACTACGCCAAAAACAGCATTTTACAACGCTTTTTTTAAGCTTTCTATAGCGCTTTTTCAAAAAAAAAAGCGCTGTAGATTCGAGCGCTGTAAAAGCTACAACAGCGCTTTCAAAAAAGCGCTCTTAAAGGCACCCTTTATAACGCGCGCTTATTATGCACCTTTTACAGCGCTTGTTGTAACAAGCGCTGTAAAAGGCATACCCATATTTCATATATTTGGGGTACCTTTTACAGCGCTTTTTTGTAAAAAGCGCTGTAAAAGGCATACCCATAATACATATTTGGGGTACCTTTTACAGCGCTTTTTGTAACAAGCGCTGTAAAAGGCATACCCATAATACATATTTGGGGTACCTTTTACAGCGCTTTTTGTAAAAAGCGCTGTTAAAGGTGTTATTTTTTTTTTTTAACCCTGTATATATTTTAAAAGCGTTTTTTAGCTTTTTATGGCACTTTTTTTATAAAGCGCTGTCTTTTATCTTTTTATCCAAAATTAGTTTGAACCAGTTCACACAACACAACACATCCAGAATCACTAATTTTAGAACATATTCATGTGCATGTTAAAACAGAAACAGAATCAGTAACACAACCAGAACCAGAACCAGAACAATGATACACAATAATTTACAACATATTTGGTATGAATATACATTGAATCTAATTTACAACATATTTGGTATGAATATACATTGAATCTAATTTACAACATATTTATATGCAAGTTTATATACTGTCCTATGATCATATACATATAATAACTATGCACCATATAATATTCAGTCCCTTGCAGCATGCTATTTCCCAGAAAATCAAATAATTTTCATTTCAAGCACATACTCACACCATTCCTCCTTTAATTCCATCAGATCTTGCTTAGAATATGAAGGACTGGAATGTTCAAAGTACTGCAATATAAAAATTGAACATATTATATTAAGTTAGTTTCAAATATATAGATAATTTATATATGAAAATCATATAATCAAAATACCGTACCGTTTCTGGGATAATAGTTTTATTCTTGTCAACAATCTCCTTCATGAATCTCAATACATAGTACCCACAGTCGATATTGTTTGTTTGACGAGGGCACTTTATTGGGATCCATGTAATATTATTAGACTTTTGCTTCGACACTACCGCACCTCTTTGAGCTCGAAAAACTTTTAATGCACTATAAAATGAATAAATGTGATTATTTTAGCATGAACAAACACTTATTTATATATATGTGTAACAAAAATAAATGAATATTACTTACGTGTCGAACAAAGTCTTGATTTCGGAGTGATTGTTGTAATCGCCATGCAAGGGATCCAAATAGTATACAACTTCAGAGACGGCATTGATTGCAAATAACACCCAATGTGCCCTACAACAACAAAAAATTGGTTACACAATTTGGTCTATACACAACTAATAAATTAAATTCTCATCAATTAAAAAAGATAAAATTACGTACCCTGAATTATATGGTGCTAAGAACAATTTATCCTTTGAAATATTTCCTAAAAACATATTTACAATGTATTTCTTTACATTGTCTTCATCCAGTTTCCACATGGACGTTTTATGCGGAGAGAAGAATGAGTATTTATTCGATAATTTCTTAGGGCACACGACCTTCTCATGCAAAAACCTTCAATGAAAATATTAAACTAGATTAATTACCAATACATTTAATTAATTACAAATAAATGCAATTAAAAGTATTTTTTACCTTATATACAAGCTCATTACAGTTGCACTGAGCTCCTTATGTTCGAGAAGCTCGTATACGTGCTCCTTGTCGAATAATTCCTCATACTCCTCTCCGAATATTTCTTTATTCATATGTATCATGCGGCAATCGTCGCTGCTGCATAGGTTCTTTTTTACAGCAATGTCAAGACACGCCCCGTATTTACCAAGGCGTGGCTGACTTATTTTAGGAGGAGCAGCAGCAGCGACTGATTTGCCACGATCCAATTTTTTTATTGCTGCAAATTTGGCAGCTTTATTGGCAGCTCTATTAACCTCCAATTTTTGAGGTTTGCTGCTTTTTTTTGGATGTACGGGTGGTTTATTTATTTGGACCTACAAAAATGAGGTTAAATGTTAGTTTATTGAATCTGAAAAAATTAACAAAGCTTATGCAATAAATGTGACAAACCTTATCGGGAGACGTCACTGATTTATTTCTGGGAGGGCTCTTAATGAGGGCAACAAGGTTAGTGGGCCATGCCACGTAACTACCGATAGCTTCGCCCAATGACTGCATATCTCCGTCGTTGTCCGGTATCGGCAACGGTGCAGTTGGTTCGAAAGCAACAGTAGGCGATACCTTGACATGGCCCTTTGGGATCGGAGTGTTGTGCAATACTTCTCCCAAAGTATTGTACAATTTTGCTTTTCCCACCTTCCGATGAGTGGGCGAGGACAAGTATAGAAAACACAAAGTGACACCCTAAATCAATAGTTAAAACATAAGTACAGTTAATATATAATATTGTTTAATGCATAAGTAATTACATAAGCAAGTAAGTAATTAATTACCTCGGGAATATTTTTCAAACCGACGTTGCAACTCCCGCTTTCACTCTCCATTTGTAGTTCACCTTGGAGCTGAACCGGAAGTTGCTTGTCTTTGTTTGTATTCACCAATTGTGCCACTTGCTCAGATAGGATTCTGAGCTTCTCTAATACTTCCTCGTTGGAAGGTTTTTGGCGCTTCTCTTGAGGAAAAAAGCTTCTGGGAGTTACGCCAAATCCCTTCCCCCTAACTCGGCCGGAATATTCAGGAACATTAAAAACTTTGCCCAAAATATCCCGGCAACTATCCTTGTTGCCCTCTTCACATTCAGAACTTTGAGAGATGGTCTCCTAAAATACATGTAACATTAAAATAGTTAAGTTCATTATCATTTTTAAAATAGCAATTATGTAAAAATTTAAAATACGATGCGAATATAAATAATAAAACACACAAATGCTAATAAATTAATCACTTACGACAAACGCGGGGTCAGTACGTTTGGAAACAAACGCTTTCCATTCCTCATTTGATATATAATGTCGATATATCTTTGGAGGTTCAGCTGTTGTGTTTCCTTCTTTATCTTTAAGATAGAAGTTTGAGAGATGCGATCTAAATCCACGATGGATTTTGCCAGCAACTCTCAATACATAATTCTTTCGTCCTTCATCAAGGACAAAAGATGCCTGCAATGAAAAAAATTATAAGTAAAGTATTTCAATGAAAATATTTATAAATGACAAAAGATTGGATCAAAAAATTTACTTGAATATCATTCCAGATGATATCTTTGGCATCCTTCAATGCCTTTTCTCTCCAGTCGTCAATTGTTATTGGAATATTTTGACGAACAACAGCCCCAATGTAGCTCACAAACATTGCGCTGTGTGGGTCAACTGGCTGACCACTTTCATTCCATCCAACCTAATAAACTCATATAGTAAGTACATGCTATTAAAAAACCTAAAAAAATACACAGCAAACAGAGTATAGTATAGTATTACCTCAAACTTGGTCCCATTGCTCCTAGCTTTAATGACTTTTTGCATGATAGTTGCACCACGTTTGACTTCATTTTCATAAGTCCTACTGGTGCCAACTTCTTCATTTTGACATTCTAAATCTCTGTTTGTATCCATTTAACTACAACAAGTTCAACATGCAGTTTAGTATAACTTCAACAAGCTCAACATGCATCATGCATTATTTTAAACAAGCTCAACATGTATCAGTATATATATTTTAAACAAGCTCAACATGCATTTTAATGATTACAAAAAATAAATAACATCAATACCTGAATAATGGTTCGAAGAAGGATGAAATGCAAAGAAAAGAGCGAACGGAGAAATTTCACAGCAATAAATGTCACAGAAAAACGGTTTTGAAGAAATACGTAATGAGGGTTACGTATTTCAATGAAAATATAAGGTTCGAAATGATCTTGGATGGAAATAAGGTTCGAAATGAAGGAGATGATCGTGGAAATACAGTTCGTAATGAACGAGATTATAGGGTTTGCAAAAGAAGAGAAGAACGATGAAGGTTGAGATGATAGTGTAGATTACGTAATGAAGAGGAAACTGAAGAGGTTACTGTTATATATATATCCCTTTTACAGCGCTTTTTTATAACCCTTTTACAGCGCTTTTATAACAAGCGCTGTAAAAGGCTTAGCCTTTTATAGCGCTCTTTGGAAAAGCGCTGTAAAAGGCGTATTTATTTAAATTTTTAAAAAGACTCTTTTACAGCGCTTTTACAAACAAGCGCTGTAAAAGGCCTCATTGTTTTAGTATGTTATATAATGTTTTTTTAATAGCCTTTTACAGTGCTTGTTCAAAGAAGCGCTGTAAAAGGCCTTATTTAAATTTTTAAAAGACTCTTTTACAGCGCTTATCCCAACAAGCGCTGTAAAAGGCCTTATTATGTTATTTTTGTGTTTTGTTATGTTATTTTTTAAACAAGCTTTGCAAAACCCACATAGTCCCACCAAAATATCTTCCTCTTCACCAAACATCAAAGTCCTTTTATGCATCTTCTTCGCAAACATCAAAGCTAACTCTTTCAATCTTCACCAAACATCAAAGTCCTTTTTATCTCTTTACATTCCCTTTCATTCTTAAATCGTAACTTGATCTTCAAGTTCATTGCCATGTTGCGAAAAATGGGTTTGTTAACAATGTGTCTGATGTTTTTGTTAACAATGGATCTGATGTTTTTGTTAACAATGTGTTTTTGGGGATTCCCATGATGCGTAAAAGGTGTTTGAAGAAAATCCTGTTAGAGAAAGTCATGTTAGTTATCTTTTCATTATTATTTTTAAAGTCTTTTACAGCGCTTTTTTAAAAAAGCGCTGTAAAATGTCTCATTGTTTAATTTTTAAAAGGGCCTTTTACAGCGCTTTTTTAAAAAGCGCTGTAAAAGACATGCACTTTTTTTACATGCATAGTTCTTAAGAATTGTAATTGTCCAAATTTACATAAACATGCAATAATCACTGGTTATGCTTGCCTTCTTAGACAACAATAAAACAAGAATAGAACCAGAATAATTCAGATTATATAATACCACAATAATTCAATAAAACCATAATAGAACCATAATAGAATAATAATTCAGATTACAATAATAAAACCAGAATAGAACAATAATTCAGATTACAAATAAAACCAGAATAGAACAATAATTCAGATTACAACAATAATTCAGATTACATGCATGGCTTATATAAAACAATTAAACATGTACATTAAGATGCCCTTCTTCTTTTCCTGGTGGGATTCACATTTGTTTGTCCATTTACAATACGAAACGATGGATTAATCCAAATTCCCTCATCATGATCATCTCTAAGATATAAACCATCATCAGTTGAATCAATTTCATGTGGTTGTTGTGATGTTGCAAATAAAAGATCATTACCAACATCTTCATCATTGTTGTTATCATCACTTATTTTATTGGTCGATAGGACAACAGACCATTTATCATCAGAAGGATCGGTGACATAAAACACTTGTTGAGCTTGCGACGCTAAAATAAAAGGCTCGTCTTTGTATCCCACCCTATTAAAATCAACAAGCAAGAATCCTGACTCATCAATTCGAACGCCATTATTATTATCGACCCCCTTGCAACCAAATATGGGAACACGAAACATTGTGTAGTCTAACTCCCATATGCGCTCGATAACCCCAAAATATGATAGATTTGCATATATTGGGTTTTTGTCTTTTGCACTTGAGACATGCATCGCTTCAGCTACGAGAGTGACTCCACTATTTTGCATAGTGGTCTGATCATCTTGTTCTTTGGTATAAAATGTGTAGCCGTTAATAACATAACCAGTGTAAGAAAAGACATGTAAGCTCGGCCCATTTGCTAGCCACCTCAATCTCTGTGAAATTGATCCGGGGTCTATGTCAAATTTTGACTTTATGTGATTTTTTAACCATGGTATAAAACTTCGATTGTGCTCTCGAGTTATCCAATTTTGATTCCTATTCATGTTCAAACGAGATATTTGATCCATGTGTATTGTAACATACGGTTGAACCTCATCATCATTGTGCAGAACATACAATTGTGCCTGCTCCAATTCTGTCCTTGATATAGTCAGTAGTCTCATTCCAATTATCCCTTCTCCTGATAGTCTTCCCGAATGACGAGACATGGGAAGCCCTATGGATTCAACATTGGACAGATATTCAGTACAAAATTCAGCAGCCTCTTCAACAATGTATCGTTCAGCAATACAACCTTCTGGTCGACTTCTACTTTTTACGTACCCTTTTAATATTTTCATATATCGTTCTATCGGATACATCCATCTCATATAAGCTGGCCCACAAAGTTGTGTCTCCTTAACCAGATGAACAGTAAGGTGAACCATTATATCAAAAAACGATGGTGGGAAATACATTTCAAGCTCACACAAAGTAACAACAATTTCCCTCTGCAATGTCGGTAATTTTTGAGGGTCGATCACTTTACTACAAATTTCCCTGAAGAAGAAACATAATCTAGTTAATGCTAGTCGAACTTTTTCAGGTAAAATGGAACGTATACCTATTGGTAGCAAATGCTCCATTAGAATATGACAATCATGAGTCTTCAAACCTTTTAACTTGAGGTCTTTCATACAAACCAAATTTCTAATGTTCGAAGAGTATCCTTCTGGAACTTTAACTTCATGTAGAAATTTACATAAAACAATTATTTCCTTTCTAGATAGAGTATGAGCGGCTGGAGGTAGATATGTGCGATTTCCTTTCTTTACTGGAGCCAATTCATTTCTTATTCCCATATCGACCAAGTCCAATCTTGCGTTGATGCCGTCTTTAGACTTTCCTGGAACATTGAGTAACGTACCAATAACACTATCAAATACATTTTTTTCAATATGCATCACATCGAGGAAATGTCTTATATACAATGACTTCCAATATGGTAATTCAAAGAAAATTGACTTCTTCTTCCACCCAGTTTTGACCAGCTCTCCCGCAAAAGGTTTGCCAAATTTATTGGTCAAACCTTGTACTTTTTCAAGTATTTGATATCCAGTCGGTGGTAAAGGAGCTTTACCTTCCTCTGATTTTCCATTAAATGCATTTCTCCACCAACGATACTGATGACTATAAGGTAAAAATCTACGATGTCCAAGAAACACATTCTTCTTACAATGTTTCAACCGCATCCAATTTGTACTCTCTTCACATACAGGACATGCACACTGACCTTTAATGCTATATCCTGATAAATTACCATATGCTGGAAAGTCATTAATTGTGCCGAACAACATAGCCCTCAAATTGAAATATTCTTTCTTATACCCATCATAAACTTCCACACCTGTCTCCCACATACGTTTTAAATCTTCTATTAGAGGAGTCAAGTATACGTCGATATCATTCCCCGGTTGTTTGGGTCCAGAAATTAACAGAGACAACATCATAAACTTACGCTTCATACATAACCATGGAGGTAGGTTATATATTACCAAAATCACAGGCCACGTGCTGTGTGAGATGCTTTGAAGACCATGTGGATTCATTCCATCAGTAGAAAGTGCAAGTCTTAGATTTCTTGACTCTATCCCGAATTCAGGATACTCGTGATCAATTTTTGCCCATTGTGGGGAATCTGCAGGGTGTCGAAACATTCCATCTCTAATTCTTTCATCTGCATGCCATGTCAAGTGTTTTGAATCTTCTTCACTGCGATACATGCGCCTAAATCTTGGTATTATAGGAAAATACCACACGACTTTTGCTGGAGTAGATTCTTTCTTCTTATATCGAGAGACATTGCATTTCGGACACGCCTTAAGTAGTTCATATTCATTTCGAAATAAAATGCAATCATTAGGACACGCATGAATCCTTTCGTAACTCATGCCAATAGAACACAAAATCCTTTTAGCCTCGTAGGTTCGACTGGGAAGTTCATTATCATATGGCAACATATCTTTTATGAGTGTTAATAATTCTGTAAAGCTTTTATCAGACCATCCATTACTCGCTTTTAGGTTGTACAACTTTAATATCGCCGATAGTCTTGTGAATTTAGTACAACCATTATATAATTCTTTCTCTGCATCACTCAACAAACTTTCAAACATTTTAGGACAATCTCGAAGATCTTCTTCAACTGCTTTTGCGATCTCATCAACTCGGTCCGGCTCATATGTATCTGTATCGAAGTCAGTTGAAGCATATGTCGAACTATTCTCAAAATTAATGTTTCCTTTTTTTTCTTTCTCACCATGTCTTATCCAACATGTGTAGCTTTGATCAATTCCATTACATACTAGATGTCCTTCTAATTCATCTTCTCTAACACGTTTTCCAAAACAACATTTTAAACAAGGACAAACTACTCTATTTGGATCTTTTGCATTCTTCACTGCAAACTCAACAAACTCCTTCACTCCAATTTCATACTCTTTTGACAATCGATTGGCTGACATCCATTTCCTATCCATATTATACCACCTATATAAATGCAGTTACAAAACTAATAAGCTTTCAAAACATATCAACAAGTTTCAAAAAGAAACCAATATCAATCAATTATTTTAAAAACAGAACAGATCATGTGGTATGAGTTTTTGACTAGTTGAAGAGATTTAACACAGATCAAGTGGTATGAATTTTTAATTTGATAAAAAAAATCTAGTTAAAAAAAAAATACCTGAGACAACACGTAATAGGTAGATGGCGGCACAACACGTAATGGATATGAGGGTATGAGGGTTCCCAGAGTAGAGGTGATGAAAGATGTAGAGGATATGAGGGTTCCCAACGTATATAATTATTTGAAATTTATGTCTTTTACAGCGCTTATCAATAAAAGCGCTGTAATAGGTAGTTAAATTCAATGAAAGCGCTTGTATTTTATAGCGCTTGTGAAAAAAGCGCTGTAAAGGGTGGTTCAATTATTTTAAAGCGCATGCCTTTTACAGCGCTTGTGAAAAAAGCGCTGTAAAAGCATACGCGAGAGCGCTTCATTTTACAGCGCTTTTTTGAAAAGCGCTGTAAAAGCCTTACAACATTATGCGCATACGTTATATAACCTACAACAGCGCTTGTTTTACAGCGCTTGTGATTAAAAGCGCTGTAAAAGGCTCCGTTATTTTTCAAATACATTTACAACAGCGCTTGTGTTTAGCAAGCGCTGTAAAAGGGGCGCTGTTAAATGTCATTTTTGGCGTAGTGCGTTTTTTTTAATTAATTTACAGCACTTTTTCAAAAAAAAAGCGTTGTGGAATCGAGCGCTGTAAAAGATACAACAGCGCTTTTTTTATATAAAAAAAAGCGCTATAAAATATGTAGATATAATGCGCGCTTGTTATGCACATTTTACAGCGCTTTTTCAAAAAAGCGCTGTAAAATGCGCGCACATTATATTTATTATTATGCACATTTTACAGCGCTTTTTCAAAAAAGCACTGTAAATTATGCACATATAATTCATATATTGGGTGCGTCTTTTACAGCGCTTTTTCCAATAAGCGCTGTAAAATGTGCACCCAATATATGCATTATAGGTGCATATTTTACAGCGCTTTTTTGAAAAAACGCTGTAAAATGCACACCCAATATATGCATTATAGGTGCACATTGCACATTTTACAGCCCTCTTTCAAAAAAGCGCTGTAAAAGGTGCAATTTTTTTAAAAAAAAACTTTGTAAATTAAATTTTTGAAAAACGCTTTTTAGTTTTTTATGGCATTTTTTAAAAAAGCGTTGTTTTCCAAAATTATTTTCATCCAGAATCAATTCACACAACAACAAAACATATTCAGAATCAGTTCACACAATCAGTAGACAAAAACAGAAGTATATAACTTTACTTTATATATTAATTTACAACAGAACATTCAGATACATATATATAACTTAATTAACTACATATACATTGGACAGATATTGTACAACAACACATATTCATATACATGTTCATATATTGTGTATATAACTAACAGAATACACATAATATAACTAGCTACCATATAATATTCAGATCCCTTGCAGCATGCTATTTCCCAGAAAATCAAATAATGATCATTTCAAGCACATACTGACACCAGTCTTCCTTTAATTCCATTAGATCTTCCTCAGAGTATGATGGACTGAAATTGTCAAAGTACTGTGCAATATAAAAATTGAACATATTAAGTTAGAATCAAATATATAGATAATTTATATATGAAAATCATATAATGAAAATACCGTACCGTTTTTGGGATAATAGTTTTATTCCTGTCAACAATCTCCTTCATGAATCGCAATACATAGTACCCACAGTCGATGTTGTTTGTTTGACGAGGGCTCTGTAAAATAAAACATATAAGTCAATAAAATATTTGTGCATTGATCGTAAAGGCATATATTTGTAAATAAAAATTTAAAGGCATATATTTCAAATCTTTATTGGAATTCATGTGATGTTATTAGACTTTTGCTTCAACACTGTAGCACCTCTTTGAGCTCGAAAAACTTGTAAAGCACTATCGAATAAATAAATGTGATTATTATAGCATTAACAAACACATTATATATATATATATATATATATATATATATATATATATATATATATATATGTATGTATGTAAGAAATAAATGAATATTACTTACGTGTCGAACATAGTCTTTACATCGGAGTAATTGTTGTAATTGTCATGCAAGGGATCCAAATAGTATATAACTTCAGAGGTCACATTGATTGCAAATAGCACCCAATGTGCCTTACAACAACAAAAATTTGGTTAAGCAATTTTGTTTATACACAACTAATAAATTAAAATCTCATCAATTAAAAAAGATATAAATAAATAATATATAATTACGTACCCTGAATTATATGGTGCGAAGAACAATGTAATTTTTTACATTTACTGAATCGAGTTTACACATCGACAGCTTATGCGGAGACAAGAATGAGTATATATTTGACAATTTGCGCATGCACACAACCTTCTCATACAAAAACCTTCAATGAAAATTTCAAATTAGATTAATTACCAATACATTTAATTAATTACCAATAAATGAAATTAAAAGTATTTTTTACGTTATGTAAAAGCTGATGACAGTAGCACTCAGCTCCTTATGGTTGAGAAGTTCGTATATGTGCTCCTTTTTGAGAAATTCTTTATACTCATCTCCGAATATAGCTTTATTCATGGTTATGATGCGCGAATCGTCATCCCTGTCCATATTCCTTTTTACTTTGATGTCAAGACACGCCCCATATTTAGCAAGACATGACTGACTTATTTTAGGAGCAGCAGCAGCATCGATCGATTGTCCCCGATCTAGTTTTTCAAATAAGCGCTCTAAAAGACCTCATTTGTTTTATTTTTATATTTAAGACTCTTTTTCAGTTCAGTTCAGTTCATATCAATTACTAATTTATATTAAGTTTAGTTCATGTAAATTACTAGTTTCTATTAAATTACATGAACTTAGTATAAAACACTCAAATCAAGCTAAATATAATCAGAAAATCAAATACATGGCTGCTTATATAAAAGAAATGTTCAAACAATTAAATTTACATTAACACAGTTCAGATTACATGGCTTATATAAAACAATTAAACATGTACATTAAGATGTCCTTCTTCTTTTCCTGGTGCGATTCACATTTGTTTGTCCATTTACAATACGAAACGATGGATTAATCCAAATTCCCTCATCATGATCATCTCTAAGATATAAACCATCATCAGTTGAATCAATTTCATGTGGTTGTTGTGATGTTGCAAATAAAAAATCATTACCAACATCTTCATCATTATTGTTATCATCACTTATTTTATTGGTCGATAGGACAACAGACCATTTATCATCAGAAGGATCAGTGACATAAAACACTTGTTGAGCTTGCGACGCTAAAATAAAAGGCTCGTCTTTGTATACCACCCTATTAAAATCGACAAGCAAGAATCCTGACTCATCAATCCGAACGCCATTATTATTATCGACCCACTTGCAACCAAATATGGGAACATGGATCAGACGCCACAATCAAGGATGATTGAAAAAGGCAAGATGAAGAAGGCGCCACAATCAAGGATGATTGATAAGCCAATGTGGAATCGCCACAATGGTAAAGAAATCCATTGATAAGATTCAAGTTCTAATCCAAGAACTCAAAGAGGAGATATATCTCACTAATTCTAATTCATTTCAAAGTTATCTTCAAAATGAGACAATTACAAAGTATTTAAAAAGGATTTACCTTATTCCTAAAATGGGCCAAAGGCCTAATCTCTATACCCATATTGGGCTTACACCACTTAACCAAAATTGTTACAATTCAAATTAAATACAAATAAAACTAAAAACTATTATAAAGTGTTGACTTGAAATATTATTTGTTTTTCCTCCTAATTAACAAAGTAACAACAATTTCCCTCTGCAATGTCGGTAACTTCTTATGGTCGATCACTTTACTACAAATTTCCCTGAAGAAGAAACATAATCTAGTTAAGGCTCGTCGAACTTTTTCAGGTAAAATGGAACGTATACCTATTGGTAGCAAATGTTCCATTAGAATATGACAATCATGGGTCTTCAAACCTTTTAACTTGAGGTCTTTCATACAAACCAAATTTTTAATGTTTAAAGAGTATCCTTCTGGAACTTTAACTTCGCGTAGAAATTTACATAAAACAATTTTTTCCTTTCTAGATAGAGTATGAGCGGCTGGAGGTAGATATGTGCGATTTCCTTTCTTTATAGGTCCCAATTCATTTCTTATTCTCATATCAACCAAGTCCAATCTTACGTTGATGCCATCTTTAGACTTTCCTGGAACATTGAGTAACGTACCAATAACACTATCAAATACATTTCTTTTCAATATGCATCACATCGAGGAAATGTCTTATATACAATGACTTCCAATATGGCAATTCAAGAAAATTGACTTTTTCTTCCACCCAGTTTTGACCAGCTCTCCCACAAAAGGTTTGCCAAATTTATTGGTCAAACCTTGTACTTTTTCAAGTATTTGATATCCAGTCGGTGCTAAAGGAGCTTTACCTTCCTCTGATTTTCCATTGAATGCATTTTTCCATCCACGATACTGATGACTATAAGGTAAAAATTTACGATGTCCAAGAAACACATTCTTCTTACAATGTTTCAACAGCATCCAATTTGTACTCTCTTCACATATAGGACACGCACACTGACCTTTAATGCTATATCCTGATAAATTACCATATGCTAGAAAATCATTAACTGTGCCGAACAACATAGCCTTCAATTTGAAACATTCTTTCTTATACCCATCATAAACTTCCACGCATGTCTCCCCCATAATTTTTAAATCTTCAATTAAAGGAGTCAAGTATACGTCGATATCATTCCCCGGTTGTTTGGGTCCAAAATTAACAGAGACAACATCATAAACTTACGCTTCATAAAAAACCATGGAGGTAGGTTATAAATCAACAAAATTACAGGCCACGTGCTATGTGAGATGCTTTGAAGACCACGGGGATTCATTCCATCTGTAGAAAGTGCAAGTCTTAGATTTCTTGACTCTATCCCGAATTCAGGATACTCGTGATCAATTTTTGCCCATTGTGGGGAATCTGCAAGGCGTTGATACATTCCATCTCTAATTCTTTCATCTGCATTCCATGTCAAGTGTTTTGAATCTTCTTCACTCCGATACATGTGCCTAAATCTTGGTATTATAAGAAAATACCACACAACTTTTGCTGGAGTAGATTCTTTCTTCTTATACCGAGAGACATTGAATTTCGGGCACGCCTTAAGTAATTCATATTCGTTTCGAAATAAAATACAATCATTAGGACACACATGAATCCTTTTGTAACTCATGCCAATGGAGTACAAAATCCGTTTATCCTCGTAGGTTCGACTGGGAAGTTCATTATCATCTGGCAACATATTGTTAAGAGTGTTAATAATTTTCTGAAGCTTTTATCTGACCATCCATTACCCGCTTTTAAGTTATACAACTTTAATATCACAGACAGTCTTGTGAATTTAGTACAACCATTATATAATGGTTTCTTTACATCACTCAACAAACTTTCAAACATTTTAGGACAATCTCGAAGATCTTCTTCAACTGCTTTTGCAATCTCCTCAACTCGGTCCGGCTCATATGTATATGTATCGAAGTCAGTTGAAGCATATGTCGAACCATTCTCAAAATTAATGTTTCCTTTTTTTTTTTCTCACCATGTCTTATCCAACATGTGTAGCTTTGATCAATTCTATTACATACTAAACGTCATTCCAATTCATCTTCTCTAACGCGTTTTCCAAGACAACATTTTAAACAAGGACAAACGACTATATTTGGATCTTTTACATTCTTCACTGCAAACTCAACAAACTCCTTCACTCCATTTTCATACTCTTTTGACAATCGATTAACAGACATTCATTTCCGATCCATATTATATGACCTATATAAATGCAGTTACAAAAATAATAAGCTACTGAACAGATCATCAAATTTCAAAAAAAAACCAATATCAACATATCTAATATCAACATATCTAATAACAATTTCAAAACAGAACAGATCAACAAATTGCAAAAAAAAAAAAAAAAAGATTTAATATATAACAATTTATTAGTTTTCAATTATTAAAAAACTAAAGATTTTTTGACAAAATTAAACAAATTAATAAATAACTGAGACAACGTAGACGGCCGCACAGTACGTAGAGGATATATGGGTTCCCAGAGTAGAGGTGATGAGTGTTCGTAAATTTGTTTTTATTTATTTAAAAGTAAATGATTTTTTTTTTAAGTGAATGTGAAAAAAGCGCATGTCTTTTACAGCGCTTGTGAAAAAAGCGCTGTAAAACAATACATGAAGGCGCTTCATTTTATAGCGCTTTTGTACAAACGTTGTAAAAGCCTTATAAACATTATGCGCAAACGCTATATGACCCTACAACAACGCTTTTTTCACAGTGCTTGTCAAAAAAGTGTTGTAAAAAGAGCGCTATTAAATGACATTTTTGACGTAGTGCTATGTGTTAAACTTCTAAAATAATATACAAAAAGAAGTAAATTTTAAACTTCAAATTTGTTTAATAGAATAAGAATCCAATTTTCAACCATATATATATATATATATATATATATATATATATATATGGATCTTCTAAATATTACACCATCTAAAATAGAAAAGATTGAATCGAAATTCTTTTAAAAAAATCAAAATAAAGAGAGAGAACATCAAAATAAATTCTATAAAACAAGATTCATATTATTAACTAGATTTTAATTTTTGATATACTTACTATTTTTTATGTCATACTTGAAAAGTTCTTAATAACCATTGTCATAAATCTTCTTTAAGTAAATTTGTTAAAATTAAACTAGTCAATCATATAATTCGTCTAATAGGAGGAAGACTTTCCTTGTAAATGAAAATATGATAAAAATATGCATTCTCTTTAAGACAAAAGTCCTCAATCATCAAGGTATTGTAATTAAACAAGACTACTTCATCGTCTTTCCTTCTAAAGAATATATCACAATGCTTTCCTTTTAAAATAGGATACTCAATGCAAGGTATAGGCCCAATAGCGAAAAGTTTAGTCCATGATTCTTTCACACTGAGTTCACCCAAATTTGATATGTGAAAAATAGTCGTATCTTGAAAATTTTACGATCAAAGTAGGTGACCCATTTAATACCATCAAGTGTACGATCACAAATACAAAATCATCAAAACTATTTTTCATACCCGAGGTAAAAGGTGTTGTATAGAACACCTCATTGCTTAATTCAAATGACACCATATATGCTTCATCTTCATTTTCAACCCACCAATGACACACTTCATTCATGTATACAAAGACACTTGCAATACCATAATGACATCGAGGCATGTCTAAATAGTTACTTGATAGCGCTTTAACAACTGTATTGAATCGTTGCAAGTAATAATTAAAATGGTAACACCGAGTGTCGAACTCAAGGATAGCATTTTACTATTGAATTCTATTTAATTATTAAAATTGAACAAAATTTTTCCCAAATTAATTGAAATAATATTTAAAATTAACAACAGTAATAAAATTGATCCTTTATAATAAGAAAAATGTCAGGGATGAGTTTCACTTTGAATTCAACCTTGGTATCTAATTTGAACCTAATTACTGAATTCCTTAATTGAATTATTACCAAAATCTCTTTATTATTCTTGCCCTAATGTTTTAGTGATAAAACCTTTAATTCCAAAGTAACCCCTAATTCCATAGTGAATTTAATATTAGAATTAAACCTTACCGTACATGAATTTGAAGTAGCAATGTCGATTACAAGAAAGGGGGTTTGAATTGTAAATGTTCCTATTTAAAATTTCCTGTTAAAAACTTAAGAAAATAACTCAAGATTGATCTTGGTTGTGAAAACAGAAAACGGAGACGTTCTTGGTTTATGACCAGAAAACGAAGAACGTTCTTGGTTAGTTAAATCAACAATTTAACTTATCTATTTTACTTGATAATCGAACAGAATGAAAGAAAATAGATAAGGGAAGGGATATCACACATAGATATATCCTGGTTCACCCAATCTGGGTTACGTCTAGCCCTCACAACCGTGAGATTTTTCACTAAGTGTTCAAAATGGAGAACGTTATTGGTTTTTATACCACCAATCCAGATCAACCTTGATTTGTTACAATCTTCACCTTTCAACCTATAAAGGATTTTTACAATCACCTTTAATCCTTGAAAGGATTTTTACAAACACACTTAATCTAACATAAAAGATAGACTTGAGTTACAAATGATGTGTATGATAAAAGTGTTTGGGATCTTGAAACTTCTCAACACTTGTTTGAGATAAATGAAAGAAGAACTTAGTAAATAATGATCCAAAGATATAGTGTAGAGATTTGGAGTTTGCTTGAAGAGTTTTTTTGACTTGTTACTTGAACAAGTGTTGGTATATTTGTATATTGAACTCTTGCCTTCATCTTCCAACTGATCTTCAATTTATAGATGTTAAAAGGCTTTGAATAGTTAGTTTAAAATGAATATATCCGTTGGACACACATCCCAAGTGTCAGATATATTTTATAGCAATTAAACATGTGTTTATTTGCTATCCAGAATGTTCTTGACAAAATGGAGAATGTTCTTGCTTTTGGGTTTCATGGAAAACATGAATGAGTTGTCACATGTCAGTTGACACTGTTTTGAGTCAGGTTTATGCAGAAATTTCTGCAGAATATTGTAAGTACAATGTACTTGTGTCTTTGCTCACAACTCATCAATTTGGAGATCAATCTTGAGGCTGTTTTTTCACCTTTGAACATTGATCTCAAGTTCTTGGCTTCACAAATAACTTGAGCAGTCTTGATACTCTTTAATATGTGGTTTATATTATGGAAAATTATCTCTTTTTAATATTGTCTTTAAAAGAGAATTAAAACTAGAATGGTCTTTTGTAAAACAAGAACATTCTTCATTTTTGTAAAACAAGAATGTTCTCAGAAACATGATGTGCTTTATGCAAAAAGGGGGAAACAACAGTGTCCTTGTTTGTCATGGCTTTCCTTTCTCATAGCTCATCAATTTGGAGATTGATCTTCATATTTTGCTTTGCCTTTGTTGATCTTTTTTGATCGAATCTATCTAAAACAATATTATGTAGATTACTAGATTCTTCTGTGATGAATACTGATGTTTTGTAGTGTAGATAGATGTACTTTTGTAGCCCATATCGATGTTAAATTACATCGGATTTTGCTCTTTGTAAACCATAACGTTCTTGGATTAAAGCTATGAAAACAAAGAGCGTTCTTCGTTTCTATTTTGAGTGATTGTTGGATTTTGACAATTTTGACAATTGTTGTGTGCCAAGCTTTTCTGTTATGTATGTGTGTTAGTGATGCAGGGACTTTGTAATTTCTGTCCAGTTTGTACTTGCTTACTTTAGCCATCAACGTTGAGGATTAGACTTGCTTTTTATTCTTGATGCATTGCTTTGTTTTTTGTTGATCTTACGCAAAGATTTTGTCCAAAATGATCTTGAGCATATAATTATGTTCCTTTGTAATGAATACTGGTGATTTGCAATGTAGATTGATGTATTTTCGTAGCCCAAATCAATTTTGAATTAAAGAAGACTTTGTTCTTTGTAAACCTGAATGTTCTTGGATCAATGTTGTCAAAACCAAAACATTCTTTGTTTTTCATACTGCTGTCCAGAATGATCTTCGTTCTTGACAGTCAAGCTGGAGAATATTTAGATATGTTTGGTCTTGCTAATTCGTGATCTTCTCTCTTTGTGATTCGAGTAGTTTTTTTGAATCTGATTATCTTAGTTTGTTCCTTTCCAAGTGTTGATGATATTGATGTAAAATCCAGAGGCTAAAACTTCTTTTAACTAGTTGAGATTGATTGATCTTGGAGCTTTGATGATCATTCTTGAAACTAGAGAACATTCTCCGTTTTCCAGATTTTGTTAAGAATGTTCTCCTTTCTTGTCTGTTTAGTTTCTTGCCTTTTATGTTGTTTTCTTTGCTTTGATTAAATCCTATCTTTAAATTAATACACTCAAAAGCACAAGTTAAATTAACATAACATTTAGAATCATAATTAACATTCTTAATTAACTTTTTGTTTGTTTTCATCAAAACATTAAATTGATATTTTATCTCAACAACATTCTCTTGTTAAACTATTGCCTTTGGAACTAATTTAATTGGTTTCATGACCTACATCTATCCTTATACTACAAATTCATGAATTTCTCATCTCTATCATTCGTAAAGGTGACTTCCGTTTCAAAATATCAATCGTAGAGTTTTTTAAAGTTGATCAAGCAATAAAAAACATTAAACACAAAGATGAGAAAAATAATTCAATAAACTCATTCATATAACTAGAAATCAAATAAGGTTTAGTTACTCTCATCTCTAATAAATAAGGTTTAGTTGCTCATGACAGAGATAGAAAGGATAGAGATTAAAAAAGAATTACAAGAAGGATTCATGAATGATTCTTGATAAAACTCCTTCAATGGTGTTAGAAACGGACGTCTTTGAGTTTATGTGCTAGGGCACAAGTCTCTCAATTTCCCAATAGTCAAAAGATACCTAGAAAGTGACAAAAATGCATTTTAATGAATGTTGTCGCGTGCCGCACGCCCCAGGCACAGATTTTGCGCTTCAAGCGCGACTTGGCATATTCAAAAGGGTGAAAGTGTGCCCCAAGCGCAGCTGTTGCGCTTCAGGCGCACAACTTCTTCAATTTGACGTTTTCTAGTATCCTCTTTTGAGTCTGAATTGGATTTTGGTGTCTTCATGAAAGTTGTAGTTATGGATCTTAGCTTTCATTTGCATATGGTTTGACTCTAATTGAATATCTAAAACTCCATATATGACTGAAATACTCCACATAGGCCATGTTGATTTCTCACCAAAATTCAGTATTGCACTAAAACAAAGTAACAACACAAAACTACGAAAATTATTTAATTAATCAAGGAAATAAGCACATAAACATTTCATTAAATCAAAGAACTAAAATCAACAAATTAAATTCTTAAATTAACTCATGAATAAAAGATAAATAAGACTAAAAACAATGAAAAATATGCATATGATGATGAGTTATCATTAGTTCTTAGACTATATATCTCCCAAGTATTAGTGCATGACAACTTGTCTGACTTACCTTCCATATCTTCAATATCAAATACATCTAGTCGATAATATACGTATCAAATCACATTGTAATCATTTCTAACAAGATCGTAACCAAATCTATGACAATAAAATTTTTCATCCTTGTAATTTATTGGGGCTTCAAGTGTGTTAGGAGGATTGACCTTGAATTCCTCGATAGTTGAATTCCATAATAAGATATTAGGTGTTCATCCTTAATAAAGAAAAACAATGTTGTTAATAATATTTTCAACTGTAAAAGATTTTATCTCCATCTTCACAGATTTAAAGTGGCAAAAATGTGTTTATCCTTCAAAACTCGCAGTTGCGATCAATACTGTATGCTCTAAAGAAGACTTCATATTGCTAATTTGCAATGTGATCAATGAATGTGAAAAATTGTTTCAGATGAATATATTTACATCTACACCCTAATTATTTATAGAAAAAGAAGCAAAATTAAATATTAATTATACTTTGATCAATAATAATTAATTGATATTATAAAATATAAAATTCTATTTTGAGTTTTTGTTGTTGGCATTATGTCACATCTTGACTTAATTTATAAGTAATCAATATAAGGTAAAGACTTAAAAAGTTTGATGATTTGTGTCCATATTGGACTTATTATATTATATTATATTATATTTTTTTTCTTTATATTATAAGAAAAATATAGGTTTTTTTCATAATTATTAAATTATTTAAAAACTACCAAAAATATCGGCTAATATCTGTTTCTAAATTCAAACCGGCCCATGAAATCGAGAGTATTTGTAAAACAAATTTTTGAATTTTATAAATTGAAAAATAGTACATTTCTAAAATATTATCAAAATTGTTGGTACATATATTGAAAGGCATTCTTGGGAAGTTGATCTCAAAGTGTTAATCAACCTTCATCCCTAGACACATATTGGACGGTGTTCTTTTTGTTAATAAGATTGTGACCCACTTGCACTATTTCTGTACCTTATGTTTTAGCTCACTATCTATTTTAAGAATATTGAATAATATCTGTGAAGTCTAGTGGGTCACAATTATGCTTAATTATTAGTCTAGCGGAATACTGAATGTCAATGATTTGGATAAAACTGATTGCCTCTAGTTCTTGGTTGCCTTTGGTTCCTAATTGCCTTTGATTCCTGTTTTTCTTTAGTTCTATTTGTATCTACTTGTTTACATTTGGTTCTTGGTTATGTTTGCCACTTGTAGTGGTTTGACAGTTAAAGTTAGTAGTTGTTATAACTAATTAATTGAAGGAGAACTAATTATAGTATCTTAGGAACCATATTCGACCCTTTCAATATCTTGGGAAGTTTCTAAGCAAACAACACAAATATTGGTCCACACTGATGAATGAAATGTGAAGGAAGTTTAACATAACTCTCATTTGTTATCTTCAATTTTCCTTCTTATTTTATAATTATATATTAATACAAGCTCCACATAATAAGAAACTAACTCACACTGATCAAACAACTCAAACTCTTTTTTCTTTCATTTCTTCTCAATTCTTATGGATATGCCATCACTTTCATGTTCCTCTTCATCTTCTTATGGATTCATCTACCAGGTCTTCCTCAGCTTTAGAGGCATTGACACTAAAATAGTGAAGTTGAAGACTTGAAGTTACGGTGAAACACTAACAAAACATTAAGATAAGTTATGGAGTTTAAGTGTGAGGGGTTAAGTACGACTATAAACATAGTAAATGGTTTAATAATAAGAAAAGTGTTTCATATATTATTGTTTTAAGGTTTTAAGTGATTGTGGTGTCAAAGTCTCTAAGAGATTCTGACAGTGGATTCATCATTACCACTCAAGACATACACTAACAAGTCATGAGATACAAAGAATGAATCCAATAGAAGGATTAAATGGAAAAGACGTTCTTGAATTGTTCAGGTGGATGGCTTTTAGAAACAATACTATTGATCAAAGTTATGAAAACAATGCTATTAAAAACATGTACAATAGTATAGTGATTACTTCAAAATAATTAGATTGTAATCACATTTAAGTAACTGTTGTTTTTTTTATTTTATTTGTTATCTTAAAAGAGATAATTAATTTATCATAATTAATTTATACAACTATAAGATCTTGAGTTCGAATTCGAAACAAGATATCTAACCTAAATATGGTTTAAAGACCAAGTAATTGTTATTTTAGTTCTATTACTTTGTCTATGATTAGTCTATCTCTAATTTTAATATTAGAGTAGTAATATGTAATTGTATTAAATATATCGATATCAATATAAATACAAATAATTGTCGTGAAGCCGTTTATGTTGTATTGTTGGACTGGTCAAAATTTGACTCGACCATATGAAACAACATAAACCTATAAGAACTGAACTGATCTAAATATCAGAAAATTAATAGATTAGTTCCAATCGAATAGATTGATTGGTATTTTTCCTAATAATTTGAATTTCTTTTAATTTTTCTCATATTTTTATTTAATAAACCATTATTCACAAATTTGAAATGTAGTTTAATTAATTGCAAACTTAATAAAAACGATCTCATTTATCATTTTAATATTTGAAAGATTTAGTATACTTACAATAGCATTGTTAGTTATATTTTTAGTCTACAAAATTTTAACGAATTAGTACTTTTTAAGAACTAAAAAGATATAAGAAGAATTAGTACAAGAATTTATACATTCAATATTTTACTTGTATTATGATTCATTAATTTAAAGTGTAAATAATGATTAGCAACCAAATTGATAATTTATTATGAGAGGTTTAACAACGATTTTCTATCCACCGACAAATAGCTTAGTCTCATTAGAGAATAGTTCTCAACACTTTTATATGATATAAAAGAAATTTAAAACGTTTGTGTATGGTGGCGAATCTTCTTAGGAGCGAGTAGGTGCATGCACCCCTATATTTTTTAATTTATATATATATATAATAACTAACTTTGTATTATTAAAAAATAATAGTGATAAATTATTAAAATATTCTTAAACTCTATGGTTTTGAGTAATTTTCGGCTCTCTTCTCCATTTATGTGCCTCTTTTTATATTTGTTTTATCTCTTTTAGAATTTATACTAATAAAATATAATATAATTAATAGAACAAACATCTGTATATACATAAACTATATAATAGAGAATGATAAACCAATTAATTTTGAATCAACTATTAACTATTAACAAGCTTTTTCGTGTTAATCATTGATATATGATATAGCGTGATACTATTTTTTAATTGTAAATTGTTTTAATTAATATGTTTATTTTTTAGAAGTGACACGATATTTAAACATAAAAAAATTGATGTATTTTTTAAAGAAGAATTTTTTTGACATAGATGAAAATTATAAAATGGATATATTTTATTTGATTGAATTGTGTGATTTGTGAAACTTATGCGACTTGTGAAAATTGTGACTTGTGAAAATTGAAATTCTAATTTTTTTCAACTTGTCTACTATGTATGAATTGTGTGATACTCTAAAAAAACGATATGACTTTTAAAAAATTTAATTATAATATTTCAGTTAATACTTATCGCTCTCCGGCTCCCCCAACTATTTTGTGCAAGATCCGCCACTGTCTATATAAAATTTAAATTTATCTACTGACTTAAATATTTATAAGAATACTATTTAGAAAAATATATACATACAACTTATTATGACATATTTATAAGTTATTTTAAACTTAATTATATAAACTCTTTAAAATAACATACTAAAAAGTTCATAATTTATGTATTTATTTTATTTTATAAACAATTTATACATGTATAAATACTAATATAATAAATGTTTAATTATAAATATTTAATTAAGTTATTTATTCAAAGTACTCTTCTAAAGATTTGTAAGGTCCATTTTCAGATACAAATATTTTTTCAATGTAAGGCATGCATTGTGGAATCTTATTGATTTTGTCCAATTCCTCTTGGTTCAATTTCCAATCAAATATTTCAAGGTTTTGTTTCATCCTTTCCTTGTTGAAGCTTTTCACAATTGCACTTGTCCCTTGCTCAAGTATCCATCTTAGTGCTATGTGCATGATATCTATGTTAGATATTGACTTTTCTCATAATAGCCATGACAGCATATAAGTGTTAAGATAGTTGAAAGTTGTAAATAAAAATAGCTTAAAATAAAATGAGATGCACCTGAGCTATAGTTTTATTTCTAGCCTAAGCAATATCCGTAAGAATTGGATTCTCCATGACAACATTAGAACCTCAAAAAACTTTGTATCCTCCTAATGGTGACCATGCACTCATATGGATTCCTTTCTGCTTGCAAAAATCCTTCAGTTTCCCTTGTTGCCATGATGGATTCATTTGCACCTTCATTCAAATAACAGTGCATTTCAACTTTATGCATTAATGGGCTAACTCATTTCATCCTTACTTATAATCATCTTTAACACTTATCACACACAATTAGCAAAAACATGCGTGTATTTAATTGTCTATCTGAAACATCTTTTGTATAAAGATGTGTTAAAATTTCGCTTGTCTTCCAATTTTGTATAACTGTTCCGATTGAATTTCATATTATTTAAAAATAACTGTTCCGATTATCTATAATATTATTCAAATATTTTAATAACTCTATTTAATTTTTATAATTTTTTTAATGTTTTTTTACTAATTTTAATTAATTTATATTGTTATTATAATTAATTATTACTTTTAATAATTTATTCATGAATTTTGTTTTTATATCTTTTAATATATATAGAAAAAACAATATTTATGTAGAAGGTCACCAATTACATGACCCAAATTTTTTCCGCTTCGTATGATTGATTCGTAGTTCAAAATGTAAAACATTTTGATATTTAAAACAATTAAATATTAAAAAAAAAATCCCTAAAGTAATTAAATGTATATGTAGAAAAATAGTAATAGATTTAATTAGTAATTTAAATAAGAGTTAATTAATTAAATTTTAGTGTATAAAAAAATTGTGATTTTTTATCCGGCAGAATTATCCTTTAAACAGTTTTTGTCCTTACCAAAATGACAACATATATTTTAGAATTATATTTTTATAAACATGTTTAAAGAATTATAAAAAGTTGTTTTACGAAATGTTATCTTAATATTCAACTTGTAGTGTATATTTTCGTTACTTTTATTTTGAGCTTGTGACATTTGACAAACTCATACTTAATTTATTTTAAATTAAAAATAAATAAATTTATATGTAGGTATTTTTTAAAATATTTTAAATATCTTTGTAAAAGTTTAATAAAAAATTTAAAGAATAATAAAATATATTTTGTTCCAGCAGAAATTATTACTGTTTATAGAATAATTTTATAATAACTAAAAAAGTGAAAAAAAATTCAAAAATAAAAATGACATTTTACAATTTTATATGAATTAAAAAACTTATTTAACCCTTTAATTATATATAGGTAGTACATGATTAACTGCAGGAGGAATGGTGCCATTTTCTAAGATTAGAGAAAGCTTTTTGATGCCAAAGTTGCTAACACCAATAGACTTGGCTAAGCCTAATTTATTACAATCTTCCATAGCTTTCCATGTTCCTTCTATGTCAAAAGGAATCACATCTTCACCTGTGTAGTTAAAGCCTACAACATCTTGTCTCAACCTCACTGGCCAATGAATCAAGTAGAGATCAACATACTCCAATCCAAGCTTTCTAAACAATTCCAACCAAAAAATAAATTAAAAATAAACCTAAGAGAACAAAAAGACACAAACTTAAAATAAAATAAAAGTTTAAATATGATTTAGTTACAATAACTATAGTTTTATTTTACTCCTTATAATTTTTTTTTTAATTCAGTACTTACAAAAAACTATTATTTTTAGAGTACACGAAGGTCAATTTATGAAGCAACCTAAGATGATTTTTTTTAGACCACATTATACATCAAGAATTAAAAATAATAATTTTTGAATTTGTAAACACTGAATTTTTTTATTTTTTTTGTAAATTATAACAAAAACATTATAATTGCTTAGACTATATAAATCATATTTATACAAATAAAAAATAATAAAGGGTATAGAGAATTATGCTTGCTTAAGAGTTGTTTTGAGAGCTGGAAGAACAAGATGAGGGTGAGCATGAGTACACCATAACTTGGAAGTAATGAAAACTTCATCTCTATTTTTTATAAGGCCTAACTCTAAAGCCTTTGAAATAGCTTTTCCTACAGATTCTTCACTACCATATACAGCAGCAGTATCAAAATGTCTATAACCAATTTCAATTGCATCAACCAAAATTGAAATAAGAGCTTCATTTGATGGAAGAGGTGCTGTTGCAGTTCCTAGTCCTATCATTGGCATCTTTTTTCCTGAATTTAGTGTCACCTCATGTACTTTCTTTGCTTCCATCTTTTTTTTTTGTAAGTTCAATTCACAATTTTCTCTTATGAATGTTAATTGATATTAATTGATTGTTGACTATTATGGTATTATTGACATTAATTTGATGGAAGTGGAGTACGAACAAATTTTTTTTATGTTATACTTGATAATGACTTATTAACTAAAAATATAATGTATTTTAAAAAAATAAAAAAAAAATACAATCTTAATATAATTTAAAGTTATCTTTTTTATGTTATCCTTGATAATGACTTTTCTTTATTAATTTAGTTTTTCAAAACAATTGTTGATTGAATGAGCGGCTTGATTGAAATTTTTTATTGAATACAACTTTAAATTGGATTGGAAGCGAATCTCAAAGATACAGACACATAAAAATATACATATTATTTTTAACATACATAATCAACTAAGGTTTCTCTCAATACAAAAAATGGCTCTATTTTAATTGATTTGAAGAAAGAGTTTTCGCATTTCAATCTTTTTT
>JBBPBR010000002.1:28229508-28247692 GCA_037974775.1 Cicer pinnatifidum
GTAATATTATAAGATAACTATATTTATAATACATAAAATATTACTTATAAAATTATATAATTATTTTACAATTATTTATAATAAATTTATAATTTATAAATTATTTTACATTTTAATAATAATTTATAATTTATATTATTACCAAATTATTTTATAAGTTATTTATAAATTATTTTATAATATTATTAGTAATTTATCAATATTTATATTATTAGTCATTAAATTCGATAAAAAAAAAATTCACTTAATCGCTCGTAAATATCAACGTAAATATTCTTTATTTAATCATTATTCTCCTTTTATGAACAATTATATTATTCCATTTATGGTGCGTAATAATTTTATACGTTAAAAATTCAATTACTCATTAATTTCAATCTATTTGTAGTTACTTTCAATTTATGTCAATCAATTTTTTTAGAAACTTTTTATAGAAAATACACAAATTTATTAAAAATCTATTATCTATTATCTATTATATATATTTAAAACAGACCCCCGAATGCCACCTCACTTATACAAATATTTTCCAGCCAAAAAAGCTGATGTGGACCTCTCCTCCTTTCTCCCCTCTCAATCATGCTCTCAGTACCTAACCTCATTTAATCCTACTCTATTTTTCCTCTTTCTTCCGCAATTTCTTTCATACCTCCAAAATCTATTTGATAATATTATTTTATAATATATTTATAAATTATAAAATTATTTTACAATTATTTATAATTTATAAATTATTTTACAATTTGATAATAATTTATAATTTATATTATTATCAAATTATTTTATAAGTTATTTTATAATAAATTTATAAATTATAAAATTATTTTACAATTATTTATAATTTATAAATTATTTTACAATTTGATAATAATTTATAATTTATAATTTATAAATTATTTTATAATTTGATAATAATTTATATTATTAATTATTAAATTCAATAAATTCAATAAAGTTATATTATAAGATAACTATATTTATAATATATAAAATATTACTTACAAAACTTATAAAATTAATTAATATCCGCGCAACGCGGGCTATAATCTAGTATGACATTAATATCACTTATCATAAAAAAGAATATTGGTATTAAATTCAATAAAAATATTCAATATTATTTCTTATAAAGAATGTTGTAATAAATATAAATGGAGTATTCTCATGTCATAAAGAAAACAATATACTATTAATGATTTTTCACTAAAGTACAAAACATGTACCGTTAAAGTACAAAAAGTTTCTACAATTTTGTTTTCATTTTTTAATAATCATATTTGTCGTTAAAAGATTTGAAAATCTCAACAAAACGAATAGAAATTAGATTTGATTATTCTAAAGTCATCTAAAATATTCTAAAGATGAATTTTACACTAAAACTTCAAGGTTTAATTGCAGTTTTGTTCCCCTCTATTTTAGTTAAATCACGAAAGTAGTTCCCTAATTTTATTTCTCCCTAATTTTGGTCCTCCAAATATAATTTTGGTTCAAAACTTGATGAAATATTATTTTTTTCAAGCCACGTCACACCATTAATGATCATAGATTTCATGTACAATTGTTGCACTACGAGATCTTGAGCCATGGTGAGACTTAAATAAATGCAAAACAATGAAATTTCATCAAGTTTTGGACCAAAATTCTGTTTGGGGACCAAAATTGGCGAGAAATAAAATGGGGAGACTATTTTCGCGATTCAACTAAAATAGAATGATCAAAATTGCAATTAAGCCAAAATTCAAAGAAAGATTCTCCAATTTACTTTATGCATTGGGACAAGTGCCCAACAATCATATTACTCTTCCTACACTATAATAAAGACTTTTGAAGTTAAGAGACTATATTTGACATACAATACACATTTTAATTGCAAATTGTATAAAAGTCTCTTCAATTATCAAATACACAATCAACATAGAAATATATGATGAACTTTTCGTTTTCTCTCTCCTTACTAAAGTTCAAGAACAAATCTATCAAACATTCTGAAGGTTACTTAAACTTAGAATGTTTATTGTTCTTTCAGAGAAACTTCATTTTCAAATTACCAAGTGTTGGAACACGAGCCCAACACTAACATGAAGATCTACAAGTTTCAATATGAAGGTCTCGCTCACATATATAAGTTGAAGACTTCAGAACTTGAAGACAACGAGCTTACATCAAGTAAATTTCAAAAACAATTTTCAACAAAGTGTAAAACTTGATTAAAATATGAAGCGCACTCAGGTTTATTCGTATCTATAAAAATAGTTCTCAATAGTTATTTGTATCAAACTCATAGTCGATTTAAAGATAATCATATCATTTATCACAATCTCTAAAAACATTCATAATGGTTTCCAGAACTTGAGAGCATCAGATGCAAACATCGTTATCAGACATGCCCCGATGATTTCTTTCGACATTACTTAAAAGTGTCTCGTGCGAAAGCTTCCAAAAAAAGATACAAATTATGGGAAGTGCAATCCATTTCGACACCAAATTGAAATTATGGGACTCCAAAGTAGTAGATTCCTTTGTTGACAAATTAGTATTCACATTTAATTTTGAAAAAACCATCATTAGCTAAATATTTTCCATATGATTGTAATTACTCGCTTAAAATAATAAACGGTTTAATTTACATATGCTATTATTTATAAAGAATTTTTCCATTATTAATCAATCACAATTGTTAAATGATTAAAAAAATTAACTTTTATCATAATAATTTGTAAATTTATTCATATGATTGATTGTGATGTATTAATAATATAATTTTTTTAAAAAAATACATAGATTACAAATCACTAATGCAAAATCTTGCTTCAAAATTTAGATTTAACAATCTATTTTTTTAAATATGATTGAAATATATTTATTTATTTTAAAGTTTGAGTTTGATAGCTATATATCTTTTATAGATTTACTTTAAAGTTCCCTTCAAATATAAATATTGTTTTATTACAAAAAAGTGCATGTCATTTGAATATGTAATTACCAACATTATAATTTTTTATTTTTATTTTTTATATTTATACAAAAATACATCATTCTTTATCATAGTATAAAATGATATATGTTTTAGTGACTCTAATTAGCCGCCTCTCACTCTAATTAGCCGCCTCTCAGGTACTAACTATGTCCTTTTTTTTTCAATCTATTAAAGAGTGGGTGATTTGAAACCATTTTTTTTCCTCTAAAACACTTATTTGCATTGTTTTTTTCTTCTTTATGTTTTTTAGTTATATAAGTGGTTTACAGATTTCTTTTCTCTGACATTACAAATTTAGTCAATGATTTAGTCATCAACACTTCAAATGTAGAAGTATGAGTGTTCCAAATAGTTTTAAATCATTTCATCACATTACATAACTTTTATAATTATGGATTTATTTTTTTATCACTCACTGAGATATATTTATTTTGAATATTTATATTAACTCAAATAAATATTTATTTTATTTAAAATATATTTATATTTGTAAAAAAAATTATTCATATTTTTACTCTACATTGCACGGATCATTTACTAGTTATAGATTATTTGTACTCTAATGATAAATGAATGATCCAAATTTTGAATGTTTCAAAAATTTAGTTGGTACATTATCTATCTCAAATTATTTATATTTTATCGTATCAATCTAACAGTGTATGTTATGCTAAAAACTAATAGTATGAAGCTTGAGTTTTCGAGTTGGTATATGTTTTCTTTTTCTAGTTTTTTATACTCCATCTTAAGATTTTTCCTTTTTATCATAGCAACAATGTATCAGGCATGTATGTATGATTATATTGCTTTTGAGAAAACAAGAGTTGCTATATGTTTTGATGCCAAAAGATGGTTTATGACAGTTGTATGTATGTAACTATTTAGTTTTTAAATAAATTAAATTTACATCAATGTATGTAGCTAATTAATGATTGAGTAAATATGATTGCTGAAAATTATGTATGCTACTGACAGATGCATTCATGTTTCTGAATTATAGGAAGAGATTTTTGATTGACAATTTGATGTTTAAAATAAGGAGAAATTGTATTCATGTTCTCTGGATTCTCTTTAAATGACACATATTTTAAAGTTTGCTCATGTTCGCTGTTGTATTCATGTTCGCTGTTGTAGGGTCATATAACGTTTGCTCATAACGTTATAAGGCTTTTACAGCGCTTTCAACAAAAGCGCTGTAAAATGAAGCGCTTTCGCGTATTATTTTACAATGCTTTTTTCATAAGCGCTGTAAAATACATGCGCTTTCATTGAATTTAACTACCTATTACAGCGCTTTTTTCACAAGCGCTGTAAACTACATTCGCTTTCATTGAATTTAACCACCTATTACAACGCTTTTAGTACAAGCGTTGTAAAATACATGCGCTTTCATTGAATTTAACTACCTATTACAGTGCTTTTAGTACAAGCGCTGTAAAATACATCTTTCAAATAATTATATACGTTGGAAACCCTCATATCCTCTACATCTTTCAAATAATTATATACGTTGGGAACCCTCATATCCTCTACGTACTGTGCGGCCATCTACGTTGTCTCAGGTATTTTTTAATTTGTTTTTGTCAAAAAATCTTTAGTTTTTTAATAATTGAAAACTAAAAATTGTTATATATATATATATTAAATCTCTTCTACTAGTCAAAAACTCATACCATATGATCTGTTATGTTTTGAAATTGTTAGTTGATATTGGTTTCTTTTTGAAACTTGTTGATATGTTTTGAAAGCTTATTATTTTTGTAACTGCATTTATATAGGTCGTATAATATGGATAGGAAATGGATGTCTGCCAATCGATTATCAAAAGAGTATGAAATTGGAGTGAAGGAGTTTGTTGAGTTTGCAGTGAAGAATGCAAAAGATCCAAATAGAGTAGTTTGTCCTTGTTTAAAATATTGTTTTGGAAAACGTGTTAGAGAAGATGAATTAGAAGGACATCTAGTATGTAATTGAATTGATCAAAGCTACACATGTTGGATAAGACATGGTGAGAAAAAAAAAAGGAAACATTAATTTTGAGAATAGTTCGACATATGCTTCAACTGACTTCGATACAGATACATATGAGCCTGACCGAGTTGATGAGATCGCAAAAGCAGTTGAAAAAGATCATCGAGATTTTCCTAAAATGTTTGAAAGTTTGTTGAGTGATGCAGAGAAAGAATTATATAATGGTTGTACTAAATTCACAAGACTGTCGGCGATATTAAAGTTGTACAACTTAAAAGCGAGTAATGGATGGTCTGATAAAAGCTTTACAGAATTATTAACACTCATAAAAGATATATTGCCAGATGATAATGAACTTCCTAGTCGAACCTACGAGGCTAAACGAATTTTGTGTTCTATTGGCATGAGTTACGAAAGGATTCATGCGTGTCATAACGATTGCATTTTATTTCGAAATGAATATGAACTACTTAAGGCATGTCCGAAATGCAATGTCTCTCGATATAAGAAGAAAGAATCTACTCCAGCAAAAGTCGTGTGGTATTTTCCTATAATACCAAGATTTAAGCGCATGTATCGTAGTGAAGAAGATTCAAAACACTTGACATGGCATACAGATGAAAGAATTAGAGATGGAATGTTTCGACACCCTGCAGATTCCCCACAATGGGCAAAAATTGATCACGAGTATCCTGAATTCGGGATAGAGTCAAGAAATCTAAGACTTGCACTTTCTACTGATGGAATGAATCCACATGGTCTTCAAAACATCTCACATAGCACGTGGCCTGTGATTTTGGTAATATATAACCTACCTCCATGGTTATGTATGAAGCGTAAGTTTATGATGTTGTCTCTGTTAATTTCTGGACCCAAACAACCGGGGAATGATATCGACGTATACTTGACTCCTTTAATCAAAGATTTAAAACGTATATGGGAGACAGGTGTGGAAGTTTATGATGGGTATAAGAAATAATGTTTCAATTTGAGGGCTATGTGGTTCGGCACAATTAATGATTTTCCAACATAATGTGTTTCTTGGACATCGTAGATTTTTACCTTATAGTCATCAGTATCGTGGGTGGAGAAATGCATTCAATGGAAAATCAGAGGAAGGTAAAGCTCCTTTAGCACCTACTGGATATCAAATACTTGAAAAAGTACAAGGTTTGACCAATAAATTTGGCAAACCTTTTGCGGGAGAGCTGGTCAAAACTGGGTGGAAGAAAAAGTCAATTTTCTTTGAATTGCCATATTGGAAGTCATTGTATATAAGACATTTTCTCGATGTGATGCATATTGAAAAAAATGTATTTGATAGTGTTATTGGTACGTTACTCAATGTTCTAGGAAAGTCTAAAGATGGCATCAACGCAAGATTGGACTTGGTCGATATGGGAATTAGAAATGAATTGGCTCCAGTAAAGAAAGGAAATTGCACATATCTACCTCCAGCCGCTCATACTCTATCTAGAAAGGAAAAAATTGTTTTATGTAAATTTCTACACGAAGTTAAAGTTCCAGAAGGATACTCTTCAAACATTAAAAATTTGGTTTGTATGAAAGACTTCAAGTTAAAAGGTTTGAAGACCCATGATTGTCATATTCTAATGGAGCATTTTCTACCAATAGGTATACGTTCCATTTTACCTGAAAAAGTTCGACTAGCCTTAACTAGATTATGTTTCTTCTTCAGGGAAATTTGTAGTAAAGTGATCGACCCTCAGAAATTACCGACATTGCAGAGGGAAATTATTGTTACTTTGTGTGAGCTTGAAATGTATTTCCCACCATCATTTTTTGATATAATGGTTCACCTTACTGTTCATCTGGTGAAGGAGACACAACTTTGTGGGCCAGCTTATATGAGATGGATGTATTCGATAGAACGATATATGAAAATATTAAAAGGGTACGTAAAAAGTAGAAGTCGACCAGAAGGTTGTATTGTTGAACGATACATTGTTGAACAGACTGCTGAATTTTGTACTGAATATCTGTCCAATGTTGAATCCATATGGCTTCCCATGTCTCGTCATTCAGGAAGAATATCAGGATAAGGCATAATTGGAATGAGACTACTGACTATATCAAGGACAAAATAGGAGCAGACACAATTGTATGTTCTGCACAATGATGATGAGGTTCAACCGTATGTTACAATACACATGGATCAGTTATCTCGTTTGAACATGAATAGGAATCAAAATTGGATAACTCGAGAGCACAATCGAAGTTTTATAACATGGTTAAAAAAATCACATAAAGTCAAAATTTGATATAGACCCTGGATCAATTTCACAGAGATTGAGGTGGCTAGCAAGTGGTCCGAGCTTACATGTCTTTTCTTACACTAGTTATGTTATTAACGGCTACACATTTTATACCAAAGAACAAGATGATCAGACCACTATGCAAAATAGTGGAGTCACTCTCGTAGCTGAAGCGAAGCATGTCTCAAGTGCAAAAAACAAAAACCCAATATATACAAATCTATTATCTATTCACAAAGACAAAATTAGGTCTGATTCTAATCTCCTGTGACTTCTCTTTTGCCTTCACCTTCTTCATCGTTGAAGAAGGGCGGTTTGAGACTACATTTCCCACTCTTCCCTTCGGTCAAACCTATTTTTTTAGACTACATTTCCCACTCTTCCCTTCGGTCAAACCTATTTTTTTGAAGTGCGTAGTTTTTCATCTATCTCTTGGTATTTAAATATGCTATGGTTAGATATAATTATCAATATAAATTCAGTCGGTCAAAAAAAAAAATGAATATAAATAATGCTTCTACACCAAATGATTCTTGAGTGAGGGGGCACTAACACGCTTTCTCTTTGTCTCGTATGGAAATTTGGAGACTACGAAATTTAAAGGAAGTTCCGTTACAGTTTTTGAAGTTTCCCTTTCTCCTTTTATATTACAAACCTAAAGTTTCATACTCTTATAATCTTATAACTTCGTTTTCTTCTCCATTCTCATGCCTCTTTTTCAATCATCTTCTTTCTCCTATGGATTTAAGTATGATGTGTTCCTTAGTTTTAGAGGTAAGGACACTCGCTACAGTTTTACTGAAAATCTCTACAGAGCTCTTTGTCATAAGGGAATCAACACCTTCATTGATGACAGAGAGCTTGAGGGAGGTGATGAAATCAAACGATCACTTTTCAAATCCATTGAAGATTCTAGAATTGCAATTCTTGTCTTATCTGTCAATTATGCTTCTTCTTCATTTTGTTTAGACGAACTTGTCCACATTTTTCACTACTTCACTGCAAATGATCGCCTTATTTTGCCGGTTTTCTATGGCGTGGATCTGCTGACGTGCGATATCAGACCAGAAGTTATGGTAAAGCAATTTCTAACCATAGAAAGATGTTTCGAAGTAACAACGAAAATATGGAGAGGTTACAGAAATGGAAGATGGCTCTTAGCCAAACATGCAAGCTATATCTAGTTTGTCTTTGCGTAAAAAAAAAAAAAAAAAAACCAACTAGTGTACTCTATCTGTAAAAGAAACTGTGCCTTGTTTAAAGTGATAGACTGACACCTAGTTGGCTAGCCTTGTGATACCTATAGCTTCAGTTTAATAGCCTCTCAATTTTAAACAAATAAAATAAAAATGTCAGGCTTAATAATGAATTCAACTATAACAAGTAAATGGTATAAATTTTTAAAGAGTGGAAGTCATATTAAAGAGATAAAAAACCAAACAAACATGATAGATGTGGATCGCTGTATAGCAACGAAAAGATATAATGGTGGTCAGCGATACTTATTGGTGGTTCTGGAAAGAAAAAAAACTATACTCTTTGTTTTTTTAGTTTTGAAATACGTGATTTTTTAGTTTTGAAATATGTGGTTTTAAAATAAGGATTAAAAAGTTATTACATTTTTATTATTATATTACTATGTCCCAAAGTAAATTCATTCACATTTTTTAATATAATTTTAATTATTTTTATATTACCTTTCAATAATTACTATATTCACCATTTTTAAAGTGTTATTAAATTTTATTATATATTTTAATATATGTACAAAAATCTAAAATGACATTATAAGACGGAAGAAGTATTATATAGGATAATTTGTTATCACCTACTAAATATTTAAAAGTATCGCATACTCATTTATATTTATCATTCTCAAACTATTATTTCCATTTCTTCTAAATTCTTATATCTATGTTCATTATGGTTTCACTCACTACAAGAAAACACTCATTTTGTGGCCAACTTTACAAATATTTTGTGGCCGAAAAAAACTCTCACAAATAAATGACCAAAAAAGTTCTCACAAATATAAAAATTCAAATTAGTCTTTATTTGTGGCTGAAAAAGCCCTCACAAAAGACTACAATTTTAGCTAGATTTTGTATCTGCCTAAGCCCTCACAAAATCACAACGTTGTCATTTTGTGAGGGCTTAGGCTGCCACAAAATCCAGCTGAAATTGGAGTTCTTTGTGAGGGATTTTCAACCACAAAATCAACCCTTTGTGAGGGTAAAGGCCGCCACAAAGGCAAGCCATTTGTGGTCGCCCAGGCCGCCACAAAATTATTGGTTCGTTGTACTTTGTGGCTGCAAAGGCCGCCACAAACGCCCATTGTTCCATTGCAATTTGTGGCTCCTTAGGCCGCCACAAATTTCTTATTTTCTGACCGTTAAAGCCGCCACAAAGGATCAATAATTTTTCTATAAATATAACTCGACTTCTTTTATCATTTTTTACTTCTACCTTCTCTCTAAACTTTCTTTCTAAATTTTCTCTCCACCTTCTCTCTACAAAAATTATTTCTCCAAGTTTTTTCTTTACTATCTTGAATTTTGGTAAGTTTATATTATATATTTAGGTTTTTAATTTTATTTTTGATTTGAAGTTACTTATTTAATGAATATTATTGAATTTTTATTTTAACAGTGGTGATATTGTGTTAACTTCGAAGAGTTCTCAGCAGTGTGAAAGCTTCAAATCAGACACTACCCAACATCAAGTTAGTAGTTTATACATTTTAAATATAGATTAGTAAAATATGTGATATTATAAATATATTTATATTATTTTTAAAATATATAAAAAAAGCTCGTCATTCGAAATGTTATTATAGATTTGTTTAAAAAATATATATATAAATTATGTTGTTTACATAATATATGATAAATAAAAATTTGAAACACATGTAAAACTTATTGATTTTAATATAACTATTTTTTAAAAAAATATTATTAAAATTGATGATATTAATGTTTGTTGTTAGTTATTAAAAAGAATTGTAGTTGAGTTCGTACAAAAAAATTATATAATTTAACAGTTTCTATTTTTGTTTATATATATGGAGTTATTTTATGAAAAATTTCATTAAACATCATTTAAAATTTTATTTTTGTTTATATAATTATAGTCTTGATAATCATTTATTATATTGTTTACAAATGCTCCCCTAATGGACATATAAAGTATGTCAAAATTTATATATAATGTTTTTAAAAAATAATACATGATTTTGGAATATTTTATTTGGTTTGGTAGTAATTACATTAATTGATATTAATATTATATTTTTATATATAATAGTTATTTTAATTTTTAAATTTAATTTAAATTGAAATTTAATTTTAATTTTAATTTTAATTTAAATATTATATTTTAAATTTAATTTAAATTTTAATTAAATTGTAATATTATATTTTTAATTTAAATTTTTAATTTATATTGATATTGGTTTATTATATATAATATATTTGATTTAAATTTAAATATTATATTTTATATTTAATTTTAATTTTAATTAAATTGTAATATTATATTTTAAATTTAAATTTTAAATTTATATTGATATTAATTTACTATATATAATATCATTTTTTAATATTAATTTCGAATTTGATAAAATTATTTATTTAATAAAGTGAAAATTTTGTGGCGGCCTAAACCCTCACAAATGAAGACATTTGTGGCAGACTGGACCCCCACAAATGCTTAATTTTAAATTTCAGCTTTAACTTTTGTGACTGCTTAAGCCCTCACAAAAGGAGACATTGGTGACGGCCTAAGCCCTCACAAAAAGAGAACTTTGTGGCGGACTTTGCCATCACAAATAGCAACAAAAATTTCAAAATTTATGACCGTTTTATCCGTCACAAACTGCTTCCCCTACTTTGTGAGGGCTTTTGGCCCTCATAAATTCAATGAATTCTTGTTGTGACTTACCATAATCAACATATACATGTCACTACTCTATTAAATATATATGACATAGATAAATAGTAATATTTTACCAGAATATATAGATATTACCTATATTGTGGAACATATGTATTGTTTATTATTTGACTTTCATTAGAGTAGAAAATCCTAGTGATTTATGATAAATATCATTGAAAATATTAGCGATTTATGATAAATATCATTTACTTTCAATGTTATGTTATATGTCATAAAATATAAGACCTTCTTAATTAAATTAAAAAAATTAAAACAATTAATAATAATATTAAATTTATTAATAATTGTTATTATTTTTATATATTTATTCTTCAAGAGAGATAATTAATTAATATTTTAATTATAATATCTATTATTGATCGTAGAAAAATATGTTACTTAATTAAAGATATATTAGTAAAAAGAGTAAACTAAATAGTTGAAAAATCAAAGAGTATATTATAATAAAAAACAAAAAAAAATTCTCATTGAGATTGACCACATTAACCAAATACGTCTTGATCGTCCAATTAATTAAAATTAAAATTTTTAAATTTCAAGTTCAATAAATATGAAAAATTATTAAAATTTAGACAATCTAATCCAAATACACACACTCACTACTTCAGTGCATTCAAAAAGAAGGAAATCGGAAGTAAACGACAAAAACAGAGTCAGAAGCGCACTTTGGCACTTTGGCACTTTCGGTTGAGTTGTAACATCATCTTCGTCACGCGGAGATAGATATTATTGTTACACGTTTGGTCCACACGCTTTATGGAAATGCTAATTAAAAATAGTTTCATATTTGTCAAATTAATTCTCATTTTTAACTTCACTTTGCCTTCTTCTTTCTTTTCATATCTCAAACTCTTTGTTATGGCTATGGAATCATCCCATTCTTCTTCCTCTTCATTTTCCTATGGATTCTCCTACCAGGTCTTCATCAGTTTTAGGGGAAAGGACACTCGCCACGGTTTTACCGGCAATCTTTACAAGGCTCTCATGGACAAGGGAATTCACACCTTCATTGATGACAATGATCTTGAAAGAGGAGATGAAATCACAACATCACTTATCAAGACTATTAAAAATTCTAGAATTTTCATTCCAGTGTTTTCTATCAATTATGCTTCTTCTTCATTTTGTTTGGATGAACTTGTTCACATCATTCACTGCTTTAAGGAAAACAGTCGTTTAGTTTTGCCTATTTTCTACGACGTGGATCCAACTCACGTGCGATATCAGACAGGTAGTTACGGCGAAGAACTAACTAAGCATGAAGAATGGATCCAAAATGACAAGAAAAAGAAGGAGAGGTTAAAGCAATGGAAGTATGCTCTTAACCAAGCAGCTAATTTGTCTGGCTTCCATTTTATTCCTGGGTATCCATCCCTCTTTACTTCAATCTTATTTTTCCTTCTTATATTTTATCTTCGATCATAACCTTCATTCTTATCTTACTCCACAGGCAAATATATGAATACAAATTTATTGGGGATATAGTAGAATGCATCTCCAAAAAGATCAATCGCATTCATTTACATGTTGCCAATTACCCTGTTGGATTACAGTCTCAATTACAACAAGTTAAATTGCTTCTCGAAAAGGAATCTCATGAAAAGGTCCACATGGTTGGACTTTATGGTACTGGTGGCATGGGCAAATCAACACTTGCTAAAGCAATTTTTAATTTTGTTGCTGATCAATTTGATGGTTTATGTTTTCTTGATAATGTGAGAGATAATTCATCTCCAAATAACTTGAAACATCTCCAAGAAGAGCTCCTTTTAAAAACAATTGGATTGGATATAAAGTTGGGAAGTGTTAGTTATGGAATTCCAATCATAAAAGAAAGGCTTCAGAGAAAGAAAATTCTTTTGATTCTTGATGATGTTGACAAACTAGAGCAGTTGCAGGCTTTGGCGGGAGAACTTGATTGGTTCGGTCATGGCAGTAGAGTCATCATTACTACTCGAGACAAATACTTACTCACAAGTCATGAGATAAAAAGCACATACGAAGTAGAAGGATTAAATGAGAAAGAAGCTCTTGAATTGTTGAGATGGATGGCTTTTAAAAATAATCCTATTCATCCAAGTTATGAAGATATTTTAAATCGTGTGGTAACTTATGCTTCTGGCCTTCCATTGGCTTTAGAAGTAGTGGGTTCCAATTTGTATAGAAAAGATATACAAGAATGGAAATCTTTACTAGATGAGTATGAAAGGATTCCAAATAAAGACATCCAAGAGATACTTTTAGTAAGCTATAATAATTTAAGTGAATATCAGCAGAATGTTTTTCTTGACATTGCATGTTGCTTCAAAGGATATTCCTTGAAAGAGGTTGAAAATATATTATCTGCTCATTATGGTTTCTGCATGAAATATCAAATTGGAGTGTTAGTTGATAAATCTCTCATTAAGACTGATATGTTCAATTATGTGGCATTACATAACTTGATTGAGATCATGGGAAAAGAAATTGTTCGAAAAGAATCAGTCATAGAGCCTGGAGAACGCAGTAGGTTGTGGTTCTACAAAGATATTGTTCATGTTTTAACAGAAAATATGGTAAGTAAGACTCATATATATATATATATATATATATATATATATATATGAAATATTTGTTTTTAATATTCAACCTTGATTTTTATTTTTATATGCTCAGGTCATACTTTCTTATAGTGGTTGATTTGTTTTATGTGTTAAAAGGGATCCAAAAGTATTGAAATCATACATTTGGATTGTCCCTCAACTGAACTTGTTATAGATTTGAATGGAAAAGCCTTGGAGAAGATGGAAAATCTCAAAACACTTATCATTAAGAGTGGTTCTTTTTCCAAAGGCTCAATACATTTGCCACGTAATTTGAGAGTATTTAAATGGCAAACATATCATTCAGAGTGTATACCATCTAACTTATTCAACAAGGTAACTGAAATAAATTCATTTTCTAATCATGTAAATTTATAAAATAACATTGAGATTATTCCTTTAATTTTTGTTCTTTTGTTTATACAGATCTTCATCGATATGAAAATTTTACAATTTAACAATTGTAAATACTTAACAGTCATACCAGACGTCTCCTCTCTTCCAAATTTAGAAACTGTTTCATTCAAATATTGTAAAAATTTAATTACAATTCACAATTCGATTGGATTCTTAAGTAAACTTAAAGTCTTGAATGCTAAGGGTTGTGACAAGATCATGAGTTTTCCACCCTTGAAGTTGACTTCTCTTAAAAAGCTACGAATTAATGGTTGCAAGAGTCTCCAGAATTTTCCAGAAATATTGGACAAGATGGAATATATAGAAACCATTTCGATTCGTGGAACTTCCATAGAAGGCTTTACAGCTCCATTTAAAAACCGCTTCCATCATGTTGATTTACGTATAATAGGAAAAGGGTTTTTTACGTTGCCAAGTAACATATGCGAATTTCCTAATTTGTCATCTATTTTGTATTATCGTAATCATACAGTATTGCTAAAACAAAATGGTAATATGAGTTCCACTGTGTCTTCAAATGTGACAAATGTTAACATACAAATTAGCAACATATCAGATGAAGGTCTTCCAATACTTCTCAAGTGGTTTGCTAATGTGATAGAACTAAACCTTTCTGATAGCAATTTCAAAATTCTTCCAGAATGCCTTCAAGAATGCCGCTTTCTACGAAAACTTAAATTGGATGGTTGCCAATCCCTTGAGGAAATTAGAGGGATTCCTCCAAATCTAAAATATTTTTCAGCATCATTCTGCAAATCATTAAAACCTTCGACTAAAAGCATGCTACTAAATCAGGTACTGTTGTTTCTTTCTTACATAAGTATTTGATTCAATATTAATTTCATTATTTACAAACTAACATATATTATTTTTAAATGCAGTTAGATATGATTTAAAGTTGTCACAAGATAGTTATACTTACATGAAATTTTGTTAGATTAGTTAGATAATTGTATATAATTATTTATTTTATCATTTGAAATTTAATCTTGATTATTTTTTTTACTTTGTGGATTCAACCTTAATTCTCAACGACTGACAGCAAGTTCATGAAGCCGGAGAAACCGCTTTTTGTTTTCCCGTAGGAAATGAGATGATTCCAAATTGGTTTGAGCACCAAAGCCAAGGAGGGATATCTTTTTGGTTTCGTAACAGGATTCCTTCATTTGCAATTTTCTCTTCTGCTAAGAGGGAATATGGACGCATTTATCCGCCCAGTGGTTCAGTAATATTAAGTATGAGACTGTTAGTTAATGACTATGAATGGATTGATTTTCCATTTTTTCCAACGAATTCCTCATCTGGGAACCTCTCTAGTATATATGTGAATCATACTAATGTTTTTGATCTGAAACTGCATGAGAGGATTGATTATGCGACTCTTCCCTCTGAAATAGAAGAAAGACGGAAAATCAAATCTAAATTGAAGGAAGCATTTTTAAAAAATGAATGGATCCAAATGAAGCTTGGTTTGCGGGTTGGTTATTTAGATGACTATGAGTGGACATCACTCGCAAAATTTGGAATCCACGTTTTGAAGGAGAAAAACAAGATGGAGGATATCAAATTCAGCAATCCTAATAGAAAGAGAAATTTAGATGAATATCTCAATACTTCATTATCACTACTCCACCCTCTCTTGAAAAAGCATAAATTTGTGGATATGGAAGTTTTTGAGAAAGAACTAATTGAACAACCGCAACACAGTTTGGCTTCTTTATTGTTCAATTTCCTTTCTGTTTGTTTGTTTTGTCTTTTATATCCTTTTGTTTTGGAGGATTATGTATCTTGTTTTCTTTTTCTAATTCTTTTTACTGTATCTTACTATTTCTCTTTTTAATTGTAGCAACAATGTATCAACAATTAATAAATAAAAAAACCTCCAAATTTGTCTTACAAAAAGAGATTTCTTTATGGATGAAATCACAACATGCTTTCACATGTATTGCTTTCAGTGAGGTTTGAGGCACCATATGCATGTTTACTTAGGAGGTAATATTGTGGTCATTATTTGGTTATTAATCTTAAATATATGTTATTTAGAAATTTAATCAATCATAGGTCCTAGGTTTATTGTTTATTTTCGTCACTGTAGAAGCAATTCATATTTAAACTTATATTTTAGACAAGTAAAATCTAAAAAACGAGATTATCACTGCTGCAATTTAGGCCCCATCAACATATTTTTCGGCAAATAATGATCTGCAGTTGCAATTTATAAAAGTGGTTTATGTGATGGAAGATGTATTCTTTGTAGTGTTAAATAGAGATAGTGAAATTTCAATATTTTTAATCGATAATTACCATTTCCTTTCCGTCCTTCAGAATTCTTCACTTATATAAAGTCAAATTTTATGGATTGATTTTCTTGGTCATAATTTTCAATTACTTGAGCTATTTTAGGAAAAAAATATTGAGGAAGAAAAAAATATATATTTATAACAGTGATAGCAATGATTATTTTACAATCTTAAACATAATTTAATTTTATATTTAGAAGTTAAATATCACACTCTTATCCATATATTTTCTAACTTTTCTTTGATGTCAAGATGGATTCATTTCCACCTAAAAAAATGTTCGATTAGTTATTATTTAGGCTTAATTGCAATTTTGGTCCCCAAATAGAATTTTGGTTCAAAATTTGATAAAATTTCATTTTTTTAAAGTCATACTACACCGTTTATGATCATATATTTCAGGTACAATTGTTACAAATTTAATCTTGAGGCATGGTGTGACTTAAATAAATGCAAAAAAATGAATTTTCATGAATTTTTGGACCAAAATTCTACTTAGGGGACCAAAACTGAGGAGAAACAAAATGGGGGACTACTTTCACGATTCAGCTAAAATATGAGGACAAAAATTGCAATTAAGCCTATTATTTATTATGACCAATTATTGTTAAACACTAATTAATCTATGATTATATGTTGGACTCTAGATTAAAATGAATTGTGATGGTTTTTGGTATTTTAATCTATTTATAATATATATTAAAATAGACTTTTATATCTTTATCAAATATTATACCACTTCATTCAAATATTGACACACAAAAAATGATGTGGCACATCTAACAAATACTTTTTCTTTTTTCTTATTATCATACTTGCAATTTGTTTTTTATTACATTGTTTTTAGGCATGGCAATGGGGCGGGGCGGGGGCGGATTTCGCTTCCTCCACACCCGCACCCGACTAATCGGAGAAAACCCGCACTCGCCCCCGTTTAATAGCGGGTGTAAAATTTAGACACTCATCTCCGCCCGCAACGGGTCTCGGTTTTCCCCGCCCGCACCCACACCTACTCATATATATAAAATTATAAATTGAAAAATCATATTTATTATAATAAAATAGTTATTATTAAATAATAATAACATTAAAAAATATTTTCTATAAAGATAAAATTATAATTTTTAATATTTAAGAAAAAATATTAAATATATTTAATATATATATGTATATAAAATTTAAATATTGCAATAATATTAGTTGCGGGACGGATGCGGGTGCGGGGGCAGGGTGGATATCATCACTCCCAAACCCGCTCCCTCCCCCGAATTTTAATGTCGGGGAAAATTCGCACCTGCACCCAATTAAAGCCGGTTTTCTCTGCCCAAATTGTGGATACTGGATGGGTATCCGCAGGTGCGGATTTTATTGTCATTCCTGATTGTTTTCATATAATATTTTGTAGAACTATTTATACGCCATAAGTTATTGATCACAATACAATAAAGATAAGTTTTAAGTATCAATTAATATATTGAATGTTTCTCCATCCCTTCCTCCATTATTATATTCTATTATATATATTAAAATAGACTCCTACATCTTCATTAAATATTGTACCACCTCATTCAAATATTGTCACATCAAAAAATATGATGTGGCACATCTAACAAATACTCTTCCTTTTTCTTATTATCGCAATTTGTTTTTATTACATTTTTTTCATATAATATTTTATAGAACTATTTATATGTCCTCATATATATA
>JBBPBR010000002.1:28255104-28270437 GCA_037974775.1 Cicer pinnatifidum
AACGAATGGTCCAAGTTTTGAATGTTTTAAAGATTTAGTTGGTACATTATCTCTCTCAAATTATTTTTCATTTTACCATATGAATCTAATAGTACATGAAGCTTGAGTTTTCGAGTTGGTATATGTTTTCTTTTTCTAGTTTTTTATACTCCATCTTAAGATTTTTCCTTTTTATCATAGCAACAATGTATCAGGCATGTATGTATGATTATATTGCTTTTGAGGAAACAAGAGTAGCTATGTGTTTTGATACCAAAAGATGGTTTATTACAATTGTATGTATGTAACTATTTAGTTTTTTAATATAATTTACATCAATGTATGTAGCTAATTAATGATTGAGTAAATACGATGGCTGAAAATTATGTATGCTACTTCCAGATGCATTCATGTTTCTGAATTATAGGAAGAGAATTTTTATTGACAATTTGATTTTTAAAATAAGGGGAAATTGTATTCATGTTTTCTGGATATTCTTTAAATGACATATTTTTTTTAGTTTCGAAAAAACACTCATTTCTTTGTATTTACGGGAAAAACTGTATCAAACAATTTTTCTCCATACTTTCATCTATTCTTGTCATTTACTATATAACACGACTAAAGTTTTCGCTTTAATTTGTAGATGTACGATCATTAATTTAATATTTGTAATTTTGAAAGTTATAATTATGTTCTTAGTGACACAATCGAAATATGTAATGACAAATTGAGTCGTAAACGTCACTGGAAAAAAAATGTTGGAAAATAATTATATTATTGTGTGAATTTAATAATTTGTTGAAGTCCTACATTGAAAAGAAATTTTTTTTAAATTTAAGTGGAAAGAAACTTGTTAAGTCCCACATTGGAAAGAAATAATTTTGAAATCCCACATTGGAAAACTCTAGTATTTTGAGTAGTTTCAAATCTATACATACTAAAGTCCCACATTGCTTAGAAAACAAATGTGAGTTTCCTTCCATCACTATATAATGAGCTTCAAACTATTGTGAGAAGTACACCAAAGTTGGATGTTTTTCCCAACTTTCTCTTTTCTCCCTCTTATATTCTGCTCGCCAAATTTCGAGCCACTTCTCCCCTTTCTTTCTGTCCCTTTCAGTTTAGAGCGGTAATTATACCGTAGTTTCTTTCGGTTTAGAGCGGTTATTATACCGTAGTTTCTTTCGGTTTAGAGCGGTTATTATACCGCAGTCCCTTCGGTTTTTAGAGTGGTTTTTATACCGCAGTCCCTTCGGTTTTTAGAGCGGTCATTATGCCGCAGTTCCTTCCGGTTTTTAGAGCGGTCGTTATGCCGTAGTTATGAGTGGTCGTAGTACCATATTGAGAATGATTTTAATCGTCATATTGAGAATGAATTTAATCGTCATATTGAGAGTGACTTTAACCGTCATATTGAGAGTGACTTTAATTGTCATATTGAGGGTGTAATTCTAGAACGGTTTTCTACAGTGCAGTAGAACTCCGATACAGTGATCTGGGCTGTTTTATCCTAGGGACTTCGTGGTTGATAGTCTACCTTGCACAAGTGGTTGATAGTCTACCTTGCACAATTTGGGCAGTGCCGCGAAACGTCTTAAAGAGAGCGACCTAGTCCGCGACTCAACCCAGTAATATCTTCGGTGACATAAATTGTGAATTTTAAATAGTTTTTGAAACTCAAAATCCAACAATTTTAAGACGTTTCTATCTGCCATGTCAACCAAAGATATTACTGGATTTGGTTCTGTTGCCTCTGATTTTAATAAACTGTTTCAGTTTAAAGCAAATGATAAGAAAGCTAGAGAATTAACCCATCGGAAAATAATGATAAGAATTATATTCTTAATGGAGTTGCTGATGATCTGTATAACTACTACAGTTCCAGCAATACTGGTAGAGATATTTCAGATGCTCTGAATGAGTATGTAGTGAGCTACTACCCAGAGTATCAGATGACGGATCAACGGAGGCACACTACCGTACAATTCAGAAGATAACTCATGGGATCATCTATTAAGGTACGTCACTCGTGACATATTTAAATTTAGTGTTGAAATTTAATATGTCTCTTTATGTTTGATTGTTGAAATCAATAAAATGTATCTTTTTGCTTGCATGTTGTGTGATTATAATTTTTTACATGCTATACTGTGATGCGAACACATTTGATTTCAAGATTAAGTAACTTAGATTTATTTCCACAGTTATAGTTAAATGATTTTGAAAAATGTGATTTTTGTAGTCAAGCTAAAATAATAAAGAGTTCACATAAATTTGTAGTTAGAGAATCTGAGTCTTTAGATTTATTACACTTTGATACATGTGAACATGATGGGAAAGCTAACAAGAAATGAAAAAAAAAAATGAAATGCTTGACATGTTAAGAATCTTTGTAACTAAAATTGAAAATCAATTTAGTAGAAAGATTAAAAGGTTTCAAGTATGATTCTAGTTCGTTTAAATAAGTTTTATAAATTGTCTAGAATTATGTTGAACAATTGCACCATAATTGCTTGATGTGAATGGTAAAGTTGAAAAGAAAGGAAATATAACTCTTATTGAACTAGTTATTGCTAGTATGTTTAATTATATTGTTGCATCTTATTAGTGTGCAAAAAATTTATTGCTTATCTGTTATGTTTTGAATAGAGTTCTTAAATTTAAAAACAAAACATCTCCTTATGAGATAGTGAAGAAAAGACAATCGAACTTGTCTTATTTTCAAACATGGGGTGGTCTGACTTATGTCAGAATCCCCGATCCCGAGCGAATTAAACTCGCCAGTAAAGCCTATGAATGAGAATTCATTAGGTATGCGGTAAAGAACAAAGCGTATAGGTTTTATGACCTAAATGCAAAAGTGATCTTAGAGTCAAATGATGTTGACTTCTATGAAAATAAATTCCCTGTAAAATGGAGAAATAGTGGGGGCAGCGAACCAAGTTACGTTCCTATTACAAGAAGCACTGAAAGCAGCAAACAAGGTGAAACAGAAACTCGAAGAAGTAAGAGAGTTAAAGTTGCTAAAGATTATGGACCAGAATATATGGTCTATAATTTAGAAGAGGATCATGCAAATCTTAAAGAAGCTCTGTTATCTTTGGATGCAGATCTATGTCAAGAAGCTATAAACGATAAAATGGACTCTCTAGAGTCTAACAAGACCTGACATTTAGTAGACTTGTCTCCTGGTTGCAAACTAATAGGTTGTAAATGAATTTTGAAAAAGAAACTAAAACCCGATGGATGTATTGATAAGTACAAGGCACGCCTTGTAGCCAAGGGTTTTAGACAAAGAGAAAATATAGATTTCTTCGACACTTTCTTACCAGTCACTAGACTAACATCCATTAGGGTGCTTATATCACTTGCGTCTATTTATAACCTGGTGATACACTAGATGGATGTTAAAACAACTTTTTTTTTAATGGTGACCTGGAAGAAGAAATTTATATGAAACAACCTGAAAGTTTTGTAACTCATGGACAAGAAAACAAAGTCTATAAGTTAGATAAATCTCTATATGGTCTTAAACAAGCTAATAAGAAATGGCATGAAAAGTTTGATAACTTGATTAAATCGAATGAGTTTAAAGTGAATGAAAGTGACAACTGTATTTACTACAAAGTTGAAAATGATATTTGCACTATCATATGTCTCTATGTAGACGACATACTCATATTTGATATAACATTTTGAAATCATGCTATAACATTTTGAAATCATTGTTGTGTAACAACTTTGATATGAAAGACCTCGAAGAAGCAAATGTAATCCTTGGAATCAAGATTACTAGGTCAGAAAAGGGAATTTCTTTGGATCAATCTCACTATGTTGAAAATATCCTAAAGAAATATAAATACTTTGACTGTAAACCTGCTTGCACACCATACGATCTAAGTTTGAAACTTTTCAAGAACACTGGTGAAGGTGTTAGATAAACTGAATATGCGAGCATCATTGGCAACCTCAGGTATGCCACTGATTGTATTAGACCCGACATTGCCTATGTTGTGGGATTGTTGTGCAGGTTTATCAATAGACCTAGTGTGGAGCATTGGCACGCTATGGAAAGAGTCATGAGATACATTAAAATGACCATGAGTCTTGGATTACATTATCAAAGATTTCCTATAGTCCTTGAAGGATACAATGTTGCTAATTGGAACGTCTTATCAGATTACTCCAAAGCAATTGACGACTATATTTTAATATAGTGAGTGGTGTTGTATCTTAGAAATCGAAGAACAGACGATATTGGCTCAGTCTATTATGGAGTCTGAAATGATAGTACTAGCTACTGCTACTGCTAGTGAAGAATCAAGCTGTTTGAGATGCTTGCTAGCAGAGATCCCAATATGGGAAAAACCTATGACAGATGTGTTGATCCACTGCAATAGTACCGCGGCTATTGCGAAGATTGAGAATCGTTATTACAACGATAAGAGACGACAAATTTGTCGTAAGCACAACATTGTTAGAAAGTTATTTACTAAATGAGTTGTTATAGTGGATCATGTATGCACTGATGAGAATTTGGCAAATCTTTTGACGAAAAGATTTAGCTACAGAGAAAGTCATAAATACATCCAAAAGGATGAGACTAATGCCTATAGAGTCATTCATGATGGTAACCCGACCTAAAAGACTGGAGATCCCAAGAATTAGGTTCAATGGGTAATAACAAGTCGTTGAGTGATATGAGATGAACATGCTATTATAAATTAGAGAAGCATGATTCCTGAAGCGATGATAGGATGAGGTAATAGAAACTCTTAATGATATATATACTCTACGTGGAGGGAGTACCTAGCTACAGGAGTACTCTTGATAGACTCACCTATGTGAATGTGGAAGTGGGGCCGCTTCCTATGGAATTTCGAGGCAGAATTCCTAGAGCGTTCACTATACTGGGATACACGTGCAGGGCCATTAATGCACGGGCTTTTGAGAATACACCCTATGAAAAGGTTGTGTGTGGGTTTGATGTCAGAGATAGAGTTCAAGACTACGAGTCACTCTTGTTGAATCTGAATCTTACTTACTATGCAAAGGTTCAAGTCAATAGACACCTTTGTTTATGCACAATCTTATAGAAGCATTTGCTATGCAAAGGTTCAAGTCAAGAGACACCTTTGTTTATGTACCATCTTATAGAAGCGTTTGACACTATTTCAGAAACATTTTTTTAAATTCAAGTGGGGGATTGTTGGAAAATAATTATATTATTGTGTGAATTTAATAATTTGTTGAAGTCCCACATTGAAAAGAAATTTTTTTTTAAATTTAAGTGGAAAGAAACTTGTTAAGTCCCACATTAGAAAGAAATAATTTTGAAATCCCACATTGGAAAACTCTAGTATTTTGAGTAGTTTCAAATCTATACATACTAAAGTCCCACATTGCTTAGAAAACAAATGTGAGTTTCCTTCCATCACTATATAATGAGCTTCAAACTATTGTGAGAAGTACACCAAAGTTGGATGTTTTTCCCAACTTTCTCTTTTCTCCCTCTTATATTCTGCTCGCCAAATTTCGAGCCACTTCTCCCCTTTCTTTTTGTCCCTTTCGGTTTAGAGCGGTAATTATACCGTAGTTTCTTTCGGTTTATAGCGGTAATTATACCGTAGTCCCTTTCTGTTTTTAGAGCGGTTATTATACCGCAGTCCCTTCGGTTTTTAGAGCGGTTATTATACCGCAGTCCCTTCGGTTTTTAGAGCGGTCATTATGTCGCAGTCCCTTCCGGTTTTTAGAGCGGTCGTTATGCCGTAGTTATGAGTGGTCGTAGTACCATATTGAGAATGATTTTAATCGTCATATTGAGAATGACTTTAATCGTCATATTGAGAGTGACTTTAACCGTCATATTGAGAGTGACTTTAATTGTCATATTGAAGGTGTAATTCTAGAACGGTTTTCTACAGTGAAGTAGAACTCCGATACATTGATATGGGCTGTTTTATCCTGGGGACTTCGTGGTTGATAGTCTGCCTTGCACAATTTGGGCAGTGCCGCGAAACGTTTTAAAGAGAGCGACCTAGACCGCGACTCAACCCAGTAATATCTTCGGTGACATAAATTGTGAATTTTAAATAGTTTTTAAAACTCAAAATCCAACAAAAAAATGTTATGTGCAACTTTATTAATGAATACAAAAGAGATAATTAAAATTGGAAAACTAGAATGGTGAAATGTCATATGAGGAGACCTCATAAGAGGTAGATGTAATTTCCTCTTAAAACAACAAATAAAATGAATTTCATGAACACTGCTGCACTTTATTCTTCCAAACCACCATAGTGATAATGCAATTATCAATTGCTTTTAGAAGAGACTAAAAAGGTACAAAAATGTTATAGGGACTAAATTTGAGAGATTTGTAACACTATTGAGAGTAAAAATATATTTAAGTAATTTGTAAATACTACCTCAACAGATAAAAATATTAAGTTGAATATATATTTCAGATTTAGACTATATATCGCAGTTGTGTTTATTAATTTCTAATAATAGATGTTTAATTTCTTAGTTTTAGAGATATTGACACTTGATTTCATTTTATTAGCCATTTCTATGAGGCTCTTTGTGACGGTGGAATTCACACCTTCATTGATGAGAGAGCTTTAGGGAACTAAAATTAGTACTTTTTAAAAACTAAAATGTTATAAGAAGAATTAATATATAAGACTTTATACATTATGTAATTCACTTGTACCATGACTAGTTCAAAGATTAAACTGTGAATATGATTAAGCTTTTTGCTGCATTTGATTATTTAGCGTTTACTGAATTTTTAGTTTATCTATAGACATAAACACTTCTGAGACTATTTCAAATAAAATTAAGATAACTTACAAAAAAAGTTCATAATTTATATGAAAACCATTTCACTTTATTTTATTTTTTTGTTATAAAAATAACTTATATATAAGTAGTTCTCATATAATAAGTGCTTATACTGTAAACACTTAGTCAAGTTGTTTATCCAAAGAGGGCCTACAACAAGATCTTGTTCAGAGGTCGCCATCCCACAGCTCTTCCAAGGATTTGTAAAGTCCACTTTCAGATACAAACATTTCAGCTTTGTACAACCTGCATTGTGGAATCTTATTGATTTTGTCCAATTCCTCTTTGTTCAGTTTCCAATCAAATATTTCAAGGTTTTGTTTCATCCTCTCTTTGTTGAAGCTTTTCACAATTGCACTTGTCCCTTGTTCATGTATCCATCTTAGTGTTATCTGCATGATATCCAATATAGATACTGAGTTTAAGCATAATAGTCATCACAATACAGTAGTGTACATTAGATGTTTGAATTATTAAAATAGTTTTAATATAAAAGCATTTATTTTAAGGTTTTTAAAGAATTGGTTCATGATATGGTATTAGCACCTTCATGAGAAAGAGTTTGATGAGATCCTTAAACACTATTACATGAGGAGACTTGTTAGAGAAATGTATTACTGGCCAAGAGAGTTTATAGAAATAAGTTGAAATCAACTTACAGACATTTCATAAATTATTTCAGTAAACTCTTTCAATTAGTCTCACAAGTGTTTATGTCATTGAATATAGTTTGAAATATAAAGTTAAGTGCACCTGAGCTACACTCTTCTTTCTAGCCTCAGCAATTTCCTGAAGAATTGGATTCTCCATCACAGCATTAGAACCCCAAAATACTTTGTATGCTCCTAGTGGCGACCATGCACTCACATGTATTCCTTTCTGCATGCAGAATTCTCTGAGTTTCCCTTGTTGCCATGATGGATTCATTTCCACCTAAAATCCAAAAATAAAAGACACAAAACTAATTGAGTGCATTTCATCATCTCTATGCAAGAATGAATCAACTAGTTCTAACTTCTTATACCTGATTAACTGCAGGAGAGATAGTTGCATTTTCTAAGAGTAGGGAGAGTTTTTTAATGCCAAAGTTGCTAACACCAATAGACTTTGCTAAGCCTAATCTATAGCAATCTTCCATAGCTTTCCATGTTCCTTTTATGTCAAAAGGTACAACATCTTCACCTGTGAAGTTAAAGCCTTCAACATCTTGTTTCAACCTCACTGGCCAATGAATCAAGTAGAGATCCACATACGCCAACTTCAACTTTCTAAACAATTCCAACAAAAAAAATATATTAGAGAAAGAAAAAACACAAACTTGAAAAGAAAAAGAAAGTTTGAGAATAATGCTTGCTTGAGGGTGGTTTTGAGAGCCTTGAGAACAAGGTCATGGTGAGCATCATTACACCATAACTTGGAAGTAATGAAAACTTCATCTCTATTTTTGATAAGGCCTAACTCTAAAGCCTTTGAAACAGCTTGTCCTAGAGATTCTTCAGTACCATATATAGCAGCAGTATCAAAATGTCTATAACCAATTTGAATTGCATCAACCAAAATTGAGGTGAGAGCTTCATTTGATGGAAGAGGAGTTGTTGCAGTTCCTAGTCCTATCATTGGCATCTTTTTCCCTGAATTTAGCATCACCTCAGGTATTTTCTTTGCTTCCATTTTCTCTTGTGTTAGTTCAATGCTGAAGCTTCTCAAAATTCACAATTGTCTCTTATGAATGTGAATTTGAGACTTTGAGTTGTGGCTATGTTGTGTCCACACCTTAAGGTTGCAGAAATATAAGTTCAAGACAAATTGTAAGCCACGGGTTGCATAAAAGAAAGTTCAATGTGCAGAGCTAGCTTTTATTATGGTGTTATTGACTATTTTGTCCTGTAATGATAAATGCATGGTCCCTAATATGAGTATTGTAAGGTAGTAATTGTTTCAAAAGTTTTGTTGATAACTTTGTTTTGATTAAGGTTGGTGGATTTTGTTAAATATATGACAAAATTCCACATCAAGTTCTCAATTATGGGTATATAGTAGAGTTATGCTATCTGTAGAAATATTGTCCATTCCTTTTTTTTCTCCAAAAACACCTAGTATCAAAGAAAAATTCATTAGCACTTACTATAGAATACTAATGCTGTTATATGTTATTATTTTACTAGTTAATATTCACACATTTATTGAAATTTAAGTGAGTAGTTAGTCCCACGTCAGTTAGAAACGAGTTAAGGTTTTGATGAAAATGCAGTATTCAAGTCTTTGTCATTAATATGTTGTTGATACCACAACTCCCTTGGAATCCCCAACAAGTGGCAGTATCTGAGTGCGGTTTGACTTGATGGGAGAGCGAGAACGAATTCTAGTATAGATCAATTATAGTGAAGTCGGTGACTCACTTATCAAAGAGGTTGTTGGAGTTCAAATGTGAGTAGTTATTCCAACATTGATTAGAAATGAGTTAAATGATATAAGACAAGGGAACTCATATTCTCATAGTTTTATGGTTTTGGGGGTGAAGATGTGGTTTTCAAGTCGTTTGTTGTTTTTACATATTTAAAACATTGTGCATGACCAATAAACTATATAACTGAGGCTCCATTTGAATGTCACACTCACACTCTTGTTCAACTCATGAAAATAGACCAAAACATGATTCCTCATGCTTATACATAATAATATAAGAGAAGCTAATAAAATGAAAATCAAATCATGAACTTTATTTTCTTATTGACTTTGAGGAAACATTCAAACATCATCATCCCAAAGTTCTTCTAAGGTCTTGCAGGATCCATTTTCTGATAGCCACATTTCTCCTAAGTATTGCCTTCTCTGTGGAATCTGCTTAATCTTTTCTAAATCATCTTCACTCAGCTCAAAATCAAATATTTCAAGGTTTTGTTTCATTCTCTCCTTGTTGAAGCTTTTAGCCATTGCACTTGATCCTTGTTGGTACACCCATCTGAGTGCAACCTGAAATCATAATGTGACCATCATGACATAAATTAGTATATGTTGATATGACTCATATATTCGCTGATAAATGGGTAGAAGCTCGAGTGTAGCGAGTGGAGCTCAAATAGGAAGGTAATATTTAAACAAAGTTTTGTAATCTATAGCCTTAATCCATTACATAATAGAAAAGCAAATAACATACTTTGTTGCTGTCGTAGATGTAGGCACAAATAGCTTAACTCTGTGATCACTGGTTGTGTTCTTACTCATTTATTTTCTAACTTTAGAACCGGATTTGTTATTGTAACATATAGCAACATATTTGTTAGTTATTTGTTGTTTAACAACTACTTGATCATGTTCTGGAATTTTCAATTAGTTTGTCAATTTGAAAATGAATAATAACAATGTTAGTTCTGCTAGACTAATTCCACTTGATCATTTCCATAGTTGATAGTGGTCTTATTTTTAGAATTGCTACTGTGAAATGTGTACATATTAAGAGAAAACATTTTTATGGCCTTTTAAATTAATACATAAATGTTTTGGCATTCTAATCATTTGGTTTGTGGTGTTAGAATAACTCATTCTTGTAACATTTTCATCAAATTAAATAAAACAAAATGATTAAGTCTTCTAATTTTTTAGCCTGCCAAACTTTTAAATAGTCAATAAGTCTCTTTTGATTCTTAACATTCAATTATCCTCAAGTGTTTGGTTGATTGCATCATATGAAATGACTTGTTTTTTTATAATTACTTGCTTATTTTTTAGAATTCTTCACATATATGTAGTCAAAGTTTAAGAATAGTTTCCTTGATTTTCTTGGTCATAATTTTCAATTACCTGAGCTATGGTTTTTCCTTTTGCAGCTGCTATATCTTGAAGGATTTGATTCTCCATGACAGCTCCTGAACCCCAAAATACCTTATAAGCTCCAAGAGCTGACCAAGCACTAACATGTATTCCTTTCTGCTTGCAAAATTCCCTAATTTTCCCTTGCTGCCAAGATGGATTCATTTCAACCTGAAAAAAAATAAAAAACCAAAATTTTACATCATAATCATGGCTTGGATTCTTTAAGTAAGGTCTCAGATTCAAGCATTGTGGATGGAAAAAATGTGGTTGGGTGGCCAGCCAACTATGATGCGTAGGTACGATATCAGTACCGGGTACGTGATACAGATTTTTACAAAAGTTTAAGATAAGGGTAAGTGATAAGAGCTTTTTATATAATGTAACATGATAGAGTTAAATTGTTCAATTCACACCAAAACCTCACAATAGAAGTTTAAAAGGTCAAAAAGTGTTTGGTTACAAAATCAAAGAAACTCAAATACACAAATAATAATGAAGTAAACCATAAGTTGCATTAGCAACTAAATAATGAAGTAAAAGAAAGCATCAATGAGTATATGGTACGTATATTAGTGCCGGGTAGATACCGGTACCAGTACTTCACCGGAAGTACTCATATTTTAGAGTCAGACAAATTCTCAAGTGGAAATTAGTCATTGACAAAACTGGTAAATATTTCAAACCAATAAAATGATTATAGAAAAGATCATAAGTGCCAAAATCCACATTATGATAAAAATGTACAAAGAAACAAATGAGTTGATCAAATTATGCTTCATACCTGATTGACTGCAGGGGTAATGGTAGCTATTTCCAAGAGTTTGGTGAGTTTTTTGGTACCATAATTGCAAATGCCAATAGACTTTGCTAAGCCTAACTTATAACACTCTTCCATAGCTTTCCATGTTCCTTCTATATCAAAGGGAAGCAAATCTTCCTTGGTGAATATTACAGGGTCTTCAAGATCATGTCTCAATCTCACAGGCCAATGAATCAGATAAAGATCCACATACTCCATCCCTAGTTTTCTGAACAAAATTGTACACAGCACATAAAAAGTATTTAAGTAACATAAATGCTTAGAAAATGAATGTGAAAAACAAAGCCTTTTATGTTTTCACTTTTATTTACAAAGTTTTGATCTATATAGCATCGACACTTTATAATGAAGGTGTTTCTGCAATCTAACACGTAATGGTGTCGGACACTAATATAACACTAACACGTATAATCACGTTCAATTACTTTTACAAATTATTATACAACGATGTGTCGGTGTCATGGATATGTGTGTCAATGTTTCATAGGCTATCACATTATTTTCAATATTTTCCAATTTTCAAAGACTTATATTGGAAGCACTCAAAATAAAGAATTATATATATATACACTTGGGTGAAGTAACTATTTGATGAGTTACTCCGTTTTATAACTCAATATAAACGATGAATTTCACCGATCTAGCTATTAAATCAAAATCAAAAGAAAACTAATTGAAAACAATGTGGTAGTTTTCCAATTTTGTAATTAATAGTAAAACCAGAAAATGAATATTGAAATACTTTTACAAAGTAAAGTGCTTAATATTAATGCTAAGAAAGTAAATGTGTTAAACAATCCTTTATGTTTTCACTTTTGTGTACAAATTTGTCACCTATGAAAGACTGACACTTTAAAAAGAAGACGTGTCTCCTATTAATCACTGATACTGACACGTGTAACATTTAATTATTTCTATTTTACACATTATTAAAAGTGTTAGCATGTCAATGTCTGGTCCAATTTGTGTATGTGCTTCTTACATTATCACCTTATTTTCAATCTTTTCTGTTTTCAAAGATATGCAGATATAGCAGAGAAAACAAAGAATTTTCCTATACAAACACAAAAAATGGAAAACCGGTTGAAAATGGTAGTTTTGTAATTAAAAGTAAAAGTAAAAATAAAAAATATCATCATAAAGTAAAATTACTTTATATTAGCAAAATTCAGAAGAAACAAAACAAATAAAGGAAAGAGATTATAGATTTATAGTTCCTTACTTTAAAGATGTCTTGAGAGCTGGAACAATAAGATCAAAGTCTGCATCAGTGTTCCATGGCTTTGAAGTAATGAAAACTTCATCTCTACTCTTAATAAGCCCTTTTTCTATAGCTTTTGCCACAGCCATACCTATAGCTTCTTCTGTTCCATAAACAGAAGCAGAATCAAAATGGCGATATCCAACTTCAATTGCATCAACAAAGATTGAAGCAAGAACATCATTTGTTGGACGAGAATCTGCTGATGTTCCCATTCCTATGACTGGCATATTGTGTCCTGAATTCAACAATATTTCTGGGATTTTCTTTGCTGCCATGTTTTGTTTTTCTCTTTGGTTTTTATGAGACTATGGTACAAAATATGTTTGATTGGTAATTAGTGGCAATCTACATCTTTATAATGTGGTTTGTGCTTTGTGGTGGGAAAAGTGAACAACTTATTTCAAAAGATAAGACGAATTATTATGAGATATAAAGTTGGTTTCGTGGCAGGATTTCTTAATTATTAACATTAAGCATAAAAAAGGCGAGAAATTTTTCAACTATAAATCAGTTATGTAAGACTTTTAACCCATTTTTTTTTTTTTATATATAAAGCAACATATACTACTAACAAATTTTTATATATAAAGTAGAGATTTTAAGTTCGAATTTATATCACTATGAAAAATGTGTTATGTCATCATTATTAATTGAAGAAGGTTATAAATTCTATCAACACATTTCTTTACGTCTAGAAATGACCATTAAAACATAAATCAAATAGTATAATATATAGGAAATAGTCCACCATAAATTACATATACTAACATCGAACATTAATATGTGTCGTATAAATTACATATACTAACATCGGACACTAAGATGTGTCGTATACTAAAATATGTCTTTGATCAAAAGTGTCGATAATAGCCCAACCTATTTTAAGTTATCTCATTCTATAATTTGGTTAGCGATAAGTTAATTTTATAAAAATGGCTTATTAAAGTGATTGAATTGTGTTGTTAATTTTTTTTATCAAGCTTGCATCTACTAATGGTTTACTTTAAAATAATGAAAAGGAAAAGTGATAGTGGGAAGAGGTCGGCACTTGTGACATTTTTTGGGGTATTGTGTTGTGTCTTGGGACATTTGGTACGAGGTTATTGGTCCACGTTTGTGGCTATGTTGCATGGCTAACTATCCAACAAAACTCTCAATTGACATGACAAAAATATCAATTATTGTACTTTTAAATTTGAGGGTTTTTTTTTCTTCCTAACCTTGAATTTTTAAAAGAAATAAGCTCGAATTGTTTGAAGATTGAGATAAGTAAAATTTAAGTTACAAATACTTCATAAGAATTTATAATTAATTTATTTTAACTAAAAATTATTAATTGTTAAGTCAAACTATTTAGTTTTAAAATTTAAAGACATTCAATATTGTTTTTTTTTTATATAAATATAAATTAAATACATTAATTTTTTTTAATTCAACTGTTTTTTATACAAAAGAATATATAAAATATTTCACAAAAATAAATTATATATATTAATATGTACAATTATTTGTAGTTACTATTTATAAATTTTAAATAATAAAAAGGGAAAGTGATAAAGTAAAGAGGCTGTCGTGCTGCAGTTGCTACACTTGGATATCGTGTTGTGTCCACTCGTTGGGATATTTGGTTCTCATTTAAAGTCTACAATTTGTGTTGGTATCCTCTCTTTTTCTAAGTAGACATGTAGAGTTTAATTACTATAGTATAATAAATATTTAATTCAAATCTTCTAAAATCTAATTTATAATATTAGGTCATGAACTATATTGTTGACACTTCATTAATTCTATATTATGTAATCAAAATTGTGTTATATCAAATATAATCTTACGTGGCACCTCTCACAACGCATATTTTAAACAATTTTCTCTATTAAATCTATTGAGAAATTCATTGCAGTTGTTTTTTAGGCTTCAACTTCCTCTATCCTCGCCACCCCTCGCAAAATGTATCAAATTTCAATAACAACGTTTTTTTTTTCCTAAGTTTGGAGTAATTAAATTCAAAATTTATTTTTCAGTAACCATTTGAAGAATTAACTTAGTTATTTAAAGACTCTAATTAGTTTCACAAATTTATAAGTTTTTAGATCGGTAAATCAAAGTGTCATAAATCTTAAAAAAAATTTAATAAGTGATTTTGATTTTGTTTGTTGTTATGTGATCAATAATTCGAAAAGCTGTTAACTATATTATTTTCTTGCCAATTAAAATTATTCTTAATCAATAAATTAATACCAATTTTTTTGTTTCTATTTATTTTCACACAAACACTTTTCTTAATTATTTGTATTATATTTAAACTTTATATATTGATCAATAAAGAGTCGTCTTTTTTTATTTATTGAGTTTGTAATCTAAGAAATCATCGATTAAAGTATGAAGGGAGTTTTGACATTTGAATTGTTTAGAACGATAGTGGATAAAAGTGAAATATGCTATATTTTATCTATATTAGACCATTTCTTGATGTGCCATTTTTTATTCAAATTGATGATGATATGTTTGATGTTCGATCAATTGATTAGATTATTATTTATGACGATAATTTGATCATTAATGTGTAGATTGTCTTTTTTTTATAACTACCATGTCTATGTTTTTATAA
>JBBPBR010000002.1:28289375-28302667 GCA_037974775.1 Cicer pinnatifidum
AAAAAAAAAAAAAAAAAAAGCCATCAAAGACCTGACAATTATTTTCAAATATATTTAATTAGTAAAATTATTGTTGCCGTCGTATTAGAAAAAACTCAAATTTTACGGTTGAAAATAGATAAGATCTTAAAAGAGTTTATAAAAAAATATAAATCTCATTTTACTAGTCGATTTTGTAAATATTAATTAGATTAATATAAAAATTTAATAAATTCAAGTATAGATTATACACTCACTTGATTAAGAGCTGGGGGAATAGTAGCATTTTGTAGAAGTTGAGAAAGCTTTTTTGATCCAAAATTGCTGACACCAATAGACTTTGCTAAACCTAATTTGGAGCACTCTTCCATGGCTTCCCAAGTCCCTTTTATGTCAAAAGGAAGGACATCTTCTTTTGATAAATTGTCTTCAATTCCACCATGTCTCAATCTCACTGGAAAATGTATTAGGTAAAGATCCACATACTCAAGTCCCAACCTCCTAATAAAATGTTCAAAAATTAGAAAAAGAAAAGTGAGCAATAACCACATGATAAAATAAGAGTATAATTTTGATATGTTGTTTGTATAAAAAGATTTACATGATCAATAAATTACAATCATTTATATATACGATATTTGATGTATGTATAATTAATGTCAAACTTTTTTAATGATTTGATCGTTATGATTGATTGACAGTGTAAAAAAAAGTTTGAATGATTTACAAAAGTGAGTTTCTAAGTGCAGGGAGGACAAGGTCAGGATGAGCATCAGTGCACCAAAGCTTCGTCGTGACGAAAATCTTGCCGCGGTTTTTTATAAGACCTTGGTTTAGCGCTTGTTTTATAGCTAGGCCAAGGGCCTCCTCAGAACCATAGAGAGTCGCCGTGTCGAAGTGGCGATAGCCGGCTTGGATAGCATCGACGAAGGCAGCAATGAGCTCATCATTTGGCGGGAGAGGCAGTGCTGCGGATCCGAAGGCAAGCATAGGCATTTTGTGACCAGAGTTTAGCAACACTTGTGGAACTTCCTTTTGTTCCATCAATGTATTGTTTGTTCTAAACAGTTATGAAACTTTCACATTCAAAACATATTTATACTCATATTTTTACAAGCAGTAATTGATCCTAACACAACAATCTAAACTTGTGTTTGTTTCTACTGTGATTAAAATTGATAATAATTATATGTGAATTTAATATAAAATTATTTACGTTTAGATATTTTCAAATAAAAAAGTGCGTTGAATAATAAATTTTAATAAAAAATCACGTTTGAACTCAAAAACTACAAATTTTAGCTAGAATCAATTATGGAGACAAAATCAATTATGATCGGCAGCTCCTTCAAAAGTACAACCAAATATATTTTGAATTCTATTTATATATATATATATAAAAGTGTTCTACAATAGATTAAAGTTTAAAAGTCATTCGAAATTTTTACGACAATTGACATATTATTCACATGTATAAGTTAACAATGTCTTTATGATTAAGACAATGACTCAATTGATTTTAATTCAATAAAAATAAGAAAAAATGAATAGATCTCTTAAAACTCAATTCGACGAATTGATCAATCAGATCATTGTCTTAACCAAAAATATGTGGAGAATCTCTAGCCTATATTTCTAATCAATTTCGTTGACTGCGGTTAAAATTTCAAATAACTATTAAAAATAGAATGTACTCTACATTAGACCATCTTTTAAGGTGGTCCCCATTGGCACAAATCATCTCCCTATGACACCTAAATGAATTTACCCTTTTGTTTTTTTTGTCATTTTTTCCTCCACATATTTGTAATCCTGGATGGGGATATCATTAATTACTAGTTTAACCTTACATACATATGGACCCTTAATAATTGGTTTCTACTCAATAATCGTGACCAATTCTTATCCTTCTCTAACACTAAATCCTTATCTTATGCAAAATCATCCAAATGTGGATGGATATCCAATTCATTCCTATGATTTCCTTTCCCCTAATTACAACACCTATGCTCCATCCATGTCTACCTTCAATGAACCAATACTTATACAGAAGCCATTGCGAGAGAATTAATCTAGTGCAATTAATTAATTTAATCTACACTGGTGCAAGTTAATGTATGTGGTGATTTGTTTTGGAATTGAATAAAATATCTATTGTTTTATAATACTTCAAAAAGAAATAACATAAGAACCTTTGCCTAATTATGTCTACATGCAACTTAAAACTAATTGGTTTTAAAGGGGGCAAAACCAGGGACAGAGCCAAAAATTGAACATTGGAGGACTAAGTCCAAAAGCAAATTAATAAAGAAAAGTTCATTTTTTAGTGCTATCGTATACATGTAATTTTTTTATTAAAAAAATATGTAGATGCAATTTTAAAATTTATAAGAAAAACAAAGTGAATTATTTTTTCTTTATCTATCTTTCAACTTTTAAAAATAGTCTTTTTGTTAAATTTAGAAAAAACTATATTGTACATAGAATTTCCATTGTAAATTTATGATAATCGTGCAAAAAAGTATTTTAATTCAAAAGTGAAAAATCCTAATAATGTTACACTATAAAGACACACAATGTTTGTCACTAAAACATAAATTCTGTAGGTAAAGATAAATAATACTTTGAGTGACACTCAAATTTACTATCAACTTTAAGGGAGCGTCTTGCTACACTATAAAGACTGTCAATAAAAACTAGATAAATATTAATAAAGAATTAATCTATTTCTAAGGTATTGTCTGTCACTAAAACCTAGAAATATATAGATACAGAATTAGTCTATTCCTACGGCATTGTCTGACACTAAAACATATTATTTATTAAATTAAATTTATTTTATCTCCCTATTAATTTTAATTCTAAATTATTAATATCAGTAAATTAAATTTAAAATTTTAATTTATTTTTATTAATTAATACCATTGAAACATACAATAAAATATAATTTAGTTTTAATAATTCTATTAAATGCATGATACTTGGATTCCTAGCATTTGAATTATAGTACTAACATGAGTATCGTATCCTTGTGACAATATTGTAATGAAATTAGATGATAAAAAATATATTTCTCCACTAATTAGATCATAAAATCTTTACAAAAGTGATATATTTCTTTACTTATGAATAAATTCTTATCTATAGTACTAAATGCATGATACTTGGATTCCTAGCATTTGAATTATAGTACTAACATGAGTATCGTAACCTTGTGACAATATTGTAATGAAATTAGATGATAAAAAATATATTTCTCCACTAATTGGATCATAAAATCTTTACAAAAGTGATATATTTCTTTACTTATGAATAAATTCTTAATTTCAACTTATTCTAACATTTTCTCTAAAATCTCTCCTTCCATGTTTTTAGAATCTATCTTTGAAAATCTATCATTTCCATTATTCTTTGTCCTACAACACTTGCTTTTGAGAAATATTTCAGATTTGATAAACCAACTCCTAAAACCCTGTCAACAATAAAAGATATATATAATTAACAAAAATTATAAATACCAAACAATCATAAGGTAATAAGCTTTGAGGGTACAATCTTTTGAAGTTTGTAATGTATAGTGGTTGTGTTTTCAGTTGTAAAAGCAAATTGCACTAATTTGAAAGTGCTTGAAGAACAGACTCATAAATATTTATTATGATCATCACATTCAACAATATAAAAAAAAAATGACAGCCCCAAAAAGACTAAAATTTTGTTGCATAATATTAATCCTTTAGACATTTCATGGTCAAGGCAATGTAATATTGTACATGATATCATTTAGAAATGTATGTAATCAAAGTTGTACCACACCTATCATCCAATTAAGATAATGTGGTTGGAGATCATAGAATTGTATTATTAAGTGTATATTACTGAATCACAAGGGTATTTGAATATGTGGTAGATTGATAAGGAAAGGAATAGTAGTATCATCACAGATTTATAATATTAGTTGAGAAACACATGAAGAGTATGTACTATTGATAGTTGAGAGACATGGAAGACCCAAACCATTGATACTAAATAGTTACTACTATCTAACTATGTTGTGATTGCATTTTATTTCCCATTCAGAATAATATAGGCATTCAACAATTTTCATGGCAGTTGTTCTGACCTCATAATAGTTCTCATCCTATTTATCAACAAATGCAGACTCTGCCAAGTCGATGGATCAAGCAGGAGCAGCAGCTTTGTTTTGACACTCTTGGTGCTCATCCGCAGGGTCGTTGTCAGCAACTATACCAGCACCAGCTTGAAGGTACTCAATCCACTCGCGCCGTTGGTTTAGGTCTTTGTATGAGTACATTGTGTCATACCTTGTTTCGGTTGGAAATACTATTGTCTTCAGAGCTAGAGCAATGTCCATGTCGCCTGAGAAAGAAATGTATCCAAATCCTCCACTATAAGGCCCTCGTATTGCCACCTCCAATTCGTCGATTAATTGCATGGCCCAGCCAATGGACGGTTCACAATCTTCTTCTGTTCACGACAAGATCATGATAACTATTCACTTATAATATATTTTCCATTAAGATTTGTGATAAACATTCAAGTGACCAAGTAAGAAGTATCAATTAATTTAAAAATCTAATCTAACTATGTATGAAAACATACATTCTTAATACGCGCAAGAATCTCTGGACTAGAAGCAACCATAATACATCCCCTAGCCTGTTTACAAAAAACATGATCATCATCAAAACATGAAAGAGATGAACATTGACATTACCAAATGAATTATTTTTATATGTTATATAGAAATAAATCTGCAAATAAGTCATATATGAACTTGGATTCAGAACTCTCAATGCTCTATAGACGTCAAATGGATCAGGGAATGTTCTTCGTTCAAATCTTTGACTTAATACAATCTGGAAAATATCTCCTGCTTTGATACGTTCTTTTGCCTGAAGGACTGCTTTCTTGTATGCATCAGATGTCATGTTTGATTCCTTTAAAGGAGTACCGAAATGAAGAGTTTGCAAATCCACAGAGCCGGGAGCATATTTAATTGAATGTGCAAACTGCCAATGGTTTTGCAATTTGGGAAAATGGTTGAAGACTGTAAAAGTACTAGCAGCTGATGAAGCCAGTCCAGCTGCAGTGGGGAAGTTGTTGAAGGGAGGTTCTTCATTGTACACTGTAGCTTGGCCTAATGCAGGTAAGAGAGTTTGCTCAGCATATCCAATTTGCAACTTTAAGGAATATATACCACAATAATTAATTATTTCACTAAGTATGTTATCATAACCACTCCGAGGAACTTCACTAATGAAACAAGATATCATCAACGAAAGTAATTTAACATCAAACAGGATCCGAAGACAAGTAAATTACAACACTGCTGCAATTTTGTGATTTTGTATTAGTACTTGTGTTGTATTACAACATTGCTGCAATTTTCTAGAATTATTATTGAGTGAATGAGATAATTTAGTGTTTATGCATTGTTCTCTAGGGAGAAAACGTTCTTCATATATATTATATAATATACTCCAAAAATATGTCTGTAAATACCTCAATCAAAATGGTTAAACTATAGATCAGGGATGTGAAGTCAAAATAACCAGGATACCTGACAGTTCGTCAGCATTTGGAGAAGCTGGTGGCAAACCAGAACTTGGTCCAATAGTAAGACCCTGCGTCACATTGTCATTTCCAATGAAAATAAAATAACCTAATCTCAACAATCAAACATCTAATGCAATGAGATAACGCAACATCACTTATAACGGTACGTGAAGGAGGAGTGGCGATTTGAGACTTGATCTGTTTTTCTTCAATTTACTGTTTAAGTAATCCAGTTTCGCATCAGTTTCACATCTTTAAATGATGTTAATTTTGAAGCTGTTGTTTCTATTACAAGAATACTCTCCTGCCCACTAAATTTATTAATATACTGAGGTTTTTGTATACACTAACACCCATCTTTGTCTATTTACAAAATCATGTAGCCTTAATAGATATCTTAAAGGAGACAATACAAATACTTCCACAACATTATTTAATTTCCTTAATTCAGTTCTCTTACAATATAAAAAAGTTCAGCTGAGTTAATTAGTTTACTTAACTGTCTATGAAGTGTCAGTTTAATGTACTAAAAGTTTAATGATCATTAATATAATAATAATTATTATTAATAATTTCCGTTTCTCAATTTTTTTTTTAAATTTAATTTCGTTCACACTTACAATTGTTAGAAAAAGCTTCAAGATTTAAAGAATACCGGACAAAGCTGAAGCTTCAGTGTGTGTAAGCATTGCAGAGAATCCTCTCACTTTCTTCACTGCAAAAATTAATTAAGTTCAATTAATTTAAATATTGATTAATATGATTTATGGATAAAAATGATTGGTGTGAAGTATGATGAGAGTGATGGTAGTAATAACCATGGAATGATTGATGCGTGTAAATAGTATGAACCTCAGCAATTTGATCTGAAATTTCTGTACTACTACTACAAATAAGAAGAGAAGCTACAACAATAGTCATTAAAATATTAAAGATCTCTAAAGGATTTTATGAAGCCAAATGAATGCAAATATTGATTTTTACTGTTTATGTTTAGATTCCTTCCCACATCCAAATATCGATGAAGTTTGTTACTTGACTAAAAAAATGACACAATCTGCATTATTGTAGCATTACATTGATAGATGTTTTCATCAACTTTACAGACATATTCATATTCATAGCACCAATATGCATTACACAAAACTCAACTATCTTTGCATTTACCTTCTCATCTTGCAACTTCCTTTGAAGATAAAGTTTGCATTTACCTTCTCATCTTGCAACTTCCTTTGAAGATAAAGTTTGCACATCAGCCGTATGGATGGTGTGACAGATAGTCTCTTATCGTAGTCTAGCCTTAAGAGGACTTCTCATTCAAGACGATGCAACTTCCACCCTGACTTCTGAATATCATAAATAAAACTATAGCAACAATTATATTCACAGAGTCACAGGGTAAATAAATATCTTAACCCAATTATAGTTTTTCACTATTTGTAAAAAAAAAAAAACAAAAGAACTAATTTTCCACTGAACACCATATCAATATTGTTGTTTCACTATCTACTGTGTTATGTAAATCAACAATCCTCATGCTTCTATTTCTGTTATATATATTAGCCTTCCAAAAAAAATATATAAAATTCCAGTCTATAGAAACACATTGGTTCTGTTGTTTTGTATTTACAAAGATTTGTATCATGTTAACAAGCTAGTTTGGTGTAAGAATATTTGAAAAGAGGAAACAAGTAATGCAAGACCTGAAACACCTGTTTGATCGCAACATGTTGACGAGTGGGTGTTTGTTCAGCTTTCCACACTGTGGAGAAAGAACCCTCTCCGATTTTGGACTGTACTTGTTCTTCTTGTTGTATACATCTTTTTCCATTCCCACCAATTTGCCTTCACATTCCATTTTAGTTAAGTCACATCAAATTTGGTGGCATCCCAACATCACCCAACACCGTTAAAATGAAAAGGTGTGAATAAGGACTCCTTTACACAATCCTTGAACACCTTATTGACAAACATATGACGAATCAAAAAGAACCAACCTCAGGCGCATAACATCAAACACCTAACAGTCACTCTTTCACCTAATAGAGAACACATTGTAAATAAATAAAATAAAACACAACCCATGCCATTTTCTAAGCAAAAGTCAATATAATAACTTCCAAGTATACTCTCATTTTACTAAGTTATAAACTCTAAAATTTAATTGCCTATCACAATTAATGTCCTTTAGGATAGGACTCTCCATTACAGCAAGGGTACCCCAGGAAGCACCATTAGCTCCCAAAGGTGACCTTGCACTCATGTGTGTTCCTTTTTCTTGGCAGAATTTTCCCAGATTTCCTTGCTAACATGTTACATTCATTTCAACCTGAAAAAAAAAAAGTTCTTGGACTAATGAAAACATATATACTTTTTTTTCCCAGATTTCCTTGCTAACATGTTACATTCATTTCCCGGGGGCATTTGTACTGACACTTCTGACCGAAAGAGTGTTTAGTGTTTGTCATGTGTCGGTATCCGACACAATACCGATATATACAGTTACATTCAATATATTTATTTTCTAAATTATCACCAGTGTCGACATGTCATTATTGTGTCTGGTGTTCAAATCTAGTTTTAGAGATGTGTGTCCAAGTCTATGTCAGTGATCCATATTAATATCTGACTATGACACAAATGTACTGGCTTTAGTTAAGCCATATATGCTATACTCCTCATATTCCACCATATCTGATATCTCACTTTCTCATAAGACATTATAACATTTTCTGAAATCAAAGTATATATGATTCATTTAATAAAATGTTAAATGTGTCATTGAAGAGTAAAGACATCCACTCTCAAGCAAATATTAACTTCAAATTTCCATCCACTTCATAATTAAAGTTAAAAATAAAAAACCTTGTCTAATTTGATCACTGTTATTGCACATTAATGACACTCACTGAAAGTTTTCTTGCTCCGAAATTGCTGACACCAATAGACTTTGCTTAGCCTAATTTAGAGCACTCTTCCATGGCTTCCCAAGTCCCTTTTATGTCAAAAGGAAGAACATCTTCTTTGGATAAATTCCCTTCAATTCCATTTCTCAATCTCACTAGAAAATGGATTAGGTAAAGATCCACATACTCAAGTCTCAACCTCCTTATAAAATGTTCAAAAGCAAGTTAAGAAAAAAAAAGTGGAAAAATCCATCAACAATGTTATGTGAAAATCAATTTGGGGCGCTTAAATTCGACGATTTTTACATGGTTAGTGTAGTTCACACGTGTTTTACGCAATACAATGAGTGGTTGAGGAGTATATCAAGATTAAATAACTTATTAACCATCAACTAAACTTCATGAACTACAAATTTAACCGTTATCTACAACAATTTCAAATGAACAGTTGAGAATTGTAGTAAACCACATTTAAATTTGTAGTTAATGAAGTTCAATAAATAATTAATGAGTCATTACACGGTGTAACAGCTCATTAACTTACACTTGATATATTTAATAACTAAATTTAACACTTCATAATCATGTGCCTGAATGGTATTAATCTATCGAATTTAGGTTTCTTCTCAAATTGATGTTGGAATAACATTTACCAAAAAAAACATATTAAATTGATGGCAATCAAATTGTGACCATAATCATCAGGTGGCAATAACCATTTCGTACCAAGAAACTCTAACAACCCGAAACATGTAGAAAATAGGACCTTATTTTGAAGATCTTAAACTCTTCCACAATGTATTGTCTATGTCCCTCTAGAGATTTCTCTCCCAAGTCCTTTTTGTTGTTGATAAAAGAGTTTAGGATTAAATCTAGGATTAAGAATTAAGTAAACTGAGTAATCATAGTTTGTGAAGTTGTCCCACTTCATTTTTGTTTGATTACAATCGATTTTATTCTTAATCGTATATGATAATCGTTTGAAATCATATTTTATATCTTTTTGATCATTAATAAAAAATAAATGATTTTAGTTCAAAAATAGTTGAGATATAATCTCTAATGATGTTTTGAAGATAACAAATTTTATTGATTAAATTATTAATAGACTTTGATCTATTTATGTTGTAATATGTTCTCTTGAGAGGATTAATTAAAACGGACTAATCTTAAAATACGAAATATTATAATTCAAAACATACCAAAAGAATGCACAAATAAGCCCTATTAATAGAGATCATAATATTCATTACAATGTAAAGGAACATACATCAGAATATATGTCTCAAGATCAATCAAGAATATTGACTTTAAAAGCTATTGATTAACAAAAAGAATATTGACAACAAATAATATTCAATTCATTACAGAAAGAATGTTGAGATAAATGAAAAGAGAATATTATAATCAATCATAATGAAAGAATCGTCTTAAAAGTCAAAGCAAGTGATCCCTTATTTCTTTATCATGATAAGATTTGGTAAAATCAAATAAAAACATACAAGTCATTCTAGATGGAACCAACATCAACTTCAATGAAGTTCAAAATGTTCACAGGATCATAATATTTCAATTAAAAAACAAAAAAAAAAGAAGTACTCTATGAAAGAACAAAAAGCAAATGCAGAGAATATTGTTCGGGGTCACTTGCTTCACTAAAAGCCATAATGTTCATCAAATCTTCAAAGGAACATAACAACAGTCATTGGAACATGTCTCTAACTATGATATGAAGGTCTAATACCTCTATTAATAGAGAAAAAAAATCATAACCTTGAAGATTAAGAGCTTGCATTCAAATAATAACTCACTTATTTAAAGTGTTTATCATTAATCAATCTCTTCAAATTTAAATACACTTCCACTCTTAAATGACACTATAAGACACACAAGTGTTAAGAAGATTTCTTAAAACGTAATGGAAAAATCTCACCAAAGTATAATGACATAGGTAGTCAAAATTGAATAGATTAAGATAAATATTTCGTGTGAAACTCTTTTTCTTTAACCTTTTACATTTAGTATTTAAATTTTGAACATATGATTCTTACATGCACTAGTATTTCAAAACATTCTTAACTTAAGCTCTTCCAAATTTACTTTAAATTAAATTATGTAATTTGAGTACATATTCAATTTAAAAGAGTGACAATTAAAATTTTCATTTCTTGACATTATTATGTAAACTTCGCCAACTATTTATTAAAAAAAAAGAATAGTTGACGAAGTTTATGTGGTGGTCGGAGGGTTCAAGTTTATGTAAACTTCGTCAACTATTTCATTTCTTGCATTATGTGGTGGTCGGAGGGTTCTAATTGTAAACCAAACTTTGTATCAAAGTTTATTAAAAAAAAAAACAAATTGCTATATCACACTACTCAAAATGGCAAGTTGAATTTATTCTCAATTTCCTTGATTTTATTCTCAATTGTATTGACAATATATGTATATATACTATCTTTATATGAAAATCATCTAAATAGAAAATAAAAAATTATTGGATAGAAATTACGTGGATACAATTGAAAACAAATAATGTTCTGCAAGTCCATATGCACAAAAATAAATATATAGAAGGTGAAGACCAAAATACATGAAAAAAGAATTCATCAAACAAGGCTTTATTAGTATCTCTACTTCAAATAATTTGTTATTGAGAAAATATATTAAGAAATTAAGAAAATGCTAACAAGTACATTAAGTACATTTATGAAGAATCTATAAAAATGAAAAAATTTCAATTAAAAGTTTTTTTTTTCTTTAACAAGTACTCTAAGTGCACTAGTTAATCAGACTCAAAATATTATATCAATCATCCAAAGATGCTTTTGTTTTTGTTTCGATTTAAGGAAGAAATGACTGAAACCAAAACCATGGAAATAAATGCCACAGAAAGAACACTAGAAGCAATGATTCCACGAACATAAAATTTGTTGTTTGTGCTTCTTGTTGGATCATGCTTTGAAACTCCTGAGAGGTCAAATATTTGGTCAAAGAATCTTTTGAATTCGATAGAAACTGCAAAGCCAGCACCAATTCCTGTGGCTAGAAGCCAACTTGTTATCTGCAATTTCACACACCTTTTCATTTAATATTATCCATAGAAATCATTTAATAAATAGTAAAAGAAAAATTCAAGTGGCGTTTATTTTTATAAATATTTCTCCTTTTCATTTTTTAAAATGTATATTAATTTTATTTTGATAATTTTTTTTTAAAGTAAATATTTGTTATAGAAATAAGATGAAATGTTACTAAATGAATATACATTTTCGAAAATAAGAAAAATTGTTTTTCTGACATTTTTATTTTTTATAAAAATATAGACAATTATTCACTACAAAAGTCTTTTACCATCCAAAATTAATACAAATTTTAAAAAAATAAAAATATAAAATAGTTTTACAAAATAATGCTAAAGTCTGATACGTCTTGCATAAATATCACTTATGGTTTAAAGTTGGACTGCACTATGGTCCATCAAGTCGTCTCAATTTGTAAGATTTTGGCCTGATCTAATCCAATCCAAAAATAAAAATAGAGAGGAGACATGGACATGGTGGAAGAAGGGATTCAGTTACTCGTCTTAATTCAAATTAATATAAATTTTAAGAAATGTCTAATAAATATTTTTTAAAAATAATAGTCCTAAAGTTTGATATGTCTAACATAAATATCATTTCATATGAGTGTATAGAATTTGGCTCATTCCATTAACTCATTTCGATATGTAAAGTTTGTGTCAGGTCTAATTCAATTCAAAAATAAAAAGACGAAACATGTACTTATGGAAGAAGAGATCGAGTTCGAGTTACTCATTTCATCCATAATTATTTTTTGGACGAAAAGTTATTTATATTATTCTTATAATTACTCTATCTAAACAAATAACTAAATTTTGACTTCATTTCACACTTAGAATCTCGAATTTAATAAAAAAGAAAGTTATATTGCAAAATATTCTTTGGCCGCACTACACCCTTACAATCTTGAGTTGAAAAAAAAAAAGAGTTTGGATTGCAAAATATTCTTTGACTATCGATTTTTTAATATTTAGAGGAGAGAGTAAATATTGAACATCACTTACATTATTTAACAAATGTGTAAAAATAATAGCTCCACTTGTCATGTAATAGTGTTTTTATAAGTAGTCTCTATGTGTTTATTGAAGCTTTTTAAACTTCGTTCATTTTTGTTTTTATGAATGGTGTTACGTGGTATTATGTATTTAAAAATTGATGTATTTAATTAAATATTAAAATTAAATATATTAATTTTTCAGATATATTTTTCTATTTATAATTCATTAAAGAATAGTAGTTGATAAATAACCTTGTCTCCATAGAAGTCAAATTCTGGCAAGAATCCATTGCGTATCAACCTCTTCTGCTGTACAGCATAGTATATGGAAAATGGTAACTGCACTATGCAATATGCACCACCAATTGATGCAACAGCTAACAGATACCTGCAGACATATATAGTTTGATTGGTGAAATAATTAAATTTTGAAAAAAAAATAAATAAATAAATAGCAGATTTCAAGAAATTTATTTGTCTATAAAAAAAGTAGGGTATTAGTTATCTTGCAAAAACAACTTTGAATAGCATATCAATGTCATTTTTACTCCATTGTAATTTTTAATTTTTAACTCAATTAAAAAATATAAATATTGTTAGATTAAATATTCGAATTTAAGACATATAATTTGTGTAAATTAATTATAAAAGTATTTTTTATTTCTTCTAAAAAAAACATAGAATATTAAAAGTAAAATTAGAACATTAGATTATGCCTTTTTCCAATTTAGTATCATAAATAGAATTGGA
>JBBPBR010000002.1:28360659-28371738 GCA_037974775.1 Cicer pinnatifidum
ACTCATTCTAAAAATTATCACACATTGAAATGTCTCAACAAGTGCCATAAAAACAACTCACATAATTATGTGGATATTGGATATGTAAGAGTGCAGATTTGAACTTGATATACTCTCTTTCTTCATATTTTATATGTGAGTTTTGACCTTAAAGATTAACTTCACATTTCATAGGTGTTTTTTAAGCAATAAATAGAAGTATATATGATTGAGTACTAAATTTGTTATTTATGTATGTCTTTGCAAAAAAAATTATGTCTAGTGGTCTAAAATTAATTATTGTTAGCTAGAATTTATAGTAAATGTAAAGTTAGGAATTTTAAAATTTTACTTATTAGAATTGAGATAAGAGAGAATATGTGAGCATATAAATATAAAAATATGGATGTGTTTTTTTACATAAATATTTTCTAAACTGCAGTTGAGACAAGAGTTGCCCTGTCAAGTGCCATATCCTTTGTGAGAGTACAAAGAGAAAATGGAAAAACATTGGAATAAAAATGAAAAAAAACAATGAAAATTCCTTTAATATTCATACACTGAAATGGAATAAATTTCAGTGGTTGGTTATCATAAAAGTGATAAAAAATGGTTCACTTAACGAGGAAAAGTTTCAAGATCTTCTCACAAGGAATCATTAGTATGTTGATGGTTGAGAGAATCTGTACAATTTTTTGGTACCAAATCTAATGAATGGATATGCTTTCAATGTATTTTGTACACAAGACAAGTAAGGCCCAAATTGAGTAATGATCCACTTAATAATTAAGGATTTGTCTTGTTTCTAAAAAAAATTAAGTTTTGTAAAAAAAAAAAATTATTATTGAGTCAAAACTACAGATTTTGAATCTGTATGTTGCAGATTTAAACTAAAAAATAAGTAAATATATTTAGAAATAGTTTTAATTATTATATTTAGAAATATGTCGGTAATAGTTCTGATTTTAGGTTTCAAAACTTAAATTATGGATTTAAAAAACACTTCAAATTTTAATTTAGTTATGAATATATAATTTTGCAGATTAATTATAGATTAGTTATAAATTTTACAGATTAATTATTCAAGATAGTGGCTACAAATTTGAGTTTTAATTTTTATATATCAAGTATTATTTTTTTATTTAAAAGTGTTTCAATATAACATTCGTTTAAGACTTTTAAATATATAGAATGGACTTTAATTAAATTTGATAATTTTTTAAATGGAGAGATAAATATAACTATCTTTGTATGTATTATTCGAATCCTAAAAAAAATTATTTGAATTGAAACATAGTCTTCTAATCCTAATCTTAAATATGTAGAAAAAAATTAGAGGAAAAAAATCAACACTCTAAGCACAAAATACATATATAATATATTGATCATGGGTCCATAGTTTTGAACGAAAGAGAAAACGATTCCATGCTTGAAGTCATGATTGTAATTGGACCTACTTCATTAAGTGGTTTCGTTTCGTACAGTTTTGCATTTCAATTAGGCCTACTTTTATTCACAATATTCTATGAGTAGATAACCCAAAAATATTCAAAGTGGTCCAAGATTTTGGATGTATTTATAATTGATGAAGAAAACTTAGAAAATTTTATTTAAAATATATCATTTTCTGTAAAGTCATAGCGATGCTTGGTAACCTAGTATATGAAATAGCCACGAATATTCATATTTTGTCTTTTTTTTTTAAAAAAAAAAAAGACAAAAATTGTCGTAGATAAACCAATAATAAGACCAAAATTTGTTTTTTTTTTTAATTCAAGACTGAAAATTTTTAATCACACAAATATTTTAAAATTTTGTTAGATTTTGAACACTAAATTGTCTAAAATTCTGATAAACTTTGAAGACTAAATTGTCTAGTAACTCAAAAATATATATATTTTTATATTTTCGTTTTGTTCTTTTTAAATACACTTGTTGTGTTGGATCAAGAGTGAAAGCCCAAATGCTAGAAAGTAAGTCTTCGTTTATGTTGGGCTTACTGAGTAGCTGAGTAGTCCATTTGTAGTTTAAAAACAACAACACCCATACCCCCCAATTATACCTATACCCCCATTTCATGAATAAAATGACATTTTTGCCCTCTTATATATAATAAAAGGTTAAAAAATTTGTCATTCACTATTCACATTTCCGGAACTAAAAAGTAAGTTTTTTTACAAAACTTTCAGAAAACTTGGTTATAAGTTTTCCGGTACAGAAGAACTACCCCGGAAAACTTGATTTCAACTTATCCGGTACAGAAGAAACTACTGGAAAATATTATTGAAGTTTTCCGATACATATGACACTTCCAAAAAACTTAAATCAAGTTATCCGGTACAGAGCTGTGTTCCGGAAAACTTGATGCTCAACATTTCTGGTAGTTACCGGAGAACTTGAACATCAAGTTTTCCAGAAGTTTTGAATTATTTATTTATTTATTTTTATTATAATTAATATAATTAATTAATTTATTTAATTTAATTTTTTTATTGTTTTATTTATTTAATTTTTCAGTGGACGCACGAGGAAGAGACGACAAAATAATACGAGTTACACGTGACACTAATACTTCGACATCGTCCGCGATGAATCCCCTTGAGAGGATTCGACCGACTGCTTCAAGGAGAAGAAGATGGGTGATCATTGAAGAAGACAATGAGGAACATCATGATCATGTGGCTATCTATCAGCAGGAGCAGATGGTACATGAGCAGATGGTACAAGAGCAGGTGGTACATGAACAGATGGTACAGGAGGAGGTTGTACATGAGCAAGAGGAGGCTGCACCTGCTCATGAGGGAGAGCATATAGAGGAGGGGCATGCTGGAGCTGAGGGACCTGGTGAGCTCACACGGTATCCTGGAGGATCTTATGATTTGTTTGTCCTTACACTTTATCGTTATCATGTTTCAGCTAGACTATAGTTTGGTGAGGTATATTTAATTAATTATTACTTGTAATATATTATAAATATTTAAATTAATTATTAATTTAGGTCTATATTTAATATTAATGTCATATATTTTCTTTGTATACAGGAGCGACCATTGCTAAAAATTGTTGGGCATGGAAAGAAAATGCAACAATTTACTCCGCTGGTACTTCCACGACCCATAGAGAACTGGGTGAATATGTTAGGTTTAAACCCCTTGCAACGGGGTAGTTTGAAGATGATCGACAACAACATGATATCAGCCTTTGTTGAAAGATGGCATTCCGAGACATCGTCATTTCACATGCCATTTGGTGAAATGACGATTACTTTAGATGATGTTGCTAATATTTTGGGATTGCCTATTAGGGGTGAGTTCTACAGTCCCCCGATATAGATAGAGTAACGGCATGTAATCTTGTCGTCCATCTATTAGGAGTCAACACAAAAGAGATCTGGAAGGAGACCATGAAGACTTGAGGTGCGCACTATAGACTGGATTAGTTGAAAGACGTCTTTAGAAGGCAGTGTGCAGCAGAGAGATTTGACTGTGCTGTTAGGGCTTATTTGTTGAATTTAGTAGGGAGTACTATTTTCGCTGATAAGAGTCATACTCTTGTTGATGCGAAGTACCTTCCTTTATTCAGATATTTATAGGGTACAGATAAATATGCATGGGTACTGCTGCACTCGTAGTGCTTTATGACTACCTCTCAGATGCATGTTGTTATGACACCAAACAGCTAGGTGGATATATGACGCTGCTTCAGGTATCAATTATTTATTTAATTTTAATTTATGTTAATTATGTTATTAGTATTAATTATTAGTATTTAATATATTTATAGTAGTATTTAATTATGTTATTAATATAGTTATCAATATTAATTATTATATATTTATTTATCAATAATATATTTATTTTTATTTGCAACAGTGTTGGATTTACGAATTTTTTCCAAATATTTGTAATAGAGGTGACCAGGGTGCTGACGTGGAATGCATTGCCCCGAATGAATAGAGGGTGCTACAAACAAGGCAAACATAAGATCCATGAATACAAACATGTTATTGATGCATTGACACATGCGGATGTTATATGGAGACCATGGGAGAATCACAGGGGTGTCATTCATTTTGATGACATCATGCTTTATACTGGTCACCTCCGATTAGGCAGCACTATAGTAAAATATCTGCCAGAGAGGTGTTTGAGACAGTTTGGATATATCCAATATATTCCTTCACCGCCACTTCTAGACCCTTCTAGATTATTTGATGTAGATGTGGAATGGTTGGGATATGTGACGCTAGTGACAGAGCTGTTTCGCAAGCTTTGTCCATCTACATCTCCATCTGAGTATGAAGATGGATATTTGGAGTGGTTTTATCAGGTTTCTAATCCATTGCTTGTGCAACCAAATGGTGTACTTCAGGTCCCGGATTATAGTGTACCGCCCACCAGTGCAGATGCTTCTAGTTTACAACTGACACCTATCCTACAGTAGATCGGTGATCTTATACAGCAGGGGTTGAATCAGCATGAAGCTAGTCCGGATGATGATTTGTATACTTATTTTTATAAAGCATTGTATTTATCACGTAGTCACACTAGTGAGTAGTAACACTTTTATGAATTATTGTTATGTCAGTTACTTGTTATGAACATGTTTATGAATTGTTATTTTAGTTACTTGTTATGAACACTTTTAAATTATTATTGTTTATCGTTATTAATTATCGTTACAAGATAAAATTGAATGACAAAAATCTAATAACATTGCTTCTAAATTTAATTAGTACGAGTTTACAAGATATCAATTATAAAAGTTGCTTCTAAATCTAATAACATTGAATGACAAAAATCTAATAACATTGCTTCTAAATCTAATAACATTGAATGATAAAAGTTGCTTCATCAGTGCGATATTGCTTCCAACCTGGTGCAATTTCTGGCAATGGAAATCCATCTTTCATCTTTAACTGTAAAAATTAAATAAATTAATTAAGAAAGAAAATTAATTAATAAATTAACAAACATTAAAATAAATTTAAATGGAAGTAAATAATTACCGGAACCCAATGATTTCCATTAACAAACCCGATACAACAAATGTGATCAAATTTTATCATATTGGAATGTGAACCCCTCATAGGAAAGAAAGTCATTGAAAATGTCTGACCAAACGTGACAAGAATAATATTATATGTTGTTGCTATCACGTAACTCATATCAGGTATGGACAACCATTTATCCATGGGCTGAATACCTAAGTCGGATATCTTCAACGAATCTCTTATTTCTCTAATGTGTCCTGGGAACAGTCTATCATATGGAGTTACATGAGAAGCAATCTCATGGTCCAAACTATTGCGTACCAAAGACCAACACTCTTCACCCTGTCCAAAGCAATAATGCAATAGCGCAAAAACCACAATTTCCATCCGCTGCCACATCAAATATGTCATCAATGTATGGCTGAATAACTTCAGGAAGTTGTCTCAACAACAACTATTTTGAAGATTGAGATGACTGAGAGGGTTGTTTCTTTGATTGAGAGGCTTGTCTCTTCTTTGATGAATGAGAGTGTTGGGAACCAATATCTTCACAATATGTTGCATTAACATGTTCAAAGTAAGAAGGGTCTCGATATACATCATATCCATCCGACTTATTACCCTTACTCTTCTTCACTCGTCCTTTGGTTTTGACTTTATCAGGTGGCGTACACATTGAAATTGTACATGGAAAAGCAAGTTCACGCACTTTACTCTTCAACACTCGTTTCCCTATAACATCAAGTGCTCGAAATCGTTTCCATAACGCATTCATCTCAGTAGACATATCCAATTCTGATCAATCTTCTGTGTCTTGGGTGAGTTCACATTCTATGCTTAACTTTCTCCATTGAATATGCACAGAATCTAAAGGAATTGGTTCACCCAACAATTTATATTGTCCCAATTAACAAGCACAAGGTAACCCATATGTCCTTCTGATAGAACACCCACATACAGATTTGTCAGTACCCACCCACTCAACTTTGTCATATTCTTTAGCAATACTTCTTTGAGCTTCTCTTGATACAAATGTATTTAATCTCTGATAAAATGGATTTATGTGCTCATAGTCTTCATCATAAAAACTTTTTTGAAACGAGGCCCTGATTTATTTATGTTGCAACCTTATCATGTTGTTCATAGCCTCCCAACATTTACACAGATCACCCATGCTGTTTTCCAACATTAACTTCAGTTTCCAGTGAGTTGACTCAACCCTATAATAAAATTTTACAGTTACATTAGAAAATATAATGATATTCAACAATATATAATAAAATGAAATTAAATACCTATTAGTCGTTGTGTTACCCAAATGCATCACTTGATTTGTCCATGCTTCAACAAATCTTTCCTTATGTGGATTCAACCAGGTTTCTTTCACATAATCAACAAACACTTTAGAATCAACACATGATTGTTCAAACATGTGCAACCGCATGCTATAGTATTTTTCATCACTGCAATACATAATGTCTTTCCACATATTCAATACCGACTCTTGTCTATCCTTTAAGACATGTTGCTTGCATTTTGCTCCAACATTTTTGTCGATATGAAATCGACAAAGTAAATTAATAGCATTTGGAAATAAAATACTAACTGCATTCCAAATAAATTAACGCAAGATCTCTATCTGTCACAATTACTTGAGGAAATTTATTTTGTGTAACAAATAAATCCCTTAGTTTCTCTAATGCCCAACAAAAGTTTTCTTCCCTCTCACATTCCAAATAAGCAAATCCAACTACAAATGTATTCTCTGTTGATGTCATACCAACAATTTCAAGTAATGGCATTCTGTATTTATTGGTTTTGTAGGTACTGTCCATAATCAACACAATCATAAATAAATTCAACAACTTCACTGAATCTGGATGCGACCAAAAAATATCTCTCACAACATCGGAGTCTTCACGCATTCTATTCCAACGCATATATTTTGCATCTTCAATTAACTTGAATAAATGTTGCATCTCTGTTCTATTACCTCTCAAGTGCAATCGAATCACACTCCTCTGTTTATATATTTGTGAGATCTTAGTAACATTACTATTATCTCGATCTTGCAATGAGAGTAATATGTGTCTCGGTGCAACATTATATTTTGTTAAGTCATGAACATGCTTTTTTCTTCATCATCTAACCGTCCAACATATGCATGCCCTTCCAAAGTATCAGGTAATTCATGGTTGTGAATTCCACAAATTACTTTAACTATCCATCTTGAACCATCTTTTAATGGTTTTGATCTAAGCTTGAAAGGACAATCACACTTTTTTGTTGAACTTCGATTTGAACTAGCAACACCCTTGTATTTTCCTCCTTTGTCACATCCTAATATTAATTTATTTCTCCTTCCTTTCTCTCCTGTCTCTATATCTGATCTTCTGATAATAACAGTAACTTCATTTTTTATGCCGGTTTCTTTTGCCCATTTCACAACAGCGTCCCTTGAATCAAATATCTGAATTAAAATAAATTATAATTAATCACCATAATATATTTTTACAATATTAATATTACTTATATTTATTCATACCTGATTTGTGTCAAAACTATTTGTAGTATCGACACATGTTTTATCCATTAATAGTAACGGTTCATCCTATTTGTTAACATTTAAAATAAATTAAAAAAAATTAAAAAAAATTATAGAATTAAATTTTAAAAAATTGTTTTGTACCGGAAATCTTGTGGATGAAGTTTTCCGGAACACTGTTCTGTATCAGAAAACTTGGGTCTGAAGATTTCCGGTACACAAGCTTTCTCTTATGTACCGGAAAACTTTTTTTTTCAAGTTTTCCGGAAGTCTATTGTGTACCGGAAATGTTGGTTTTAAGTTTTCCGGAAGTTACTGGAAATCTTGAACTTACAAGAATTCTTTTTTACAGCTCTGGGAATGTAAAAAGGGTGAAAAAAAATTTTTAACTTTACATTCAGTAAAATAGTCAGAAAAGTTGAAGGTGTTTTTGGCATTTTGAAAATTATTTGGGGGTACAAGGCTAATTTGGGGATACAGGGTCAAATTTTCAACAACATTTTGTTGGTTTGATATTATGTTTTCTCTCGTTTTTTAAACATAGCACTACATCGAGAAAAACTTTATACATCGATTTTTTAATGTTTAGATAGTGTTTTTAAGCGATATAAAGACTATGTTTTTTGAAAATAAAAAATATTGTCTAATGTAACATATAACAATTGTTTTTTTTTTTACACATAAGCATTGTCAATAGGGCTTCTTGTTATAAAATATTGTAAATGAACAATTTATAATATCATTTTTAGTATAAGTGTCATATAGTAACAACCTATAATAGCGTTACTTTGTTATAAATGTTATGTAGTAGTTCTTTGTTGTATCGCTTGTTAATAAAAATGTTTGTCAAATAATAACACTTTATGTGTATAAGTGTTGTGAAAAGATGCAGTTATTTTTAATCAATACATCGAACACTTTATTGGCTATCTCATTGCATAGAAGCATACACTCTCATGTTTATTTTTTCTTGAACATTTTGTTGAAGTACACAAATCTATCAAGGAACATATTTGCAAAAAATTCTAATGTTATCTTAAAACTTCAAACTTATAATATATAGGAAAAATTTGTATTAATTTGATAATTGATATATACAACAAATTCAAAATTACATAATTCTCTTTCTATCTTTTAAATTAAAGTTTTTGTTATAATTAATCAAGTTCAGGATATTCCCCCACCATGTTTGAGATAATCTTAGTTTCTTAAGTCAACTTATGTGCAACCTCTTTATATACACAACAAATTAAACTAACTGAGCATCCAATACAATTAATGATAAAACAATTAGTATTAGATAAACTCAATGAAAAACTCAGTCGTAGACCAAGGTCACACCAATTGCATCAAACACTGAGTTTTAAAAGATCAAATTATTTCTAAAAATAGATTTTCCAAAGTTATGCATAGAAAAATTGAGAAGCTAAACAATCTTTACTTGATACCCAATTAACAATTTGACATATGATTCATAATCCAAACACGTATTAATACCAATTTTCCTTAACTTCAGTTAATTGATCTTAAGAGTAACTCGAACATTTGAATTCATCAAAGTAAAAAAAAATATAATGCGTCTAAGTTAAAATTAAACAAATAAAAATATTAAATATTGAAATAATATAAACTAAATAGAATAAAATTAATTAACATATTCTATTTGGAATCACATTTGGATTAAAAGTGATAATTTTTTTGTAAACCTCATACATAATGCCCATAATCTATCCTATTTTTTTTACGATGACAATAGACAAATGAAAATATATATATCAATGCAATGATTTATAAGAAAAAAACACCATGCATAAAAGGGACAATTTTGATTAATTTGACTTCTCATTTTATCCCTTCATTTCTTACTTCTATCTTATTTCTAAACTTTTTTTTTTACCTTTTCTCTACTATTATTTTATCATCGCTCTCTCTTCTACATTTCCCCTATATTGTCAACCATTTTTATTTTTTAAAATAATATTTTCTATTTTTTTTAATATTGTTTACATTTTTTATTTCTTTAAATAAATTTACCTGTTTTTCTATTTAAAAATATTTGTATGTTTTTTTAGTAAGTTTTAAATAAAATATTCTTATTTGTGGCGGTTTAAACTATCACAAATGATCACCTTTTTATTTTTTTAAAAAAAATTAGTTGCCACAAAATACTAATTTTCTTATATAGGGCAATAAATAAATAAAGTTACCTACATCTTGTATCTCTGTACATAAAAAATAGATGTTGGAAAGATTTTGAGTTAATTAAGAGAGTGCATATCATTGTATCTTACGTTTATAAGGAGGATGAAAAATGTACTAAGAAATTGATGATCTTGGGTTACATACTCGTGACTTAGTTTGGGGGAATATTATTCTCCATATGTCACTAAGTTTTTCCTTCATAGTCGATTAGGGCTTCTTGATTGTTATGTTTGTTGATGCTAGATTTTTTTTTTTTTTGTTTATATATGGGATTGGCTTTGTTTCCATTTACCTTTTTGAATTCACTATTATATGTTTTTTCTTTACTTTGGTTTTTTATCCCATTGAATTTTTCAATTAAGGCTTTCAATGAGGGAGACAGTTACATTCTTTGATTATTTGGATACTGAAGTGTTGCAAGTGATAGATATTGATTTGTGTGTGAGATGTCTTATCACTCGTATGATGTTTTTGCACTCTAATTTTATTTAAAAAATTATTATTTAGTATAAAATTTTATATAAATTTTTAAACATTTGTTCAATGATACATTTATCACATGTATGATTTACTGCAAATCATAATTAATGTATTGTATTTTTCTTTTCAAATTTTTATCTAGGAGATTTCAAACTACACTACTAATGAAATATATATTTCCTTTTTTGTCCAATTGATTTGTAAAAAATCATGTTTAAAGTAACATATGAGTGAAAAAACATTACTTTCACTATCATTTGTAATAGTTATTACATCAGTAATGTTGCTTTGACTACTATTTATGACCTTACTACAAATATAATTATAAACATGCTCGAATAACAATTATAATAATTGTATTATAATTTTCTTCGAAGTTTTATTTACGAGACATTTAATAATCACAATACTTCTTTTGGTTGCATGAAAGTTTAGGGTGAGGGGTGATCCTTCAGTACAATGTATGGAAGATTTTACAAGTTACCAATCACTTACAATATTGATGAAATATATTTATCTCATGCATAGTTTATTCAACAAATGGTTAAATAAATTTTAAGTTCTTATAAAATATAACTATATTAATTTTATTCCTTATAAAAATTTAGCAAAATATTTTTTGCAGTCCTTTAACTTAATTTTAGGTAACGATTTAACTATTTATGTCTCATATACGATTTATACAGTAAATTATAATTTTTATAATTTTCTTTAATTTTAGATTATATACGATTTGTACAGTAATTTTAGATTTATACAGTAAATTATATACGATATTTATAGTTTAACCAATTGATTATTTGAAAACAATTTTTTTAACTAATTGAGTAGTGATAATTATTTGTCATGTGCATACTATGAAGTAAATTATAATTAGTAT
>JBBPBR010000002.1:28393649-28410700 GCA_037974775.1 Cicer pinnatifidum
CTGATCCAAGGTTACCTAAATTAACCGATAATTAATGGTTGGCTTAAATGTGTTTACTCACTTAAAAGTTGGATTGATGACACTGGTGTTTTAACTATGCATAGGTGTTTTATACCTGTTAAATGATTTTAATTAACTTGTATTTGATCATATAATGTAAAATCCTTCTTCATTCAAAAAGAAATGACATCATTCATAATTAGGTAATTAGGAGCCAAGAGGAGAAATAAACTTTTAAAAATTCAAGTTATAAAAATGGTTGATAAAAAAATAAAATAATGTGGCTCAGTTCAATTAAATAATTAGTCTCTTTTTTTATGCAGAAGTGATGTTAAATATTATAATAAATTTATATATAATTGTAAAATTTCAAATTCAAATTTATAATAAAATATTAAATTTAACAATTTTGATTGAAGGACTATTAATCTCTTTTCTTTCCGCTCAACAATTCTTTAAATAATTAATAAAATTTATGCACAACTAATGTAATGTTACCTTAATTAAAACACATGATATCCATTATTTGTCTTGGTACAACAAGTGATACAATTTGGAGGCCCTTTGGACCCAATCATTGGAATTTCTCATTCTCATCTCACCCACACATTAATTAAGTGATCTCGTGGGTTTTAAATGTGTCTGGACCACTTATCCAATGCTTATGGGTTCATTTTTTTTTGCCTGACTTTATACACAAAATCCAAAAAACCATTCAAAGGGATATTCATGTCCCTTCATCCACAAGAAATAAAGTTAAAATTACAGAGGTTAATAATGGCTCCAACTTTTTGTAAAACATATTTTCATTTTTTTGTTTGTTTTACTAACAGAATAGCACACAATCAATATTCCGAACTCCAGCCACATTTTTTTAAGTACGTTGGGCATTAGAATAATAAAATAATATTACATAGTTAAAGTAAGAGATGAGAAAGAGAAATTGAATTCATTACCGAACAAAAGTAAAGAATTTTTACTTATTTGAAAGAAATTATAAAACATCTCTCTAAATATAAAAATAGAACAATTACACTCTTCTAAAAATAAAAGAATACTAACACTAAGAAAAATTTCACAGAAAAATCTATTTTTCTCTCTGAAGTAGATTTTGGAGCAACAACTTTTACCTTACCACAAAAGTGACTATATCAGGTTAATAGTATTGTCCGTTTTAGATTTTATGCATAAATTTTTATGTTTTTTCCTTTAGTAAAATATGTCTTAGTATCAATGGAGTGTTGATGATTTTATTAAGCTATAAATTAACTTCGATTGTTAAATAATTAGACTTTTTGATATTATCAAAGTAGATACTACTAGGGAATTCAGATTATCTTGCTTTAGTTCAAGTGTTTGTAGAAGGAAATCAAGCAAATCATCGATGAAACTGTGATGGAAAATATATTTTGGCATTTATAATTTTACTTCTACAAATACTTTTTATCGAGAATTTTGTTTAATTTAGAGATTGAAAATGAACATTTTTTAGAAAGTAAAATCAAATTAAAGATAAAAGAATACATTTAACTTAATTTTGAACTTTTTTTTTTCAAAAAAAACTCAATTATGCAATTGAAACATTGTTTTATAAGCAAAAGAATTATTAAAAAATGCAAAGGCACTCTTGAAAATTATGAAATTGAAACATTGGATGGAATGGAACCTCAGACAAAACCACAGTTTTGGTAAAACTACCTGGCATGTTGCCAATAGTGAGGTGTTGCTCTTGTTGTTAAGGACAAAGGAAAGGACAGCACATGCATATGCACATTGTAACCCAATTTCCAACCACAAGATATTGAGAGGGTATAGAACACTTTTTTATGTATAAGCAAGTTGTGGTACTGCTCCACACATTGATCTCTTTCTAATGGAGTTTTCTAAAAAGAGGGTATCTTTTTATTAGATTTTTAGAAATGTCACTGAAAAAGTTTTACATTTTCTATTGCATTTTTTTACCAAAGTTTTTTTTTAGGCTTAATTGTAATTTTGGTCTTCTATTTTAGTTGAATAACGAAAATAGTCTTTCATTTTATTTATCTATGATTTTGGTCTCTCAAACATAATTTTGATTCAAAATTTGATGAATTTTTTTTTTTGCATTTATTTAAGTCACGTCATGTCTCAAAATCTCATTTGCAATAATTGTACATGAAATCTATGATCATAAATGGTGTATTACGACTTTAAAAAATGAAATTTTATCAAATTTTGGACCAAAGTTATTATTAAGAATTATAGTTGAGCTCAAAAAAGAAAAAAGTAATTAAAGAGAAAAATAAACTTGAAATAATTATTTGATGAATTGTTGTTACAATTAGAATATGATGCACTTTTATATAGTGCAATTAATGTAATTAACCTAACAACTTACAGATAACCATAAGTAATTTTAACTACCTGTAATAATCCCTCACAAGTTGGAAGTATGTAACAATATTTCCAACTTAGAAAGAACAATACAAGAAAAAGAAAAATACAATGAAACTAATGAAAGAAAATTACAAGAAAAAGAATATAAGCCGTAATTACATCGGCTAAACGATAAAATTCATGTAAAAAAATGGTAGCTGTCGAGGTGCATAACTCTCGTCGAAGTCTTCAGCCTACTTTGGGCTAACTTGAAAATCTTCCGGTGTCTCCACGACACTCACTCCAATATAAAATCAAGAACTCCAAGTTTGGATCTTCCAATGTTAAATGTGACCAACAAAGCTTAACCATAATATGATGGAAGCACAAAGAGAATGAAAAATGTCTAATACCATAGGGTAAAAGAACAAAGAAAATGATAATTGCTTTACTACCATGTGGTAGAAGCACAAAGAGAAAATCAACAATGGTTAAAAAGAATGAAATTATAGTGAAATATATCACTAAAACATTTTCAATCTTGAATATACAAATTTTATACAATCAAGTTGAAAAAAATAATGAATAATCACAAATTTAGATTCAAAATAAGGAAGAAAAGATAAAAAAAAATTAGCAAAAAAAATATAGCGGAATAATTATTATCGATAATTAAAGAGAAAAATAAGAATCATGGTTGAGCCCAAAAAAAGAGAAAAATAATTAAAACGAAAAATACACTTGAAATGATTATTTGATGAATTGTTGTTACAATTAGAATATGATGCACTTTTATATAGTGCAATTAATGTAACTAACCTAATAACTTACACATAACATAAGTAATTTTAACTACCTCTAATAGTTATGTTTGGGGACTAAAACTGGAGAGAAACAAAATAAAGGAATACTTTCGCGATTCAGCTAAAATAGAAGGAACAAAAGTGTAACAAGAATGATATTGGAACACACTATTAAACACAAATCCTTGTGGCCCTACATAATCTCTCTCTCTTCATTAAATTTTTTCCCTTTTTTACTTTCTCCTCTTTTTTTATTTTCTCTTTTTTGTCTCTCTTTTTTCAGATTTTTTTTGTCTTCCTCTCCAAAAATAAACACATTCATCTTCCATTTATTTCATTTCCTCCTTTTTCTATTTATTTACAGATTTTAATCAAAATTTTTATGAAGTAACTTGACCAATTTTATCTACTCACTTGCAAGGTAACTTGGTACATTGTTTTGCTTAGATACGATTTTTTATTTTTTTTTATTCATACACGTTTTCTGGGTTCATACCTGAGTTAATACAACAATTTATAAATTCCTTACATTTTTTCATTTGTCGGTGTCATGTCTTAAAGCATCAAAACTGTATAAAAATAAATATCAAAATATTAACATTTTAATAAAATACCTCATTTATGATACTAAATTTTTCTAAATTGAAATAATAGACAAAAATATACTTCAATATCAATTCAACATTTATATTAATATTCTATTTGGTTACTATTTCGGCGTACAAAGTCATGTTTGGCCAAGTCATGAACTTCATAACTTAGTTGCTTCCAACATTCAAAAACTAGCAATTTATCTTGAATGTATAATAATAATAATAATAATAATAATAATAATAATAATAATAATAATAATAATAATAATAATAATAATAATAATAATAATAATAATAATAATAATGTATTTGAAACGAAAAAGACAAAAATAGAAACAAAGAAGTCAAAAATAGAAACCCTAAAAATAAAAAAAATCATAAACGAAGAAGCTAAAATAGAAACCCTAAATCAATAACAAAAATAGAAACGAAGAAAAATAGAAACCCTAAAAATAAAAAATCCTAAACGGAGAAGTAAAAATAGAAACCCTAAATCAATAACTAAAAACCCTGATGATATGGAAAAATAAACTTACAATGAAAATCCCAATAAGCGAAACCGAAACTGAGTGCACAGATCGAATATGGAGCAAACGAAGAAAACGGCAGAAGATCGGCATAATCGAATGCAACAAACGAGTGAACGGCATAAAAATCGGATGCAATGGACAACGACGAAGATAGAGAAACGAAGAAAACAATATGGAGAAAAAGAGAAGAAAATGGAATGGTGGCAAAGAAGATGGAGAAACAGAGAAGATGGAGAAGAGAGAGAAGAGAAATAAAGAGTTTCTCAAGAATAGAATGAAAATCATTAAAATGACTAAAATATCTCTAAATATGTATATGTCTTTATGTTTGTATATGTATACTATGTGTTTAAAGATGTGTTTAAATAATATTTATCAAAGTGTAATTAAACTTTTTTTTACTATAGAAATGAAAAAAATGGAGATGAGTATAAATTCTTTTATAAATATTCAATGAATCACAAGATATTTTTTATTTTGGATTGATATATCATTCTTTCACTTTAAATTTTTTTTACAAAAAGAAAACGATAAATTATGCTTTTAGAAAAGACACACCTAAAACTAAAACATCAATTAATATGATTGATGTCGCAAATTAAGTAACGATTCATGTTCATAGTCAAAAAATCCGAACGATTAACTCTCAATTCGTAAGAATATTCCCACAAATATTTGAGCGTATGGTAAAAAGCAAAGTTACAATCCTTTATCATATAATCCCTAAGAATCTCCAACATGTTAAGCATAATGGTGGAAAAACTTATTGCCCTTAGTAAGTAACTGAGCCACGTAGAGGGATATGATATTCAAACAATTCTCCTTAACTTGATTTGCCAGCATAACTTTATGCATGCCAATAGTGGTTGGATTTCTAGATGAAGCACATTCGACCGACACATTTCCATAAAAGCCAAATTAAAACCCCGCCTTCATGATTCTAAACCAAACCACCAAAACTATTTTGTCTTGGTATTAGACAAACCACTGCCGTCAACATTCAGAACCATAATGTCCTTATCAACTCTTTACCACATAAAGAGAAGCAAATCAAGCAACACATTTTTAAATTTTTAAGGCTAGAATATCTCTTTAATTATGTACACTGGCCTAATTCATCACTTTTAAAGAATACCTGATGTATCTCCCAATTGATTATTAATGGTAAGCAATGAACCTTCTTTTGTAAAAAAACATAGAATGTTAACAAAGATTGACAGAAGTGATTAATGATTTACACTTTACCTTCTTATAAGCTTAAAATTTCTTTTTGGAGAGCATTGAAACTACGTGTAATTGTATTATAAACAAAAATATGGACTCATATCTCATCAAAATGCTTAAAATCTCTTTTTTAGGAGCATTGAAACTATGTATAATTTTATTATGAACAAAAATATATTTGAATTGGAACGTTATTGACAACTCTAATATAACATTAGAATGTAGTTTTATTTTGGACATTTAGAGTTGCCTACCCTAGATTCTATTGTTACTTATTTTTCAGTTGAAATTTTTCATTCTTTAATGAATATTTTTCTTAATCTACATGGATGACAATTGCAACCATTTAATTTGTCGTGCTTTAAAAGCTTTTTTGAGTAGCAATATACAAATTTCATTTCCTTTTAAATCCGAATCCTCTTTTTTAATTTTTACTTTCATTTCATAACTTCATTCTACTATATTTCTAACATTCCATCAACCTGTACGTATAGTTAGATATATGATCTAATATAAAACGATATTCCTTATACACATGAAAGCAAAACCACAAGGAAAATGCAGGAATAAAGTTGAGTATCAGCCATGGGAAAATTGAACCGACAAAAGTCAAGAAACAAATCATAAGCTCACATTGAAAAGGGTATACTGTCAATCAATTGTAGTAATTGAGTTATCAAATTTACATCCAATCAATCCAGTTTAAAATTGGGTGTATACAACAGTGATTAGCAATCGCTCTCTCAGCATTATGCAGACAGAAAAGACATAAGCGGAGAGCCCAATGGTTACAGGATACAAAATGGGGAACAAAACTTGGCAAAATCCGCACTAACAGGAGATTGCATTAACAGCTATGTATGTTGCTTAGCTCTTGTATTTTTCCTTGACGACTATATACTCTTGTATTTATCCTTGATGGCTATGGCGGCAGCTCTGTACCATGCCGCTGTGGCATAAGCACCTGGATCAGGAACTGTCGTCTGATACTCTTGAGACACGTAAAGTGTACGCCCAGCCTGCATAAGCTTCTTTATCAGATCAACTAATAATGTCTTATGGAAGAACTGTTGCATTTTTCATATGATATCTTGATTTGTTAGTTAGCATTGTTTTAAAACTGCTTTGGTTAATGGTTATTATTCAAAAATGAGCTTTTGATAGGATCCAAAAGCTATGAAACACGAACACCACACAAAATGTCTAAAATATAGGACTCTAGAATGATTGCACATCATAATAACCATTAAATCAGGCTCACTTGAGCCAGTCATCAACTAAACATATCTAAAATAGCATACGATTTGGTTCACTTGGAAGAAGGCTATCTCAATTCTCAAGTATTTATTGTTTCATTTTGTCACAACAAATTACCACACGTCTCTCCTGATCTATATAATTAAATAGAAGTGGGTCATAGTTTAGCACTTATTAGTCAATAAAAAATCCTTTCAATTATGCATTATCCTTTGGTCATCAATTAGCTGTCAAGCGTTGATCATTCTAATTTCTAATGTCGTCTTTCAGACTGTCACCTTACTTAACATAGAAACAAAAATAAATGTCACCTTTGCCCGCATTTGCTTGGTTGACTCAGCTCCATCTAATGCAGCTTGGGATGAGACAAGAAATGCAGTGGCAGGATCATCGCCAGAATTTAGTCTCTGTAAAAACAAAGCATAGTAAGTAACAGTAAATTAGGTCATGGGACTAACGAAGCAAATGAACAGCTATTGTCAGCACCTCTTCAAGCGATGACAATGCTGGGATGAGGGCATCTAGCAAGGTTCTATCACCAGCCCTAGCTCCCCCATATTTACTGACAGCAGCAATTCCCGCCGCAAGTGCTTCAGCCCCTGAATCAAAAGACTCATAAGGGATAGACAGTCCAACCAACACTAGATAAAAGTAAGGAAAAATAAATGTAAACTTTTAATTGGATGCCGCTGGATTTGGAGAGTATTTTACATTGTTTTGATGTAACAACAGAATCAGTGCTTGTTTTCAGCTGTAGACATGCTGCCTTACATAAAATTGAGTATCTGAAAGAAGAAGAAAAAAAAACTGGTGAGAATTTGACAATAATCAGACAGCATAAATAATTTAACTTAAAAAAAGGCAGAGGAATCATACATGATCCCACACGTTCCTCCCATTGATTTTCCAATTGTTGATCCAATTTCACCGACAGTTTCTGCAGCATTATTCAGAGGGTAACTGTAAAAATAACAGTTCTTCAGGTCAGACTGCTATGACAAATTCAAATTAACAATGTTATTGCAGCAACCACCTTAGCAGAGTTTCTTAAAGGCAGAGTTATTTATAAAGCCTTAAAAAAACCTAATACTTAAAATAACCCATAATCCAATACATAAGCAAATAACTGGCCGTGCATGAACTTGACATTATAGCATTATGGCTAAGCAAGAATCCCAAGATTATATCTTATGGCTAAGCAGCATATAGAACAAACTTACTTTTTGATGTCCTCAAGAATTTGTTTTGCACCTTTAAGCATCTATAGAAAAAAAAACCAGATACAAGTAATGTGTATGATACATCAATAATCACATAATAAATTGTAAAATAAATAAGCAGACAATTTTGAGGATATGACTCACAGTCGACCCACAGTCACCATCACCAACTTTACTGTCCCATTCATTTAGAGTGTCCGTGAGATGTATAAGTGCATTTGCAGCAGCTACAATGGCTAGCTCAAGAAGTCGGCCTTGCTCAGTTAGTTTTAGAGGCTGGCTCTGTGGCTTACATAAAGCAAATATAGAACCAGATTTCACAAATTATATTAGTATTTTTAATACATAATAAGAGAAAGGGAGGAGGAGGGGACTGCTGACAGAAAAGAATCTATTTCCTTCTAGATGTGGCCTTCTAGCAGCGTACATAAATTGGTGGTATGAGGGAATTGACTTTAAATGGTTGAAGTTGAACTGTAGCATCAAATATCAAGAAAAGCTGAACTTGAAATTTGTTAAAAACACTATTTTCTGTTAACCAAGTGCGGCCTCAAGGTAACTGGAAATAAGAATTGTTGGACATAATTATGATATTAAACACATGAAATATGATTACCCTCTTAATTCTTCAAACGTTTTTGAGCTAGAAGTATCCAATTATGTAAATTTAACTTCTATAGTATACACATGGGGCTATTGCAAGGTATGTGTAACTTTCTAGTGAAATAAAGTATTAAACCAACAAAGATGCCAAATTGCAGCCAACTACAGAGAGATAACAAAGCTTAGTCTCAAACATAAAACAAATCAAATGCTAATCAGCAGATGTGAACAACTAAAACAGAAAAACCACTGGATAACCCAGTCAGGTAATGCTCACATAATTTGATTAAGAATCCATGTGAACATCTTCAAAGGGTAGTTATTAAACATGATACGTCCTTAACCAGATTCTTATATTACAATCGATACATGTCATAGAAGAGAAATGACACAATTTCCATGGATATACCTCAACAATATTTGCTGAAGGAGAAGGTGGAATTGGAGCAGGAATCTTTGCAGACGGACGATCACCTTGAAAGAAATAACAACTTCAACAGTTCAGCGAATGAGCAATTAATTATTTTGCTTTCATTAATATCAGAGTTGAATGTATATTTGGTAATAAAGCATGTTGTTAAGAACATTACAGTTTTTTCTTAAAAAAACAAATTAGGGAAGGAGAAAATTGTCATTAATTAAAGTGGCACTAATGATCATTTACAATTGTCCCAGAGGCGATTTGAATCTCATCTCTCCAAGTTTTAAGGTCAAACTTTTACCACCGAACTAACACCTCATGGACAAAGAACAATACAGATTAATAAATCAAGAGATAGTGAAATCTTGATGTAACAAAATTGATTGATGACAACAGTTACAATAAATTACTGACCACTAACTCCAACAGGCCAATAAGGAGCTTTGGTTTCAGCATCCAATAGTTGAAGAATAGACGGGTCAGACCTCATGATAGAAATTGATAAACCTGGGGGAAAATGACATGATAATCAGAACTGCTAAATGAAACAAAAAGAAAAGTTGACTGCCTTGACATTATCTATAGCAACAAACCTTCCATATCAAGAGAAGTCATGAATGACCCTGTATATACTCTATCAACAGCTAATCCATGCTCCAACATCAATTGAGGAACTGCTTTTCCTGCTGCAATCATTAGTTCCATTAAAGGAGTGCCACCTAACCTGCATTTGAAGAATCATGTAGATAAATAAACCATCTCCTTCAACACAACTTTTATGATCAAAAGCAATCCCGAACATCAATAAAATAAAATATAGCATTTTCCAATCTAATATTTGCAATTTCAAATAATGACAGTTCATTCAGTTTGGAAAATCTCTTTAAAGTTAACATATACGCTAAAAAATACATATTTTAAATTTAAAAATGAATTTACAACCCATTTGAGAATTTTAAAGAAGGGAGATTAAAAACACTTCAAGAATCCAACAGCTATCTGAAAAAGCCAATAAATTTTCAATAATATATTAAATAATGACTGCAGACAATATTTTTAATGAAACTCTCTTGTTGCTGACAAGTATGATGCTATCTTTAACCAACGTTTTGTTATGAGAATATCTATCCAACTCACTGCTCTAGGAGTCTCAAAATATACAGACATGAATGTTTTAGTGAGACAGTGCACATGTCCCAATAATAATACACATATTAAACTGCAAAGCATAAAATATACTTTTAAGTTCTCAAGCAAAATTTGCGAACCTACCCATTGACCATGAGGACCACACTGCCACCTCGAGTTATTGGAAGATAGTCTGTTTCCTGCAAATATTTGCAAAAGAAAAATATTGCTGCTCACTCACAAGAACAAGAATTGCACTGCATTGGGGGGGGGGGGGGGGGGGGGAATACTGTTACGAACCAATCTAAACCTCTGCTGGTTTATTGCAGGAAAAGGGATGATAATACAAATTAGTTGTTGTTATGTAAGTGTTGATTTTCTGTTTAGTTAGATTTCTGTTATTTTAGTCTATCAATCCTATGTTAATCTTACAAGAACTTCCCATACAATATTGTGGCATACCTTGGACAATATTTGTTTCAGAAGATGAGAAACCACCTCATCTACAGGCCATAAGGCAGTCACCTTTCCACCGGGTTCCCCATGCTGTAAAAAGGTAGTATTTGTTGTTATCACCATAAATTGAAATTTGGATGAGAAATTAAAACAGTGAAGACAAACCTCAATCACTTAAGAAATAGAATATAGATATGGTTAAAATACTGTATAGGTCCTTGTAGTTTATCAAATTTTTAAATAAGTCCCTCAAATTTAAATGCTTTTAATGGAATCCTTATCCTTATAATTGTAAATTATTTTAAATAAATCACTATTAATAAATCATTCACTTTTGGTTAAATTATATGGACCTATTCGGAGTATATAATTCCAACATTATGTTGGTTTGACTCGTCCGAGTAGAACAGGACTCGGATCCATAAGCAAGATCTTGGGTTTGAGCCTTGTGGATGGAAAAAATGTGGTTGGGAAGGGGAACCCTCTTAAGGTGGCCAACCAGGTTCCCCTATGGAGATTAATCTCAGCAAAGTCGGTGGATACTTCACAGCGATGACATAATTTCCAAAAGAAAACAGTTTATAATACAGTATAATGATCAACTGAAAAATAACATTACTGCATTTGTTTATGCATTGCTTCCAAGATTTCAAATAAAATTATATAATAATTTAATAAAAAACCAACAAGAGTTTAGTGGTTAGGGATCTATTTAAAAATTTAGAAGTATGAGGACTCCATTAAAACCTTTTAAAACTTAAAGGATCTAATTGAAAATTCAATGAAACTACAAGTACTTATAGTATAATTCAACCTATCAATATCAAATAACTCCTGCATAATTTATTTAAAAAGTAATGTATTAAGAAAGAGAAGTACTAAGAAAACTGAATAGGGCAGTAGACAGCCATGATTTGTTAGCTGAAAACCACAAGAAAAATAACAGAAAGAACTTATTTCAGATTACAAAACTTATGGCAGATTTGAAATTGCTTATTTATTCAGGAGTAAAAATATTTCACAGCTTTCTGAGGGGACTTTTAAAAAAGAATGTGGTTAGGCTGTGAGTTTTGCATTGCCAGAAAAATTTGGAGTTTTATGGTTTATTTTTTTTAATCTTGAGGTAACTAACTAAAGGAAACTTACAATTCCAAGACCCAGTTCCATTTCAGATGGGCCCAAACGTTCTGTTAAAATCCTACCAGGGAGTGTGCACGATTTTAAAGCAACACCCATAGTCCCCACATTTTGAGATGCATATCTTGCTTCCGCAGCAACTTCAGCAAGAGAAAGACCGGCAGCTGCAGCAGCTCCTGCAACCTGCCTCACCCAAAACAAAAAATATATTAAATGTGTATAACAACTTGGCACTATTGCAAAATTAAAACATATTGACATAGAGATATTTAAAATGCCAATTTCAAGAAAATATCTGATATTATAACATGATTAGTATTTAAAGTGTATTTATGTACAGAAGAACCAAACAAAGTGCGAAAGAATTGAAGTGGTTTTGTAGACGAACCTTATGAACCAGAATAGTCCCTGCCAATCCTCTTCTTCCAACTATGTCTGGACGTGGATATATAGAACAATCATCCTCAACAATAACACTCTGCACAGTGAAGAATAAATATCACAAGTACAAACTAATTATTTTAATTAGAAAGAGAAAAATGTTTGCTAACATACCTCTACTTTATAACCTTCAAATTTTGCTTGCTCAGCAGCCAAACCAAAGTTCAAACGATCACCAGTATAGTTCTATCAACACCCAAATTTGAACATTATGAATCCATAAACAAAAGCACAATCCTAATAATTCTTCATAAATTGACCAAACTTGTGCAAAAACCACAATATCGAATCACAGCTCAAAGCCGATTTGATGCAACATCGGTATATTGGTCATCTTGTCAAATATTATTTTAATAAAAAAAACTTGGTTCTTTTCACTACTTATTGTCTTCATTAGGGCGGACAACAATTTTAAGTGATAGGATATCTAACAAATGTGCAAACAAATATGCTAGCAAAACACTTTCTGACACACTCTCTTCTATTGGTTGAAATTTATATGGGTCATACCAAATTTATGCGGGACCCACATAATTTAGAGGGACTCTTTTGAATTTCAATCAAAGGATCGACCGTGATGAGAAATGCGTATTAGAAATACGAATTATACCTTTATAATAAGAAGACATCCCATGGGACCAGTTACAGCTCGTATCCCCTAAATTTGAATAATAATTGGTGCATCAGAATCATGAAAGAGTTTGGTTTGTCTATAATAACTAGAAGTATGATATACATATCTCTTCCAATAAGTAGTAATCGTACAGCAAGAATAGCTTCAACAGTTGGACTAGTAAAGACATCGCCACATATGGCTGCCGTCAGCATTCCTTCTCCCACAAATCCAGCATGAGCAGGCTCATGGCCACTTCCGCCTCCTGCAGCATGAAATGCAGAAGTACCACTCTCTTATTTAAACCCAAGTGATTATAGAACAACTAAAGATGTGAAATTACGCTAAGTGATTATACAGCAACTAAAGATTTGAAATTACCCTAAGATATGCTGTACATGGTTAACTATCATAATTCCACTCCCTTGTTATTATTAGTCAGGGATCCTAATGATCCAACTAATAAAGAACAGAAAAGCAGTATGAGAATATCTATGGATGATCACTCACCTGATATGACTGCAACTTTATCATACGGTGGACCAGGATAAACATCCGCACGAAACACAACCTTCACCTACATTCAGGCACAATAAAAAAATTAAAATTAAAATCTTTAGGAACTCTCATATATAGATAATCAAATTTATCATATATTTGTAATCATACCTTAGGATAGCCATTTAAATACTGCAGTGTAGGGTATGTCTCCATAAGACCATCAATGAATTCAGTCTCAACATCTGCAATCAGATTAAAGGGAAAAAAATATTCAACTTCCAATAAGATAACCGTTCCTTCATATTTATCAATTTTTGTACTTGGTCTAATTAGTAGTATTACATTACATTAGGGATGACAATTGATGGGATTTAGGTAGGGTACTATAGTATCCGTCCCCATACCCACGGTTTAAAAAAATACCAAGTAAAATGAGTCGATAAATAAATGATATTGTTGTGATTAAATTTAAAAATTATTCAAATATTTTAAATACAATCATAAAGTATTATAAACAAAAATATTTTATAAATCAAAACATTTCAAATGAACACTCGTTATAATACAAATTCAAATATCCCAAATAATACTTTATTAAGTTACAAGTCCTACAACAATATTATACGAGATATGTAAAAACAATTGACAAAAAGTTACAAATATAATTATAAAGTCACAATTAATACGACATAACTTTTAGTTATAAAGTCACAATTATTTACTTATTCATCATAATCAAATTTTTAAGTTACAAATATAATTATAAAGTCACAATTAATAAGACATAACTTTTAGTTATAATGTCACAATTATTTACTTATTCATCGTAATCAAATTTTTAAAAAATTTGCAAACGTATATTTCTTGATTATAAATATTGTAGTGGTCAAATGATATTAATAGATGTTAAAATATAAAAGAAAACAACTAATTAAACTAAATACTAATATAATAAATAAATAAATAATATATAATTACTCGTCCCCATGCCAATACCCATTTTGCAGGTTTTTATCCTATCCATTGTGGATTTTTTTTGGGTACTCACTGGATCTAGATCTAATTGTCTTCCCTACATTACATAAGCAGTTAACAAAAATTTACAGAATATTCACTCTTGTGCTAGCAAGGAGGAAATACAGAAACAGTCCTCAATACAAAACTATCTAACTCAATTTCCATCATCTTCACACATTTAATATTCATCTTTGCACTAAAACAGCATTTCACTTCGGTAAGTCAAAGAGGAATTCCAGAGCTTTTCAGGTTCAAACAAATAGTAATAAAAAAAAGAAAAAGAAATCAACAAAATGAACTGAACCTAACCAATTACAAGCCATAAAGCACCAACACGGACACACATTGACACATCGAGACCAGTAATATTTTGATAAAATGGAAGTAATTGCATGTAACCACATCTATCGGTGCCAAACACTGCCAAGCCTTCAATCTCAAGTGTTCGTGCTACACAAATTAGAATAGATTCCAAATGGAACAACTGCGATCCAAAATACTCAGCACAGCAAATTTTGATGGTAACAATTAAAGTTGACCGAGATTATAATTTAATTTATAGGTCAATTGCATCAAATCTAATAATACAAATACAAGTAGCTTTCAGTATAATTCAGTTAGAGATTAATGCTAAAACAATTTAAGTTCGAACAAATTAAAATAAACCAAAAAATCAAAGTCAACAAAATGAAGAGAACCAAAAAACATGACGAACACAATTCCAAAAGGAACAATGTCCAAAATGTTCAGAGCAAAGCAATTTTCATCTGTAACTGTCAAAGAACACCAGATTTCAGATTAATTGCATCGAATAATATAAATACAAGTAACGATTTCAATGATTTGAAGTTCAATACGATTCAATGAAATTCAAATGCTAAAACAATTCAAGTTTGAAGATATTAAAAACAAAGCACAAATTGAAGTCAACAAAATGAAGAAAATACAAATACAAAATCCGTTAAAAGACTTGAACACGAACGACTGCAAAAATGTTCAGAGCACATCAATTTTCAACTGTAACCATCAAAGAAGATCAGATTGCAGGTGAATCGCATCGAATAGCACAACTACAAGCAACGATTTCCGTCATTTGAAGTTCAATATAGTTCAGTGAAATACCATTACTAAAACAATTCAAGTTCAATACAATTTGAGTGAAATACGAATGCTAAAACAATTCAAGTTCAATACAATTCAGTGAAATACGAATGCTAAAACAATTCAAGTTCAATCCGATTCAAGGAAATACGAATACTAAAACAATTTAAGTTAATACGATTCAGTGAAATACGAATGCTAAAACAATTGAAGTTCGAAAATATTAAAATAAATAAAAAATTAAAGTCAACAAAATGTTCGGAGCACAATTCTAAACAGAGCGACTGCAATAATGTTCAGAGCACGTCAATTTTCAACTATAACTGTCAAAGAAGACCAGATTGCAGATGAATCACATCAAATAACATAAACTACAAGCAACGATTTCCTTCATTTGAAGTTCAATAGAATTCAGCGAAATATGAATACTAAAACAATTCAAGTTCAATACGATTCAATGAATACAAATTATAACCAATTCAACTTCATTACGATTCAGTTAAATACGAATGCTACAGCAATTCAAGTTCAATACGAATGCGAAACAATTCACGTTCAATACGATTCAGTGAAATACGAATGCTAAAACAGTTCAAGTTCAAAAATATTAAAATAAGTCAAAATTAAAGTCAACAAAATGTTCAGAGCACGATTCTGAACCGAACGATCGCAAATATGTTCATAGCAGATCAAATTTCAACTATAACCGTCAAAGAAAAGCAAATTTGAAGATGAACTTCACCAACACTAAGAAATTGAACAGAGCAGAGAGATAGATGAGAAAAGGAAGTGAGAAGCGCGCACCATTGGGATCATTGATGAATTTCTTAGACGTTCTCATCGCGAAGAGTTGTAGGAGCAGTGAGAGATTGTTGTTGAATTGTGAAAGAGAAAATGGAGAAAAGTGAAAACCCTAGAAACGGTTTTGCATGAAACGGTTGTGAGAAAAGAGAGAGAAAGAAGAACGAGAGAGTGAGAAAGAAGAAGAGTTGTTGGTTTGGTGAAGGTGAAGGTGTGGGTGTGGGTCTATATATATACACACAGAGAGAAGGAAAGGGAGGGAGTTGATGATAGTTTGCTTGCTTGTTCCAGCAAGGAAAATAAATTATTAATTGAAAATTAAAAATGTCTTTGCTTTATCCAAACTTCAATATCGCGGTACTCTCGCTCGTTCAATAAAAGGTTCTCTCGCTTTTAGGAATTTCATAATTAATAAACAATTGAGGTTTAATAATTGTAAGCAAATTCAAAGATTTATACCAAAAACAATAAATTCGAAGACTTAATGATTTGATAGATAGAAAAATTCGATGCTGCTGCTTGAATCAAAAATAAAATAAATTTGCTGCCTTATTCGCTTTCATAAATATGGCTTCATGAGGAAATTCAATGTTTATTATAAATTGTTCCTTATTTATTTTTTTATAAATAAATTGTTCTTGTTTATCTTATCTTTATGAATCATATAAAATAAAATATCATTTTTTTATAAACATTATATTAATTTTCAATATATTTTTAAAAAATATTCTATATTTACTATTATTAGTAATAACAAATTTAGAAATGATTTTGGTGATAATATTAAGTTATTTATAGAAAATTTTAAATAATATTATATAATTTTTATTAAATAAAAATTTATTTATAT
>JBBPBR010000002.1:28410958-28435483 GCA_037974775.1 Cicer pinnatifidum
ATTTATCAATTATATATTAAATATTACATGTTATTCGAATTAGTCTTTCTTTCTAAAAATAATGTGATTAATAATAATAATAATAATAATAATATTAAATGATCAATACATATAATATAGAAAGAAAAAAAAACCCTAAATTTACTATTTTCAACTAAATAATTTATCTCAATAACTCAACATTTCAAATTATTTATCACATCAATTAAATAGAAAATCAATTCTAAAAATTAATAAAAATTTATAAATAAAACTACAATTAAAAAATATTACAGAAAATATAAATATAAAATATGGATTATATTATTTTTATTAAAAAAAATATAGAATATACTAACAAATGTATTTAAGTATTTATTAAAGAAACAAAAAAAAATTAAAAAATTTTAGAAAGAAAAAAATAACTTTTTAAAATATGAAAAATACAAAAAATTTAAAACTTTATTTTATTTTTTAATTTCTTAACGCATTTATTAACATTTTTCATGAAATATTATATTTATAAAATACTTTTAAACGTAAATTAAATTTTTGTTAATTTTTTAATACACAAATTTATTTATTGACCTCGTATATCCCGCCCCATTTGTTCCACTCACCAACTAGCTATGGACTCCGAGACCCACCAACGACGTCGTCGAGGCAATGCAACACACAACAACACCGTCATAACGGAGAAGAGGTTGAAACGCAGCGAGGTAAGCTTTTAAAATTCCCATAACTTTTCACGTTTGCTCGTCTTTTCTGAATTCGAACAAAAACCGTTCCGTTTTCGCAGGTACTCGCAAAGAAGAAAGCCTTTGAACAACTCATCAAAGCAGCACATGCCGAAAAGAATCACCTAGCATCTTTTCCCTCTTATCTTCACTTCCAAATTAACGGTAACCGTTTTAAGAGTTTGTTAAAATGTAGTTAGATTTGTTATGGTGTCGGTTAGGTTAGTTATCTCATTCTGTGTATTGTCATTTTATGCTTATTATTTAGTTCAACGGCTAATTTTACCAAATACTTCAAATTCAATCGGTTATTTTCAAATCGGTTATCTGCTATTTTTTATTAAACAGAGCCTCAGCAGTTAGTTACACTTTAAAGTTGATGAGTGTCTAACTTCCAAACTGAACTGTAACTATCCGCAAATTCAACAAAGTTAACTGATTTTCTATCTTCTTCTAACTAATCTTAATTTGTGTTTCATATAGCTTATTGTTAGTATTGTGAATTGTTGATCGTGAAAAATAATTGTTTGTTCAAATTTCGCTTTGCTCCAAGTGCTATTGCACCACTACAACCACTATTTGACAACACTATAAATTAACTATGTACTGTAAAACAATAGCAATATGTTTAAATTCCGCTGATGGCACTATAACTTCTATTTGACATCAATTTTCATTGTGATTTTTTTCCCCTTAAATTTAAGCTAGACACAACTTGCACTAACTACATTACTAATAACCTTAGTGTTGGTAACCTATATGGCTTATAATAACTATTGTTATTTCAACTTAATTATAGTAATGTGATGATATTGATGTTTATATTTGGAACTTTTTTTTTTCTTTTTGCTTCTAAGCCCCTAATTTTTCACATGATTTCTAGGTCTCTCAGTGTGTTTGAAGTCAGGACATGGCAATAAACTGTCCTCTACTGTTAAACAATACATTCAGACTCTCCTTAAGGTAGAAGAGATAATACTAGATTTACTTAACTAAAATATATATAAGTTTTGACAAATATTAATTTACACTATAATCAAGTGGGAAATATATCATCTTCCCTTTTTTTCATGATTGTATATATTTGGTTTTTGTTCTGTTTCAGAAATGCACCTTCATTTAAAGTGAAAGTAGAATCAGTTTATCAAAGCTTTGAATTTTGTCTTTTCATTTGTTTATAGTATATCTTGAAGGCGAGCCTTGGCACAACGGTAATGTTGCTGCCCTGTAACCTAAAAATCACGGATTCAAATCCTAAAAACAGTCGCTATGCTTGGGGTAAGGCTGTGTACATCTATGCTCCCCAGATCTCGCCTAGTGGATTGTATACTGGGATGCCCTTCTCTTTGTTTATGCTATCACAAATCGGAAAGGCTGTCTCTATTTTTAATTTCATGATTGAACTTTGGTAGCTTATTCATTGAAATGGGTAAGCTAACAAAAAAGTTTAAATTTTCTGAATCTGCAGCTTAACATGGAAGGACCATATGGATCTGAGTGGCAAGAGGAAGAAAAGGTGAAGCGCAGGGAAATGGTTGATCATGAAGCACGTTATATATTTGTGCACGAGGTTGCCAATTCAAATGCCGATGACATGACTACAGAAGATACTTCAACTAGTTGTCTAGAAAATGGTGGTCCCTTGGTTGGATTTGTACATTACCGTTTTGTTTTGGAAGAAGAGGTACCGGTACTTTATGTGTATGAACTACAGCTTGACCCTCATGTTCAGGGGAAAGGATTAGGAAAGTTTCTAATGGAACTAATTGAGCTTATCGCCCAAAAGGTGCTGACTTGTTTTTCGCAACAACTAATTTATTTATTTTTTTGATTGATTTGTATTGTTAAATTCATGAAAATCGTCGAGCCCCTCATCTGGATTTTTTTTATTTAAAAGCCTATGTGTTTAATGACACATTGATTATGGTCTCTGACATTTTTTTTAACTTCTCTTGTAGAACTGCATGGGTGCTGTCATGCTAACTGTTCAAAAGGCAAACATATTAGCTATGAATTTCTATATAAGTAAGCTGAGGTAACATTTTCTGTAATGTATGCCATCATTGAACTTTTATTGCTTATAAAAAGTACATGTCAAGTTTGATAAGAATGAAAAGGAAAGAAGTATGTCCTATAAGCCTTCTTAATTGAATTCAACCTTAAGGAATTCCATAAATACATTTCTGTCTGCTTTTAAGCAGGCATACCTGACGAAAAATGTGATTTGAATAAAAATACTTCCTAGCGTTATTGCAAACTGGCATTCTGATGCAGGGGGGATTGGAGGGGTGAAATTATGTCAAAAAATCTTGATGAAAGGTGTAAATTGTAATGCATGAACATATATTGAAAAAATTTCTCATATGTTCTTTCTACTTCTATATTAGGGTATGTTTACTCTTGCATTCACATGCTTATTTGCGCAAATTCTGAACATATCATTGATACAATTCTGATTCTAGTTTCTAAATTTGTAATGATAATCTTAGTTGTTATATGTGGTGACCAAACATAAAGTAAGAACAATGTGATCATTATAGTTATTGTTCTATGTCTTAATAAAAAAATTAAAGATCTCTGCAGGTCTTGCAACTAATTCTCTTTGCAACTTCCTTAAACTTTCTTATGGTTGACATTATTTGGTTTTTTTAGCCCATGTTATCATTCCAAGTGCTTTCTAGATTTTGCTATTGTACTACTTTTTCCCTCCCTTTGATGTTTGGTCTCTGTATTGTTAAATGATGAAATATTTCTGTTACAGATATATCATATCATCCACGTCGCCTTCTAAAGTTAATCCAATGGTACGTACCCCCCTGCCTGGAATCATAGATAAGAGTGATGTAGCTCTTTACACATTAAATTTTTGTTCTCAAATGCAGATGGAGAAGAGTTATGAAATTCTTTGCAAAACATTTAATGGCGAGGCTAAAACTGTTTTTGAGGTAAAGCACTCAGTGCACCATTAGATTGGTTTTCTATAGTACTATCACTGAATTTCATAAAATCTCTTCACTTATGAGCAAAAATTAAAATATCTGGGTCAAACAAGCTTCAAGGTTTTATCATCACTCATTCTGCACTGTATTTCACTTTAAACATGTTTCGTCCATGTCTTAGTACTTATGGCAACATGATGCAAACAAAAGATGTAACAACAAATGCCTTTTTCTACTACTTGGAGTCGGTTACATTACGTGAAACAACCAAAACCATAATACCTTGTATGTATTAAGTTTAAAGATAAACCAGTTCATTTTAAATCTCCATTTAACTCCAACTACATTGGATTACTCTCTTTCTTTGTGATCGTCCTTATCAATACTTTTTAGGGTATTTTCCTTGCAAATTCTACCATCTTTCTTAAACCGGAATTACACTGATTTCTATATGATGGTTATATTTCCAATGATATGTAGTCTCGTGTGAACATGAAGATGGTTGTTAAATGAAAGCAATTCTTTTTCTTTTTCTTTTTGGGGGATAGGGGGTTGTTTATGTCAGTTGAACTCCTCTTATTGTTACATCACAACTGTTTGTAGGTGACTGAAAACAAAAGCTTTTGATTGCATACAATATATGAATGCTATGCTCATTTGAGTTGATGACACGTCAATCGTTTTCTTGTAAAAGGTAATCTTAAGAGTATAAAATTCATAGAATGTTGTTCTCTCTCAATAGAAAAAAATAATTTGAGGTTTCCTCATTTATCTGTTTCTTCATAGCTATTCTCTGTCCTTCGCTTTGTTGAGACACAAGCATTAACCACATTAGCATTTATGTTCTGTAAAACATCAACACGTTTAAATGATATTTCAAGTGTCTCTAGAGTAAACTAAATACTGTAAATTGCTAAATTTTAGTTTACATAAATCTCATGTTCATCTCTATGAATCATTAGTTTTTTTCTTTTCCATAGAACCTTTTTGTTTTGTTTGCAGGATAGTGGATGAGTTGGAGAATGACTGCTCAACTTATTGGTCTCATTTTTGTGTGGCTTTTTCATTGTATTAATTGAGTGCCTTTGTTTCTTCCACATTTCCTTTACATGGGGTTCCTTTTTTGTTTCATTCATCTCCTTTTTTGTACTGTAATTCTTAAGTGCTTGTTTATATTGGATTTATCTCAAATTATCAACAAAACAATTTTTTGCAGTATGCTTGATATTCCTACCCCAATGTCGAGCAAAACCTATGAATTGTAGCTTCTCTTATAAACTGCATTGCGGTGTAAGAAATATAGAAATACTTATTGGCATAAGACGAAAGTTGACGAAATATGTGGCTGCTATCTTCACCGTTTAACGTTCACCAGTATGTGTTTCATTTGTCAAAGTTATCTTACTAAATAGCAGAACTTTTATGGAACTGACGAGCAAACAAATATATGCTCAGTAACTTCATGTTACTTTTGTTGAATATGTTTACAATGTGGGTTGGGTTGTTACAAGAATATAAAACAAACTGGTACTGTGTTAGTAAATGACCTCCAATCATGAGGACTTATACTAGGAAGAAGTCCATAAATCCAAGTGAGCTAGAAACAATAATTGTATAACCAGAAAATGGAGATTAAGAGATGGGAAAGGAAAGTTGGTTGTTTGATTATTGGTTGGTTAGGAGAGACTTGACTCTCAATTGCTTGGTGGTTACTTAATGTTATTGTCCTTCTCTTGACTTTTTTATTTTTTTTTTATTTTTCTTATTCATCTGTACCTACCTCTGTTGGAACGGTGAAGACATCTCGTAAGTTTTTTATTTTTATTTTTTAATGTGAAATACTCACTTTTCTTTCTTGGCAGTAAATTCTTTTTTTTAAGTTTCCTTCACTAATGTGGCTATCTATTTCTCTTAACTGAGATTCGAATTGTGGTTTATCACAATGTGGTCATCTAACCACTTATGTTAGACTTAATTCATGTTAGTCGATTAAGTAAATTCTAACTAATGTTAAACAAGGCTATGACACACTAAATTTTGATTATGAACAAGAGTGGATTCAACTTTATCATAAAATATTTTAAAGGCTCTCCTATTAGATGAGTAATATGTTTATACGGATTTGGATTTGTTGAGGTGACTAACTCATGTATTTAGCATGTTAGTGGTCATTAAATTGAGACATAATACTTGTTTTTTAACAAAAGAGTTACTTTGATGTTCAAATGTGTTTTTCATAAGTTAGTTTTGTCATTAATTGTGCATTCTATTTTGTCATTTAACTCCATTAAAATATGAATTCGACTCATTTAAAGTAAACAAGTCATTTTAGAGAATAATATATATATATATAAATCAACCATTGATTGAAAAATTTGAGATAATTATTATATATGCATCGTAACAAATTATGAATTTCTTAAAGAATTGAATGCACACACCTAGATGAGTGTAAAAACAGTTTTACACTATCATTGAATGCAAAACTTACCATTTTTCCATGAGCTTAATGATTATGCATTTACTGTGTAAAATTTTACACTCTCATTCAATCACAACCTTTCATCTTGTTATATAAATATATTTGTAATCGTTTTTAAAATAATACTTCAATCTTATTAGACATTAGTATAAAACTAGCTTACAATGCATTTCCTATATTATCTTCTTCTATCAATTTGAAAATAACCATATAAAAATGAGTGATATGGAAAAATAAGATATTTTAATTAGATATCAATAATTTTACAGTGACTTGATACGTTCTTTAAATCCTTTGTTAAAATAATAACCTTTCATTTTTTCAATTTACACTTTAGTTACATTAGAATATCTAAATTATAGAAGACTAATGATGTTTTGAAGTTTCGATGTAAATATATTATAAACTAAGTTTTCTGGCGTGAGTAATAAAATGTGAGTAATATCAAGTGTAGATAAATATATTGATGATATATATTATAGGCACATACATGATCAATCATAAATTATTATAATATCAACAATTGATTTAATTATTTTAATAATTTTTTGCTTTAAGAAAAATGCTCAAATCCGATAAACTATAATGAAATCAAATTAAAATATTTACTAACAAAATAACCGTTGATCTTATGAAAAAAATTAGCCACGAAAAAAGAAAACACGTATCCTTAAAAATCAGAAAATCAAATAAAACAAATGTGGTTTGATGGGTCCAGCGATCCAATAAAAATAAAAGAGTATTTTACTCTGCACTACCACATTTAAATCTGTCACTCTCGATCACGTGAAAATATAATTTTGTCCTTTATAAAACCTTCAATTTTTTTAACTTATCATTTTTTCACCTCATTTTTTCAAAATATTTGAAATTTTCAAATTTTGAAACTTTCTATATTTGGAAATTTTTGAAATTTTTCATATTTGGAAACTTTTGAAACTTTCTAAATTTTCTAGATGTAATCATTATTTCGAAAATTTCAAAATTTGGAAACTTTTGAAACTTTTCATATTTTGAAACTTTTCTAAATTTTTGAAATGTAATCCTTATTTTGAAACTTCTGAAAGTTTGGAAGATTTCAAATTTCTGAAACTATCAATTTTGAAACTTAGTATAAATGATTAAAAGAATAAGATTATATTTTTATGTGTCTTGAGGGAACAACAAGTTTAAATGTGAGAGTGCATAGTATAATCCTCAAAATAAAAATAGAGCACAGTCATTCACACATTGTTAAGGGTATTTATGGTTTGGATATTGACCTATCCAAAACCATATCCATATAAAATCCAAAATATGGATTAGTTTTGAAATTCACCTAGTTGTGTTAATATAAAACCGGTTCTAATCCAGATATTAAATGTGGTTCTGGTTATAAAACTGGTTATTAGCTAGACTTGGTAGTTTTTTATTACTCTGGTTTGTTTTTTTATAAAGACTCTGCTTTATTTCCTCAGTTAGAATAACACGAGATATCAAATAAAATATTAGTAAAAACAAATCAAATAAAACATGGGAAGCAATTAGAAAAAAAAAAAAAAAAAAAAAAAAAAGAATGAGAGAAGATAAAAGAATCCAGAGAGAAAGAAGTGTGTTTGACCCATCGCTGCATCACCGATTTGGTAGAAATAAGTGTCAGTAACCATATCTTTTATCCGGGTTTTTAAAATCCGGTTTGGGCCTGATAACCGAATATTTTACACAGTTAACTGATACTGAGTACACAAAGCCGTAGAGCGAAGTAGTGAAGTCTGAAGCCACCGAAACATGAAGAAGAGAATGTTACGTCACACTTTCAACTTCAACAAACTCCATTCCCATCCTCAAATTCCCACCGCCACTACCCCTTCATTCACCCGCTTCCTCCACACGCGCTCCACCCCGCGCGTCGCCCACTTCAACAAACTCCTAACTACCCTAACAAACTCAAACAACCACATAACCGCCATTTCACTTTACAACCAAATTGAATTCAACCGAATCATCACCCCTTGTCTCATCACTTTCACAATCCTAATCACGTGCTTCTGTCACGTGCGTCATATCGCTTTTGCTTTTTCCGTTTTGGGCAAAATCATCAAACGCGGTTTTGAATTAGATTTTGTTACATTGAATTCGTTTTTAAAAGGTTTGTGTGTTAGTGGGAATGTTTTGAAGGCGTTGGAGTTTCGTGATGAACTTGTTTCTAAAGGTTTTTTATTGAATGAAGTTAGTTATGGGATTTTGATTAATGGCTTGTGTGAAGATGGGAGAATTAATGCAGCTATTCATATGTTGAGAATGATGAATGAAAAAAGTTGTTTGTTTAATGTTAAGGTTAATGTTGTTATGTATAGTACTGTTATTGATTATTTGTGTAGAAATGGGTTTGTTAACGAGGGTTGTGATTTGTTTAATGAAATGGTGGGTTATGGTGTTTTACCTAATGAGTTTACTTATGGGTCTTTGATACGTGGATTGTGTGGTTTGGGGAGGGTGGGTGAAGCTTTTGGATTTTTGGATGAGATGATTAAGGAGGGTTTGCATGTAAGTGTGTATGTTTTTACTGTTTTGATTGATGGGTTGTGTAAAAAGGGTTTGTTAATTGAAGCTCGCGAGGTGTTTGATGAAATGGTTAAGAGAGGTTTTGAACCTAATGTTGTTACTTGTAGTGCTTTGATGAGTGGGTATTGTTTGAATGGTAATGTGGATGAGGCGAGGGAGGTTTATGATTTGGTTGGTAAGTGGGGTATTGCGCCGGATGATTGGACTTATAACATATTGATTTGTGGATATTGTAAGGTTAACAGATTGGATGATGCTATGAAAGTTTATAATGGAATGCATCGCAAGGGTTTGGTTCCAAGCATTTTTACTTACAATTCTCTGATTGATTGCTTTTGCAAATGTGGTGCAGTTTCGCGTGCTTGGGAGATTGTTAGGACAATGCACGGTAGTGGGGTGATGCCTGATAATGTTACTTATTGCATCTTGTTAGATGCTTTATGTAAAAGACAGTGTCTTGATCAGGCGATTTTGTTGTTTAATCGACTTGTTGAAAGGGGTTTGGAACCCGATGTTTGGAGTTATACCATTTTGATTAATGGGTGTTGCAAGAATCGAAGGATGGGTGAGGCCATGAATCTATTGAAAGAAATGCAGCATCTTAAGAATTTGGTTCCTCATATTGTAACTTACACTTGTCTTATTGATGGCTTGTGCAGATCTGGGAGAATCTCGTATGCATGGAAGCTTCTTCACGACATGCATGAAAATGGTCCTCCCCCGGATATTATCACTTACAGTATCTTGTTAGATGCTTTATGCAAAAGCCGACATCTTGATGAGGCAGTTTTGTTATTTAACCAAATGATTAAACGGGGTTTGGAACCTGACGTGTGGTGTTATACCATCATGATTAGCGGATATTGCAAGTGTAGAAGGATAGAAGAAGCCATGAATCTTTTCAAAAAAATGCATTTGAAAAATTTGGTTCCTGATATTACAACTTATGCTGTTCTTCTTGATGGCTTGTTGAATTCAGGGAAAACCTTGTATGCATATCAGCTTGTCAATCAGATTCGTGACAGTGGTCCACCTCCCAATGTTCTCAATTACCTAGATGCATTTTGCAGAAATGAGCTGATTTACAACAATTGACTTGCTTCGGCTCATTCTTACCAGAGGAATTTGTTATTTTGACTATACAGTTAACTACACTTACTGATTGTTTGTATGAAGTTGGAATCAATAGTGCAAAAGATTTTCCAAGCATCTTTTGATTAAAGGATGTTGTTATGCTTTGAATGAAGTTGGAATACTAAATACCTTACTGAGATTTTCCATACATACTAAATGATGTTAACAAACATCTAGGGGCACATAAATTTATTCCAGTTATAGTTGATGTCAAATGAGTGGTCCATTTCTGTACACAATGTTTGGCGCATATGTAATGTAAGTGTAGACTTGCAACACATTTTTTGAAATGAATTATTTTGATAGGGAAACTCTGAACTTCATCAGTTGCATATTTAAATTAGAAGGCTATACTTTGTATTTGATTTGTCTTTTGTAATGATACTATACATTTCTTGATAGGATCCAATGACTGATTTTTATGATGTGAAGGCTACATGCTATAAGCCTTGCATGGTGAAAGAAAATTGTTCAATGATGAGAGAAAATTGTCTTTGTTGACTTTCCCAACTCTAGACAAATGTGTGAAGAATGCAGCACAGATTGAACACAAAGGGAAAACATGATTTTTTATCATCTATATATGAACTGTAAAGTCTTCCATTTGTTAAAATGATGAATGTTTTCCGAAAGAGTTGGCATCCTGCGAAGGAGGTCTGGAGACGGAGACGTAAGTTAGTGAACATATATGACTTGGGGTTCGATATACTATCAGATCGCCATTTCTTTTAAGATTTCTTATTATTTTATATTCGCTTATATTTCTAATTATCTGTTTGTCAATTGCAGAAAAGCAACAAATGTACTGTCTGGCTATTCAGCCAGTTGCGCCTATATAGATATCACCTTATTAGCAATGGACGTGCAATGGCAAAGTACTAGTGTACCGTGCAACATATGCAAATCTTTTTTACCAGTGAAAGGTACTATTTGGTTTTTACTTTAGAGTTCAAAATATTTAGTAGGCACAACTGCACTAAGGGTCTTCTAACTTATTTTAAAGTTTCAAACCAGTCCTTTATCTTTTTATTTAGATAAAAAGGTTCTTGATTTTTGTAAACGACAACAACTTAGGACCTCTGATGATTTCCCATCAAAATCTGTGAAAAAATGGCCTTATTTTGATCTTTTGAAATGTAATTTGTCATTATTTTTTTACTTAGGAATTGTGGTGCCATTTTTGGCCTTATTCGGAGCTTTGATGCTATTTTAACTTTACGGTTTTGGACAGAAAATCACTAAATCAGACTCTATCTGCCTGCTGGCCACTTTGTTGGATTCCATTCTTAACTGGTGACTGCCTGTGCATCCCAAGACCCTCCAATGATGTTCTGTCCAAGAAGTTTGAGCAACAATTCCCTTAACAGAGGGGGAAAAAGATGAAATGCAGTGACACGAGGTGAAAATCAATCATTTCGACTTTTGACCTAATTTCTGATTGTAGTTTATGAACAAAGTTAGATCCATTTTGTGCCAAGGAGAAACCTATTAAAGAACTCATCAAAGCGACATATATTCTGTGACAATGACCATCTAGCTTCTTTCCTCACTGTCCCAATTCCTACAGGATTGGCATGTGTTTTGGATTGCAAGAGTCCTAATATCCTATAATGTTTGATCATGAAGCGCAGTATATATTTGTGCATGAGGCTGTCAATTACCTTCGAGATTTATTTTATCTCTACCATTGTAATATTTTTTCTTTTTTGTTGTATTTTTTTATCAATTTTAATGAATTATAATATTATAATTATTTTTATGTTTATTGTTAATAAAAGAAAGCAAAAAAAAAAAAAAAAAAAAACTAATTTAAAGTCAGAATTGACTCATCTAAAGTAGATATTTACTAAAGCGAGTAAATTAAGGGTTGAGATTGTAATCACTTTTGATGGATTATACATGTACATTTAATATTAACTATTGATTTATTAATCAACAATTCACTTTCGAGGAGTCGATCCTTTAAAATCGCCTTCTCAAGGAGGTCTCTTTTATGAATTTGCATTTGCATTTGCATAAAGAGGTCCTTAAATTTTTTAAAATAAAACAAAAAAAATCAACATGAAGTTGTCATTGCATAAGGAGGTCTCTTTTGTGAATTTGCATTTGCAATTGACAACTTCCCTCTAATCTTAAAAGTAGGGAAAATCGATATAAAATTTTCAAAAGAGAATAGATTTTCAAAAGAGAATAGATTGATAATTTTTTCAGAAAAGAATTATTTGAAAATTAGACGGAACACGATCGGAGCAAACTGACAGTTAATGTCACGTCCCGAGCAATACATGTGATTTTACATGTATTTAATTTAATAAATAATAAAGACCCAAAAGGCAGAAGAGAAACTTCAACTGAAATGGATTGATGATTTTCATTAGGAAAGTAGCAGCAATTTGTTTTTTTTTTTTTGAATCGACAGGAAAGTAGTAAACTATGTTTACTTTTCTATATCAACCGATCGGCAAAAACTAGAAAATGAACGAATTTTTCTTACATAGTTTTGTAGAAAAGAAAATAGATTTATGGTTTGTTTGAAAATGCCTTTTGGTTGTTAATTAGTTTTTAAATTCTAAATAACAAACTCAGTGTTCTAGACAAAAGTCAATTTTAATGCTCATAAACTGCAGAGACCTAGACAAAAGTTGTTTGGTCAACTGAGCTCAATGAGACTTAACATCATCATCAGAAAAGCGAAAGTAAGATTTGTGTGAACGGCAAGCGGTTGCAATTGTAATTCTTGATAATCACAACCATTGAAAAGTTATCTTCATGAAAATCTTTGATGTAACATGAGAATGTTATCCATCTAACCTACAACATAATACAAGTCTGTTCTATTCAATAATTAATCCTGGTGGTGGGGAAAATCCATGCTAGCTTACTATACTACTTACAACAAATTGAAAGAGGCAGATTTATCACCCAAAATATTTGAGGTTTATCTTCAACATACGACGGTTGCTAACAAGTAGGTTCGAACGCAGCTTGCTGATGCCAAATGCCGTTGAGGTTTGACTGCCATAATCGAACCATTCCATCGTTACCTGTAGTAGCCAATGTCATTCCACTCATATCCCACTCCATTTGCCATACCTAAACAACATTTAAAGTAACTTAATTCAAGCATCTGCATGATGTTTCGAAGAAGAGAACATGAAAAGTAGACATGAACTAAAATATAGACTCAGAATTATACCATTCCTTGATGACCGGACAACAGTGCAACTCTTTCTACTGGAAGTCTCCCATTATAATCAGGATTCAATCCTAGGTGCCATATTGAAAGTCCTTTGTGAGTTGCGACGGCGATGATCTCATACGGTCTACAATAAATTCATACTAGTAAATAACAAATCACATCTTGTTGAGTATGATTCATAATTAGTGATAAGTGGGTAGGTAGCCCTATGCGTTTGACCCAAACGTTAGTTGAGCTGCAACTAGAGGGTGAGAGCAGGGGCGAAGCTCTCTGCGGTATGGTTGATGGGTAATCTTGTATATTGGTGCGTAATATTTAAACATAAATCTGTAAACCCTAAGCTTGAAATTAATAGAAAGAAACTGCAACCACTCTTTGGTTAGAAAAGTAGGCACAATTGATCGAACTTTGTAATCAAATCTCGTAGGTTTCTTTGTTTGCATTATTTGTATTTATTATCTTTTGAAATGAAGTTGCTGCTCTAACACATTTCTTTGACTAAATAAGAAAATAGTGCTAGTGTTAATAAACACCTATGTAGTGTATAACTGCATACTTCCTTGTGTAAATTGACTGACATGAAATCACGCCGATACAGCAGTCCAGCATTTTGTTTCTGGCATAAATGCTATTTAAGGAAGCAAAACAAATAAATGTGATTGAAATGTGTTTCTTAAATTATGCAAATTTCACCTGCCAATATTTGGTGCCCAAGCAACGGCATAAACTTGATCACCCTTGTCCTCGGGCAGTGCTAATTCTGCAACGGGAAGCCATCTTTGATGAGCCTGGTCAAACTCCCATACCTGCACAAATAAAAAGGTACAATAACCATACCATGGAAGTTTAAAATAATGCAGCTCAAATCAAAATGCAATAACAGACAAAAATTTGGACTGGAGTTACCTTGGAAGAATTAAGCTCTGGTGTATTTGAATTGAAACCTACAATGAAGCTGGATTCCTGACCCCTTTGTGGATTCAAAGATATGGACGCAGAGAGGCACACAGCCTTTCCAAATGAAGACACTGATTCAATAACATTTTGAAATTCAGCCTACAAAGAAAGAACAGAATAAAAATAAAATAAAAAATGTTGGTTTATTGTAAGAAGAATATAAGTATCACATTTCATGACTCAGAGAAGGTAGAAAAAGCTAGTTTCACCTGAAGCTGCCAATTTCTTAGTTCCAAAGGATCCAAGAGCTCAAAAACTCTCACATGACCATCTGAATATGCAGCAACCTTTGGTGTTTCATAAAAATGCAAATAAGTGTAAATCATCAATAGTATATACTTTTTAGCATTCTTACTACAGGATTTCAAGTAAAAAACATGTACACAGAATGAAGTCAAGGAAATAGATGAAAAATGTTACGATTAATCAAATATATTTTTTTGTCTTAACCCTTTGGTTCTCAGGGGGAAAAATGGCTTTGGTAATTTGAAGTTTGTTTGGCTAGGAGCTAAGTAAAGTCTGGCCAATTGTTTCAGCCAAGGTTCAAAATCGGATACTCGACTTGACCTTAGCTAAAATTCATTAACCACTTGACCCCAACTAGTTGGTTAATGAATCAAAGATCTGTTACTACTAATGGCCACTTGATATTCAGTTTTTCTTACAAAAACATCTAAAACTAACCATTTTCAAACGAGTAGAAGAAATTCCAAATTGAACATCAAGAACTTTGCTAGCATTGCTTCCAAAGGTGTTGCAAATTTTCCACTGAAGAGGCTGTGAATCTACATAAACAATTTATAAATTTACAGAGAGAAAAAGAAATATAGGCTTTCAGCATTGACTGAATAATAAAACCTATGAAAAGATGTGAAACTGAAATGTTAATGAAGAAAATGTTAAAAAAGCCACAAAACAAGACAAGAAAATGAAGAAACCGAATCAATGATACCTTCGACAATCTCTTCTAATAATGAAACAATTCCATCAGCAGAAATACATGCAATTGCATCACCATACTCTGGCGGAACCCAAACTATCTTCACAATGTTTCCTTCATGAACCTTCACAGTTTCAAGGGAGAAAAAAAACATAATTGTAAAAATCACCGGGAGAAGCACATCAGCTGAGAAACATAGTGTGTGTTTCAATTGGCTTATTTGAATTAATCTATTAGCATTAGCTATTTGAAACTATTTGGGGTCCGTTTAGATTGACTTATTATTTGATCATATCTACTATCTTAAGTATTAGTAATATACTGTTTGTGAGAACTTATAAAAATAACTTATAACATGTCCATAAACTAGTTTCAACAAATTTGTATAAGCTCTCTCTCTCTAGAGGGGCTTTCTAAAACAACTTATAATTTATATGAAAACTGTTCAACTACATTTTATCTTTTGTTATAGAAATAGCTTATGCATAAACACTTATATGATTAGAACTTATGCTATAAGTACTTAATTAAGTTGCTTATCCAACTAGGGCCTTGGATAGAGTTTATGAAAACAACTTCTGACATGTTTATAAGTTGTTTTCAGCTTATTTCCATAAGCTACCTTTGATAGCTTTTAAAACAGCTTATAGTTTAGACATAAACACTTAGTTAAGTGCTTATGTATAAGCACTTTTTATAGACAAATGTTACTTTTTAGTATTAGTATGTCATGTTAGTAGCCAAGGTTTTAACCCTGAATCTCCTTCTCAAGCACATCACTACATACTGAGACTTATGTTATAAGCACTTAATTTAAGCGAGTTATCCAAACATGCCTTAGAGTGAAAAATAAAGACTTATCTGCATCAAATATTAACTATCAACAACAATGTGTGTGTAATCAATACCATTTTATATATAATGCAATTGAATATGAAATTGACCTTAGACTTGAAAGTAGAGGTGAGAGAGGAAGAAGAAGGAGGATCATGGAAATCGAAGATTGAAAATGTGCCATCAACGGAACCAGCAGCGAGTCTCGTGGAAGAGTAGTTCCAAGATGAACATGTTGTGCCATTATCAAGACTCAACAATTCCTTTGCCATCTAATAATGATAATAATAACTCTTTCAAATTTTTAAGATAGTTGTTGTGACGAAGATGAAGAATGTAACCAAAACAAGGGTGGTGCTCGCGGGTTGGAGGCTGAACGGCGCAGATTTTTTGAATGCCAAGATTTCACAGAACAGAAACAAAATTGGGCCGTTTTTTCATAGAAAAACGGGTCATTTTCGGGTGTTTAACTGAACCGGGCCAGCCCGGCCCAATTTAATTTTTATTTGGATGATTTGAGTGGAGCTAAAAATATGTGTGTTTTTTCTTTTTTTAAATGTACATTCAGTTTACTTCGATAATAGACTCTTGAGAAGATAAAATGAAATATAAATAATTTTTAAAAATAATGAATAATTTTTTGATATTTTCATTGTTTTTATAAATATAGATAATTATTTATTTTAAGAGAGTCTTTTACCTACTTTTTTTTTTTTTAAAGTAAAAATAGAATGCAAAGACATCAAATAATTATAATATGATATAACTACATTAACATTTCAAATCAATTACATATAATTTCTAACACTCTAACAATCTCTTATCTATTTGTTAGTAAGGAAATTGAATACAAATTTTTAAAAATAAAAGTAGAAAATATTTTTACAAAAGATTTTATTTAACTAAAAAAAAGTGTTTGTGTTTGGATTTGATTGTTTGGACTTAAGTTATACCACATAGACGTTTTCTAGTTATGTATCAATTTTTTTATACAAATTTTAAAATTACATAGAGATGTTGAATTGGATGTTTTGATATACCAAACATTCTTACGTTTGAGTAAAACACATGCATGCCATAACAATTTGAGTAGATTGTTTCATAATACCCCTTTCAAAAAATATAACAAAACATTTTTACTATTCCTTCCCAATGTATAATACAAAAAGTGGAAAGAAAAAAAAAAACAAATATTTCATTTGGTCTTATATATAACATAAAATTATTAATCTACTTTATCTTAAATTTATGACCGGAAGAATTACTAATGTTTATCCTTAAAAAAGCCAAAGAATCATATTTCTCAAAGATTTAATCTACATATATGCAATGTGAACTAAAATCTCTTTGATGAAATGTCTTGGTAGAGTTTTGAATCATTTAAAAATTTGTTGATGCAACCTTGATGTCAGCAATGAACTTTGCTTGTACTGGTCTATGATCAGAAAGTTTTGACTCATTCCTGATGTATTGGATTTGTCTCATTCCTTTTCCAAACCATATTATTCGATCACACCTGAAATACTTTCTTCCAATTAGAGTCTATGAATCACAAACACACATAAATATGAGGTATAAAATTAACTTACACAGATACATTTACACCGTTAATAATTAAATAAAATGAATTAATTGAATGTTATCATGTGTCGATATAAGACATCCGAGATGCCTTTAATTAAAAGTATCGATGCCAGAAAGATTAAATTATATCTTTGTGTGCTAATAGTTCAAATGAAATCATTTGTTCATTATATTTGGTTACATGATGGAGGATATACTTTTAATTTTGTCCTTAGTAAATTGATTTTAGCAAATAAAAAATACAAATTTTAGTAAAGTGTGATTTCGCTAACGAATTTGGTTGACCGCTCTACAGTATGTCTCTCTTTAAAAAAATAATTTTGCTTTCGAATATTTAGTTTGACTAAAACTAATAAGAAATTTTTTGCTTATATTAAAAAGTTAATTTTTTTCTATAACAATTAATATTAATAATTAATATTGTTAGTATTTTATTGAAGGTGAGAATTGAACTCACAGTCTTCTTATCACTAATTGAGTCAAAGAAAATTGAAAAGTTTACACTAAGTTTTTCATTAAATTAGTTTTTAGAAAGCTCATTCAAAACACACATAGTGTTCCAAGATAAAAATGATAGATTCTTGCACAATTACATGTCACAACAAAAGGAAGTTTTTTTAATTAGTATATTTATTCTTAAATAATACAAAATCCCTGGTGGACTCTTTTGAACAAGTAATGTTAGGTCCCAAACAAAAGAAGTTTATTCCATTTGTTAGGAAAAAAAATGTTAGTATGATCCCTAATTAAACATAAGAAAATAATTGGAAATATATATGTTACTATGATTATTTACCATGCTGGAGAACGTCTCTTTTCACAACCTATGTAATCATCAGAATCTGGGAGGTATTTGTATGTAGGTGGAAACTCTATAGCTCCTTCATGCCAACCTTGGAATACATGACCCTTTTTCAGCTCCATCTTCAACTATATAATAATATAACTTTGACAGAGTTTAAAATCTTTAACTCACAATTGTGGTAACTAAATGAAATAAAATTTAATTGAATAAATCATCAAATTGCCCTTGAAGAAATAGGGGTTAGACATTTATCCCCTTAATTTTAGAAATAGAAAAATAACACTATTAATTGAAATACGTTTGGCAACATAATCTTTTTGTTGTTGTGTTAACGAGGTAGAAATGAAAGTTTTCAACTTTTAGTCAACTCATTGATTTGTAAGAGATGAATTAATTTTCCAAATTTAAGAAACACTTAAGAGATGTGTTAATTTTTTTCTCAATTTTGAAAATGAAATTAGAACTCAATTTTTTTTAAACTAAAACTTTGTCATCTTGCAACCGTAAGATCTCCATCTATATAATTTATTTTTGTTCTTCTTCCATTACTTCATATCTTCTTCTTCTTCCTCTTTAATGGTGTTTAAATTATAGAAAATGAAAGAATACAAAATCAATTATTCTTCTTCCTCCGTAGGTGAAAACTTGAACATGATAATTCTCAAATATCATCGTGAAAGAAAAGTTTTTGTTAGAGTGGATACAATTAAGAAGAACTTTTAGAAGATAATTATTTTCATGCTCCTTGCAAAAGGTAATTTCTCCAATTCCGTTTCTCCTTTTCCCCAATTTTCTCCTTATTTTTTCTACTATTATCTCAGAGTTTGCTAATTAATTTCTCCAATTTCTCCTCCAAACTAAGGCACGAGAGGGACAAAGCCAAACCCAAACTTAAGTACCAGAGGGACAAAGCCGAATTGAAATACCACTATCACAATCTGAACCCCCTCATGAAGATCAAGTTTTGTCCCAAGAGGTACTTATCCAAGGAGATGCATTAGGCACTAGAAAAAAGGTAGGATAACCCAAGGACTGCATTGCAATTTTAAATATGATTATAGGGACCAAATTGCTAGTAAGTGAACAATTTTAGATATTGAATTGTGTATATGGATTTCTGATTTTTGTAGAATAAAACATATGGACTTTATAGGACCATTTATATACCCTAATAAATTTGATATAAGACCACCATCCATTAGGGGACCTACATCACCACTCATGAATGCACCATTACCCATCAGGGGACCTACACCACCACCCATGACTAGCTCCTGGACCACCACCTATCAAAGTGTCATTTCCTTAGTTTGAGTCAAGAACAAATGAACCAGATTTCGTGAATTTCATATGCAAATAAAAATTGATTATATAGATGAATATGTTACCGTTGCAATGATGACAAATTTTCAATTTAAAAAAGAGAGTTTAAATTGAGTTTTCAAATTCAGGCAAACTAGCTCATCTCTTAATTGTTTCTAAAATCGAACAAATTTAATCTCTCTCTTACATCACAATGCGTTGACTAACTATTGAGTTCGCCATTAAGCAGTTAACCTTCACGTCAAACTCATTAAGATAACAAACTAATGGATGGACTATGTTGTCCAACATCTTTCAATTACAATGTGTTATTTATCTATTTCTAAAATTTAAGAGGATAAATGTCCAATCCCTACAATTTTATAGGGCAACTTGATGATTTACTCAAATTTAATTGGACGTTTAGTTCCTCTACTATAATTAATTTGTGATTTTTGGTCCGCCAATATTTTGAGTGAATTTAGTCTCAAATATTTTAATTGTCACAATTAAACCTCTTTATTATTTTTCTGCAATTTAAAATTATCAAATTCTCATTTTCAACTTAAATTATTCACAAATTGAATATAAAAAGTCATTAAAAAAAAACACAATCCATTAATTATTTAAAACCTTCTTATGCTCAAAATCCATCAATAAAAGAAAAATAATCAAAGACAATAATAAATATCTCAAAATTTTCTATTTTCCCAATCCTAATCTCACATTCCACAAAATCCTTCAAGTTTCATCTTTCATCAACTTGTCAACTCTTAAAATAGCTTCACATCCCAAATTCATCATAAACCTCTAAATAATTGAATTAAAAATAAGACTTTAAAGGTTTGGAAAGAAAATACTATAATGTAGGACCACATTTACTTAATTTTGAAAATAGATATTCTTAAAATATTGAGATGCCAAAACAAAATCACTCGTTGTACTAATTAGAGGAAATTAAAGTACAATTACATCTAAAAATCTTATAAACTTTAATGACCTGATCATGTTTCAATAAAGTTTCCCATTCTCTTGTTTGAATCAATGAGTGTGTAGCAGAGTGTGGCATATCTATCCTGTAGTTCAAGTCTCCTAGCCAAACAACTCGGCTGCATGTTACCAATTGTACCCATTTCAGATAAAGTTCTATAAAATATATTATATTTATTATTTATTAAGATTACTTTTAATCATAATAACAAACTATAAGCTATAACATTGTTGAAGTAGCTTATTAAAAAGCACCTAAATTGTCAGCTCATAAATGATCACTACATGTCTTATAGTTTTAGTTTATAAGTTGTAAATTTTTTCTGTGTCTTGCCAAACAGAATTAGATAGTCTCAATAATTAAAGTCTAACATAACAATATTTCGGTATTTGTCAGTTAAACTATAATTTAAAGAGCAAAAGTATTACATTTTAATTTTAATCAAACAAATGTCTTCTAGTTGGTGACTTAAATATTATTTCAATTTTTTATTTATTAAAATTTTGCATAATTCAATATATCAATTGTGCATAATTCAAATTGTGCATGATTCAAGTTGTACATGTAATTCAATAATATCTTACTCATGGTCAATAATTTTTTGTGGCATATCATGCAAAGGACCTGCAGGGAATTTTGTTTGGGACAAAATATCAGTAGCATTCCAATTTCTTTGTCTCTTATCTTCTTCTTTCCCACCTGCAGCCAAATGGCTACATATAAAGCAGAAGCTTATTTCATGCAAGAAAAATCTAATTGATATTGACCCCTGCATTTTTAGATCAATAAAATATTTAAAAATTCATTTGAAATTTCAAAATTAGAATCTAAGTTATCAAATGTCTATTTAGTTAAAAATAAAAATTGTTAAAAAAATCATAATAAAATTTTCTATTTATCTCAATATTTTAAAAATTAAACTAGTCATCGAACTAGCTAAACCTTAAGGTCTAGGTTCAATTGTTTTAAACTGTTCAAATTAGGATGAAACAATAATCGAAACACTCTAGTAGTCGAACTATAAACAATTTTGATTTATGATTTTTTTATAAGTATTTTAGTTTATGATTTAATCGATTAAAAAAAGTCTTATTTAAAAGTGAAACTTTTTGACCGTAGTTGAACTACTTTAAATTGTTCGAATCAAAATGAAATTGTGATCAAACCGTTCAAATAAATTCATTATAGACTTCAATTTTACCGTTTAATCGATTAAAGAGTCTAATTTGAACCAATGAAATCTCTTGATCATAGTTAGTTAAATTTTTTTAAGCTCGAACTAGATTGAAACCATGATCGTACCACTCAAATAATTTCATTGTAGACAATTTAATTCAATATAATTTGGTTGATTACACTGTCTATTTCAATTCAATTTTTAAATCATTATTTTTTCAATATTATGTAAAAACTAACCTTGTTTGGCAAACATCCCATAATTCCACAACCAATAGATGAGACATTCAAGTGTTGGATAGATTGATAGAGGTCACATCTTGCCCAAATAGTAATGAAAATTCCTACCATTTGCCTACTTATGATGCAATGGAAATCATCAACATTTTCAACCTCTTCACAAATTTGTTCCTTTAAAGGATATATCTTCTGAGGTTCTGCTCTTTTATCTTCTTCAACTATCTTTATTGGTCTTTCATTATTTAAGGTTTTCCAAATAAGTGAGTTCCATTTCATAGAAATTTTCTTGTTTTGAGGACCTAATACATTTATTGCATTTAGAGGTACAATTTCTTGGAACCTGATAAAACATAGAAGTTTATCATATGAAATTCTATTCGAAAATAATTATCGACCAAAATTTACTAAATTTTAGCTTAATTTTGAATTAGTAGAATCTCTTTCTTTGAAAACCAAGGCATTAAGAAAACAAAAATACTACTAAACTAGTCGATGATTATATGTGTTCAAAAGGATGAACTTTGATCATCTCCAACCCTCCAACGAAATCACAATTGTCTTATTAATCTAAAGGTTGAGATTTATTAGAATTGGTTGAGTGTGATGATCTCTCAACCGTTAGTCTAACTACTCGAATTGTTAAATTAATTTAAAGATTGAGATTTTGTTGGAGAGGCAGATAAAGTTGTAGAGAATTCAATTTTAGAAGAGTCTAATTTCTAACAATTTAGTGTATAGTTTATTTTTTAAATCATCTCTATTTTACAACCGTTTTCGAGAAGATTTAAACTACATATCTTGAAATGCAAAATCAAACTCTTACCACTAAACTGACCCATCGTAGAGTCTATAAAATATAATCTTACACATAATATAAAATAAATTTAAATATATAATTGATTCATGCAATTATGCGATTTTTTTGTTTTAATACATATAAGTATTTTTGTCATTGTAAATATATTTTTATTTGTTTTTTATCCTTGCGTTTTTGTTTTAATCACTATAGAACTGATTTTTATTAGAATAAATCCCTACAAATGCATATAATATTTGATTTTAGTTCTTGAATTATTAAAGATATAAAAAATTGAAAGATCAATTTAAATACAATTCAATTTTTACATAGACTAAACAAAAGAACAAGGACAAATTTTTTTTTTTAGAATCACAAGAATCAAATAATTTTTTTTTATAAAAACAAAAAAAAAAGTGTATTTGCAATGATGAATCATATATTTAAGACTATAATATATAATAGAAGAAGATTTTACCCCAAAACATAGATATCTGCATAATCATTTTGTGTATTAAGCCAATCTTCCATCTCCAAATTCTGAGGTGGTGCAATGCCTCCAACATTCCAAGAACCAACAAAGATCCTTATTCAAAATAATAACCATTTATTAGAGTTGCTTTTGTGGCAATATATTTCACAACGCTACATAATTTTTTTTTTTTTATCAAAAATTAATATGTATACAATTATATAGTCTCATACTTTTTGGTTTGATGAGAGAATTCTCTTCTCGAGTTTTCATATGCTTGATTCAAACTAGGATCAGTTTCCTGTTTAGCCTCTGATGAATTTTTGTTTAAAATCTTTCTTAGAATCTTGTTATCACTCAGCTTGAAGCTCTGCATGATCTTTGGACAAAATATATACTCATGAGGCATATTTTAAAATAAAAAATAAATTAGAGGAAATTATTAACAACAACAAATACATATACTTATAAGACATATAGTAAGAACTAAAATATAAAGAGAAAGAAGCTAACACTAAAAAATTAATAGTTAACATAGTGAAATGGAAAAATAGACTAGTTTAAATTTTTAAAATACATGTTATTTTATCTCTATTCCACAAGTTATATTATATAAAAGAAAAGTAAATACCTCCTTGTTGTAAAATGCAATATTGACTTGTTGACAAGTGATTTTCTACGATAGTACTAATAAAAGATGTACCAAACTAAAGAATGATCACAAAGAAACAGAATGCATAAGATATATCAAGAGAAATTGATTAGTGGAGGAGAAAGGAGATTTATAGGCATGCATGAAGGAAGTGAAAGTATCATGATTTATTGAATTGATTGACAATTTCTTAAGGACAAGTTGTAGGTTCTAGTCTTCTAGCTAGATAGGGTTGGGCACTCTCTCATGTGCTTGATTTGTCTTGTTTATGTTGAAGATTTTTCACACCTCAAATTGGGGTGATTGAATTTTTTATTGTAAAGGTATAATAATATTATTATATTTTATTTATTTTTAAAAGAAAGTGTCGGATAGATTGAGAGAAATTTAAGTTTTAAATTCAACTTTTGAATTATTGATTTATTGTATAAATTTGATTTAAACTTTCTTTATTTTGAAGTTATAAATTTGTATGAATTTAAATTATTTTGAATAATTCTCCTTAATTAAAATTTATTAATTAATTATGTTTAATTACTTAAATTATCACATGAAAATATAATAACTATTGCATGACAATGTAGATATTTTATATAGACATTCAAATATAAGAAATATTTTAAGTCAAAAAATGTTATTAGAAATATGTAAGGGTTATTGGTATGTGACCTTAAATAAAATAACTTCTATACAAATTTACCTCAATTATTGAATGTCTTCTTTATACATCTCATATTATTGAGATAGAATAAGTTCCCGTAA
>JBBPBR010000002.1:28475649-28488683 GCA_037974775.1 Cicer pinnatifidum
ATTAAAACAGACATAATTATTCAGATGATAGACATAATGATATTATAGATAATAGGTAATATATTAATATATATTTCATATTATAAAAATATTATAAAGCATGTTAGGAGGGAAGGTATATTTGGGAAAATCGTTAGTCTTCATCTTATAACTATACATGATTTACGTAAAATAAACTTCACTATTCATATAACATTCAAATATATATGGGAGAGTATTAAATTGAGCTGAGATCTTCTCAAATTTTTAAAAGAAATGCACATATTTATTATTTTGGTGTATAAATGTTAAATTCATTTAGACAAAAAAAAATGTTAAATTCATTTCACCTATCCAAAAACTATAGTAGTAGATTATTAAATTGGTATTTTAAAAATAAGAGTGGTTGATAATTCATTTAATTGATTGGTCAATCCTATGCACCTATTCTATTGAAATATGCTCATATATAGGTCCAGTTGTATTGGATTTGACTTGTCAACCTTGACCAAATTATTGATCTCTAATATCCTAAATCAATTGATCATCTAGATAAATTAAAATGTATAAATTTATGTTAGATATAGTTAAGAAACAAACTTTATAAGTAAAAATAAAAGCTAAAAGATGGTAATCAAAATATAATAAGATAACATGTTAGTGAACTATGTATATATGGCACTTCTTGTGATTTTATTCCAAAACTATGTTAATAAAATTATTCTTTCATATAGAAATTAAAATTAGATAACATATTATAATATTATCAAAAATTATTTATACACTCAATTAAATTATTTTGTAAATGTTTTTTGAATTAAAAATTTTAAATATTCTTCATAAAAAAAAAATAGCTGCCAAAGACTGTGTGGTGACTTTATTTTGGCAGCCTTGACCTTGTTACACTTTATCCCCGTACACACCTTGAGCCCTTTCTCTTTCTTAGAGACCCTTCTCTTCAAACCACTTACCAAAAAGTGTTCAATTCCCACCAAATCAAATGAATTTGGATTCTTTGCACTAATTTTTTTTTTTTACTAATTCTGATTTTATTTAAATTTGAAATTGTTTGATTTAGATTGAAAATTTGATAAATTCGTTTTGAATATCGAATTAATATACGTGAATTTCTAAATTTACGATAAATTCAAATGAATTCAACGAATAGATCGATGTTACTATACTTTTATATAAGACTCGATTTTTAAGTTCAATTCAAAAAATCTTTTTTTTTTTTTTTTTCATCTTTCTCCAATAAATTTCATATTAACGTTTACTCATCTCAAATTCAAACAAATTATTCTTTTATTTTTACTTTCACGTGTGACTTCTTGTTCACTATCACCGTGAATGACCAACGAGGGTCGAATAATTTATTTAATTTAGTTTAATATTATCTTATGAATATGATACTTTATGATAATTTTATATATTTTTTATTTATAATTAATATTAAAGTTTGAATTTATAGTATTATAAAAGTATGTATGTCATTTATATATTAGTTTTAATATGCAGCTATAATGGCACTGGATCGTTATAAAGATTTAAACTTTATTCCTCAAATTTACAATGTCAAAATCTTACTCTGAATTCACATCTCATAGACAATAGAGATTAACAAGTTACAAGATCAAGATCATAAAAAGAAGAAATGGTAATGTTTAATAAACTGATTATAGTCCAAAGACCAAAGATAACTAGAACTTATACTTGTATTTTTTATTTTGTTAAATATATATTTATATTATTAATGAGGTATACTTTTTAGAATTATGTCTAGGGAGTAGTCTCCTATGATAAAACTTATATATCTAAATCATTACATTGACCATAAATATTTGTATTTATAGATTAAAAGTTACCTATATAATAAGGGTGACTCACTTTCATTAATATCATTTTTCTTCCTTGAAATGATTGGCAGTAAAGAAACATGGACACAAGATAGATCACATGATTTTGATGAGCTTAGTACTGAAGAAATCCTATCTTCTCAGCACATTAAGAATAAGCTTCCTCAGGTTTAACCCCTCATCCTCACTTAATTAATATTATGCTATAATATTCTTTTTTTTATATACCACAGTAATTTCGGTTACACTGCAAACTTTTATATTTTAAAAAAATATGAGTAAATAAAATTTAAATTACACTTATAATATTATTGCGACGACTTCAAAATCTATAATATTATTTCCAGTCACAATTGTAATTGCGGCCATTTTAAAATCTACAATATTACAACCACAATTGCAATTGTAAACTACAGTATAAAACTATAATAATACTAATTGTTAGAAAAATAATTTAAAAAAAAAGGGTGGGTTCAAAAATCATAAAAACCATAAACTAGGGATTATCTAATATAGTCCTAGTCCAAACCGTGGAACTCAGCTACTTTTAATAAATTTTAAAATATATTATATTTGCTCTCCATTATCTATCATTATAAAATTCATGTTTTATTTAAAAGTAATAAAGATTCATCTTTAGACTTTTTTTTGAGAGGTTTATATTAGATAGTACACTATAAAATAATTCTCCCATGTTATCATTTTTTCATATGATTCAAATTTTTTCACTTTTGTCAATCTATTGAGATTATTTTTATTAAAGAATAAAACCGTAAAGGTTCCATAAAACTTTTTTTTAAAATACCTAAAAAGATAGTGCAACAAACTTGGTAGGAACACACCCTAAATTTGATTAATTAGCATATGAAAATGATTACTTATTTTTGCAGGGTATTGTTAGAAGCTTGAAGGATCAAAACATAGATTGTCAGATTCCAAATTTGGAGTTCACCTTAGGGAGATCAAATTAATTTTAGTTTTTTTCATGGATCTCTTCAATGGCTTTAATATATATAATATATAAAAAATATTAGTGCACATATATAAATAGCTAGCTAGGTTTTGCTTTTGTGAAGACGAAGATGTCACTTTCCACAAATCTAAGCAAACTTTGTATATTCTTTTTGAGCTAAAGATTTATTATATAAGTGGTGTTAATTTGTCATTACATAAGTTTTATTGTTAAAAGTTAAAGTCGAACAAAAGAAGGAATCAAATGTATTATAAGCTTTTGTAATTGCATGTGTCTTTCTTTTTTCAATTCCTTTTTCCTAGGCTCCAACTGATTGGTTTGTCTATATATATATAAGAGTAATTTTGATATTAAAAATGTAATGATTAAATTTTGACTATACAGTTAAAGAGATGATCATAATTAAAAATATCATATAACTATTTTTAAAAAATTACATGATTTTTATTTTAATTTTAACTATTTATAATTAAATTAGTTATTAAAACTTATTAATCACACTCTTATTATAAACTTCCTCTCCTTTGATTTGTTATATATTTATATATTAAATATTGATTAAGATTTGTGTGTGAAAGCATGAAGATTGTTCCTTAATTTGATTACTTTAGCCTTGACTTGTGCACAAGGGATATCTAAAAAGCAGTGATGGGTGTGAAAGATATGAAGAATACATATATTATATGATTTGATAAGTAAAATAAGATATATTGAGAAAATCATTGAAGTGAAAAGAAGATATGATTGGAAAATATAAAAGTTGGGTTGTCACAGTGATTAGTATGTTGATGTTGTGAGTGTGGGTTGCAATTAGGCCCTACTAATTAATGGACAGTGGACACCATTAACTTCATTTAAAATATGCCTAATTCACTCACTTCACTTGATAGAAAAATCACTTCCAACAGCTGTAACCTTAATCAAGTGAACCATATTCAGACTCTATGGGGATCCACATATGGTGTGCAATAGAAAATCAGTATATTTTAATTGTTGGATTAAGATCAAATAATTTAATTTTTAAATTTAAAAATAGTTATAATTTAATATTAAAATTTAAATTATTCAATTTTGATTAGACAACTTAAATGTGTTGACTTTTATGTAATAAATCTAATTGTCTAGATAAGCTATTAGGATAAATTAAGTCATATGTTATGTAATATCTTTTATTTTTATTCTTTTATACATTAAATTTGAGTGAGGTGAGTTGACACCAAAAGTAACTCTTACTTGATTTATTACATTTAATAATTTGGTAGACAATAATTTTCATTAATTTATCCGTTAAATTAATAGTTTTTACTGAGTAGATCAAATACCTACAATTCTAATGATTTAATTTGGTAAAAATATAAGCATTGAGTCTCTAGGTTGCGGATTCGACCTTCGCTTGTGCCAATAGAGAGAGGTAAAAGCAAAATACCTTTATAGAGTGTTTAGTAAATTTTAATATCTTTGGTACCTTGAAGATTAAAATTTATAATAATAAGGTTATATTATTTAAAATGAATGTCATTTTTTTAAAAAATTAAAATAAATATTATTCAACTTTCAACTTAGTTTTAATTATTTTTTCAAGTGTTCACTTCAATTATTATAATTTGCACTACTTTCAAAGTACCAATTTCATTTTACATATCTATAATTGTGGAAAATAATTTTACATATATGATTGTGGAAACACGATAATTAATAAGAATAATTTAGTAAAATAATTGTTCAACTTTCAACTTAGTTTTAATTATTTTTTCAAGTGTTCACTTCAATTATTATAAGTTGCACTACTTTCAAAGTATCAATTTTATTTTACATCTATTATTGTGGAAAATAATTTTACATATATAATTGTGGAAACACGGTAGTTAATAAGAATAATTTAGTAAAATAATAATTATTTTCAATATGGTCTAATATAGCTCTAATTCAAAGGTAGAACTTACTATTTTTAGTAAATTTTAATAAAATATTATATTTATTCTCTATTGTTTATTGTTATAAAATTCATTTTTTATCAGAAAGAATAAAGGTCTATCATTGAACTACGCGTCACTTGACCGTGACCTTAATTGAATACTCCCTCTCTACCTAAATATAAGTCCCAATGTTAAATATTTCATTATACCTAAAATATTTTGTATTTGTATATAATTAATTTTGTTTTTTCATATTTCAGTATGTTTAGTGGTATTAATTAGATATTTATTTGGAAAAGAAGCAATAATTATATCTCCTAATTTGAAAAGAAACTTATATATAGATAAACTTTTGATCAAGTATGATACTTAAATTTCCGTACGGATGAAGTAATATATAAACTTGAAGAGTTGATATCATCTCTATTTCTCTATACGGTCCATTTAAAAGAAGATAGATACGAAAAATACATAGTAAATCTTATTACTAACTAACCCATAATTAGGGATGGACAACAGGTTTGGTAGGACGAATTCGGGCCTAAAAACCACAAATGATCCAAACCATGGGTCATATACACAAACCCATTAAGTAATATTTGAAATTTCTTAATCTAGCTTTAACAAAATGCTTCATTGAATTTTTTCATTTCGAAAATTCTCCAAAATTTATTATGTAACAAGTGATTTATATTGATGAGTTTGAAATACCCTAAAAAATAACATTGAATTATAAACTTTTCTCTTCCAAACACATTCTAACAACTGAAATTGAAATGCATATTCATGATAATCCTTTCAAATGCCTTACAAATAACAGCAAACAACTAAATTAAAACATTTAAACATCATAGTTTGAAAAACATCCCAAATGAAACATGATTAAAAACATCTTCTTGACTAGTGATTAGGACCCAAAAGTGAGAGAAGAAAAGTCCTATAGTGACTAGATGTTTCAGAATGAACTGCATCATTCAGTGTCTTCTTGTATTTCTTTGAATATTCAGCTTTGATATATTGCATATCAATTTCAGTCCTTGTTACAATCACCCTTATCAGTGTGCTATCATTTGTCCCCAAACCTTTCATTGCCTTATGCAACACCTGCATGGTTGGAAAAGTATGAATATACAAATTGTGTATAGAAAAGTTAAGATAAAATAAAGTCAATTGTTTTTATATAAGCTATAAACTGATTTCATAAACCATCATGAAAAGCTTATGAAATTAAGCTGAAAACAGTTAAAATGCTTATGTCAAAAGATAAATTCAAATAAGTCAATTCAAAAAGATCTAGAAATCAAATTGTTTTCTTATAAGCTACTAGTTGTTTTCATAAAAGAGAAATATACCTTTGCAAAATACTTTCCTGGATTAGTAGCACATTGAATTATAGTCAAAAGTGCGTGACTGAAATTCCCCGACGCTTCATTCTTTACAGCCTGATATAAATTCAAATTGAATACCTCAAGAAAGAAATTAAGTTAAAAAGTGATAAGATTAAAGTGATTGGAATACCTTCTTCAATGAGTGACCATACATGTCGTGATAATAAGAACTGATTGCGGCCAATTGTGCCGCGCTCCGTCCAGCGAATATGTGGACAAAAGTCTTTTCGTCGGTTCCAAGTTTCTTCTCCCCTGCTTTGTAGAGAACCTTTGCATCCTTTTGAGAAATTTCTCTATTAACCTCAGGGCCTTCGTGGCGAGGAGTACTTATGTATGCAAGCAAGATCTTAACAAAAAATTTGCATAAAAATGGATTAGTTTTCAGTAGTTACAGCTCCTGTTTTATTGACTTGCAAAAATTTAAGACAGTTTTTGCCAATGAAGTACTAACGTTAAAAAAGATAGCATACACGACACTGACACGCAAACACCAGTAACGATTTCCTAAAAGCCACACACAAGGACAACTAAAGCTACATGTTGAATATAAACAGCATTTACACATAGAAACCTCACCTTTTGATGATCACCAGAAGTGTTTAATTCGATTTCGTGCTCGAGATAAACGCCAAACTTTGAATGGTAGAGCTGTTTTAAAAACTGTAGCTGCGATGGCGTGCGCGAACATATTACTTCAGTAGCAGCTTCAAGGTTTCTGTCCACAGTTAGAGACTTCCTAATGATTTCTGCGTCGCGTCCAGCAGGGTCATGCATCCATAGTAGAACTGCAGTCTGATAAACCCAAAAATTTTAAAAACACAATCACAACAAAATTCGAACAGAACTTGGTCAACTTTTTTGGTTTTTCATTGTGTAATGTTTAAAAAGTTGTAGTCCATTATCATAATGATTTTTTATGTTGCCAAAACTGCAACACTACCATAATTGAGGCCGCATCAGACTGTAATTCTCTACTATGTGAAGGATTGCAGCACGAACAGATGCAGTAAAATACGAACAAAATTGTGACTGCAATTACAGTTGCAAATTGCAATGCGATTCATAATTTATATCAGTAATTTAGTACCTCTAACTTTCCAGTGAGCTCCGAAGCTAAGCGTTTCGAGAGTTCCTCGGAATATGTAGTTCTGTATTCTTGTTGGATGTAGGCGCGCATTGTAGCGTCTCGATGAGCAAGGATATTGATTACAGCACTTGTGTCACACCCAAGACCTGTGAAACCACAGAGTTAGAATCAAATGAAGGTTTCAACTTTAGTGAAATATCAATAGATTCTTGTGAAACCACAGCACACAAGTTTGTTAGAGGTAGTTACAGGTTGTTGAATAGTTTGTTAATGCATTAAGCTCATTTTCCCCTCTTTTGCCATTTCATCTGGTTCCTCACAATACTCTAAACATGTATAAAGCAAATTAATACAATTTTCAATTTTTCAAGAAATGGATGCTATATATGATTCAATAGTTTCAATTTTATGCTTTTAGCACCAGCAGTTCATTGAATAGTAGTTATAAGTGAGGCCTGACAAGCCAATTTTGTATGATTAAGTTTGACGAAACTCAAATTTTTTGATGATAACAAAATCTATCATAGACTTGTTGGACCACTCGTTATCAGACCACAAACCAAGCTCTTAATATCTAGTCTTGAACGTGAGGATGGTGAGTTGAATAGTGGATTAAATCAATGTTTTAAAAACCAATTTTATTTTACCGTCAATGTTAGTATTACATTGAAGAGGGTGGGGATCGAACCATTGATCTCCGTGTTATTCGACCTCAACCACCAAAACAACCTTATATCCCCTCGAAAACCGAATTGAACGGGATGATTCAATTGGTTGAATCGTGAACCGAATTAACCACAATTTTGTCCCAATTCAGGCAGATTAAAGCAAATGAATCATGATCCAAAAAAGTCTAGTTGGTTTGACACTTAATCCAATTTTGGTTTTGTGAAATAAAATTAGCTCAAAAGTCAAAATCAAATTCTAAGAGTATACATAATACAGCAAGGAATACTCTTTCAAAACATTACTTAAAAGAAAAGTTTCAAACAAATTACCACCCAATTAACCTTAAGGTCATCAGTACATGGATCAATTCTCTTATATATCCAACATTTAACTCATTCATAGTCAATTTAAAACTTAACCACTCACACTTGAATCCAACAACTTCATCAACAACTTTAAAGAGAGAGTACCTTTGAAAGCACGATAAAGGTGAGTGGCATCATCTCTAGGAGAAGGAGGAATTGGAGGGACAACAAGTGTAGCCATATTTTTCTTCTTCTTCTTCCTCTCTATGAAAACAGAAAAAGTAAAACAACAAAATGGAAAGAAATGGAAAAGAAACAAACAAACAAAGAAACAAGATATAAAGATAAAAAGGCAACAAGGACAGTGATTTATATAATGTTCAACAACTATAAATAGAATTCAGTATTTAATCAATTATGTCCCCAAAACGTACCATTTGGACAACATGCAATTATTATTATGTAATGAAAGCTCCATCTGACAAATATACTTCGGTCAAAATAATTGAAAATAGTTTTTTAAATAAGTGCTTCGAACTTTGAAGATGTATTTTTATTTTTATATAAATATATAAATGGCCGGTGACTTTTTTTTTATAATTTTTTTAAATAAGTGCATTGAAATTTTTTTATTTATTTAAAACGGCTAAATATTAGACTACTTCAAAGGACAACGTGTACTAAAAATTAAGAAAATACATAGAAATTTCCAATCTAAACACTTGAGTGGAGGGGTGGAGAGAAATTTTTTAACTTTTGTGTTTGACGAAAAAGGAAATATTTTAAATGGTTTATGTAGTTATATCAAATATTTTTTCTATCATCTATATTCTTTCAAAATAAGATTAAAAATAATAGAAAACACAAACTATCCTAATAGTTCAAAACTTAATCCAAACTCATTTTTCTATTTGACAAAGACAAACAAATTGGTTTTCCTCTCCTTCACCGTATAATCTCTTCTTCTTGACAAATTTTTTGTTATATATAATTGACTAACCAAATTTTTTATTTTAATTTCTTAGAATATGTTTTTTTATTTATATATTAATAAATGTAAAAGATCCACCTACCCTAAATTTAATTTATCAAAAATAAATTAATAAATAAAAAAAATTCATGATTTCTTTTGTAGGACCTTGATATTGACGTTAAAATGTTTTATTAATATTTTATTCTTTTTAGTTATTACTATCCTACAATTTATTAATAACATAATAGAAGTTGTGGTTTACACAAATAAATACATATAAAATGAAATTGTAAGCAAATTAGTTTTAAACTACTAAAAAAAACATGTTGGATATATATACTTAGCTAATTAACATTATAGTAAGTGAAAAACACCTTTATTATAGTTTTAGATTATAAAAGTTCTTTTTTTTTTTTAAATGATCGTAGAAGTTATAGACTATTGATATTATGTATCTTATCATGAAACAAAATCATAATGTGAAAGAAATATAAATATAGTAGTTTTTATTAGGAAAAGATAAAATGCTCTTGTAGGGAAAAAAAAATGCAGAGTTGGGCCAAAAAAAGGTTTTTTTATCTATCCACCAAATTTTTTTGTCCATTTTGGGTCATCATGTGATAAGCTGACCCAACTATCTCACTCAAATAATTATAAATTATGTGAAAACTGTACAATAACAATTGTTTTAAGAGACATTTTTATTCTTAAAAAAAAAGAATAAATATTTCTTTATCAAAAAAAGAAAACATAATTTTCAGTCTAATGTAACAGAAAGAGGATACAATAGACTTCACTTAATATAATATCCTATTATGTATTTTATTATGTCGATCAAATACACCTCGAGTTCAATTTAATTTTTTTAATAAATAAAAATCATTATTTTTTTAGGATAAGATAAACTATTTATGAATGTGATTTTTTTGTACGTAATCTAATTATTAACATGATCAGTATATTAGTTATGCATTTATTCAAATGTCAAATCTAAATAAAATACTTTCATTGCCTGTGATTAACCAAAAAGAAAAAAATTACACATATCACATAAAATTAGAATTTCCCAAAAAATTATGCATAAAAATACTATAAAGAAATTGACACATGCTATTTTTTCACTTAGTCAAATAAAATATTATATAGGAAAATATTCCCGTAGGCCTAGTCTTGTAATTTAATTTCAAAGAACATACTTCTTTCTTGGATTTAATTCTTTAAAAGAAATTCAAAAAAGTTAATCATCACTTCTAAAGAAAAATAAGAAAAAATCATCAAAATCAAATGTTAAAATAACAACAATTAAAAACTCACCTTTGAAAAATCATACATTTTTTTTCTTCAATTGCTCCTTGAACCATAACTACAAATCTTGACTTATCCTATTATCAAGATGATTAATTTTCTTCTTGACAAAAGTAGAGTTTAGATCATCTCAGTCTAGTAAAAGAAATGAAATTTCCTCTTTTTATAATATAATAATTTTGATATTTTGTAAAAACTAAATGATGGATTACATCATAATGAGATGTCTATATTTCCTAAAAAAAGAATAGTAATATATCTATATATTTATATTGAGAAACCAATCCCTATATTTTAGGGATAATTTTCCTTATAGTTGACTTGTTCTTAATAATCTCAACCTTCTCTCCTTAAATTATGCTCTTCAAATCCATGTGTCATCCTTAAAACAAAATCCTTTAACCTTAAGTTTCTCTTCCACGTCACATGTCAACAAACTCTTCCACAATCATTATTATAATCATTCAAAAACATGAACTTAGCCACATCACAATATTTACATTCTAATCATCATTCAAAATTCCACTTCAAAGTTCAAACACAATCCTATTCTCTTTTATTTATTTTTGCTACCCCATCTTTTGCTTCATTAATTTGTAAATTTCATTGTATATAATTAATTATAACATCATTGTCAAAATATATGGATTTTCTTGACAGAGCTACTTTATAAGAATTAAGAAGTAACTTATCACTCTTAAAAGCCAAAAAAATAATAATAATACCTAGCAGAACAATACTTTAAATAGGTTTTACGTTATAGATAAACTAATTAATTTTTAGTTGCGTGTTAAAATTACTAAATATATTTTGTTTTACTATTTTGTTAATGTCTCATCTTTTTTGTTATTTTTCTAATTATCTTATACTTTTCTAATTATATCATGTAAAACATTAAAATTAATGGAGCAGGTTTCATCATACTATTTCTTTTTACATTTTATTTTTTATCTATAGTTATCATACATTTTTTTAAGGGATTGTCGTCTAAATGTATCTGCATTAGAATTAAAATAGACATTAAAGATAAAATTTTAAAAAAATATGAATTATGTCCATTATTATATCATAATAAAAATAAAGACTTTGACTTATTTTGTAATCATATAAAAATATCAAGCAAATATTAAGATTTTTTAATCGGTATCAAATGATGCCATTTTTATATTCCTTATAGAAAATATTTACACAAAAAAATTATATAATATACTTCTAGATTGTTGGAGAACATCATGAAAATTAATTATTTTGATTAGATAATCTTTTCAATAGTTTGAATTATATGTCTCACGAAAATAAAAAGTTTCAAGGAATTTCATATAATTATCAGTATCAAGTGAGTCATACAAAAACTTTGTAACACGTGTTTCATATATATTGAATCTTTTATAGCTACTAAACATAATCAGCTTAAGATAAATATGTATTTCTTTGTTCTTATTTTCTTTGTACCAAAAATCAATCATATCTAATTAGTTTCTAATCTTCAGACATGCGGACTACACGTCCAAAAATCTTTCGCCTTGCAATGCAAATGTAATCCCACTTCAATGATTTCTTTATCCATGCATCTTGTGTTTATCATCTTTAATAAACTTTAGTTCATGATCCCCATTATCATTAATCACATGTAGCATTAAATTATATACAAAAATATTGTCAACACCGACTTTCTTTCAGTTTCATCATATTTTATTCATGACATAATTTATTAAAATCTCTTTATTTTCACAAGTTATAGATACCTAATAAGTTCATCTAAAACTGAAAAATCAATAATGTTAAAATCTCTTTTTTAAATTTTCATATATGTACTTAGGTTGTCTTTCTTTTTAGCTTTTTTCCTTGTTCAATGATATATTGTTCAACAAAAACTTTAATTTTGATTGGAATATTAATAGCTGATAATTGATTTTTTAAATTTTGCAAATGAGTTAATTTTTTGAACTTATAATTTACACTTTTGTATGAGAATCAAAATGGGATAACAATATATACTCCTAGTATAGGTTGAGTCAAATATCCATCTACTTTTTATGAGATTCATTAAATAAGTTATCTATATACAAATGCAATGAATATAATATCTAATTCAAAAAATATCAATATCAAGCTACTTTATTTTTGGTCGTCTACTTTTCCAGTTACAAAAATTCAAAATTAATTGTTGACTATTCCTAATTTATTCAAAATTAATTGTTGACTGTTTCTTTATACGCATCATTTGTAATATAAACGAACTAATAAGGAATAATACACAATAATTACACATTTAAATAGATGATTGAAACAGTTTATTTTCTATGTTTAATCTGAGCATGAAGGAAACAAATTCTTTAATCACAAGTGAACTCAAAAAACACAAATACACATTCTTTTGCCTCGCTAAAAAATTTGGCACTAATTTGTATTTATATTGATAATTGATATGTTTTAGGTGATGTAGTACATTGAGATGTGAGCAACAAAGATTGAGATGTTGGAAATTTGAATTTAGAGGATTAGCAACAAGAGTAAATTTTTATAGGATTTCGAGACTAATACAATCTATTTGAAACTTTAAAATTATCTTCTTAATTTCAA
>JBBPBR010000002.1:28489267-28502113 GCA_037974775.1 Cicer pinnatifidum
TTCAATTTTAAACGTCTCAATAATAATTTCATATATATTTCAAAAAAATTAAAGATTTCATGTAAAGACCATACTATTCTATAGGGTAACAATTTTATTTATTTTTCCATTTCTATTTTAATTTTCAATGCCTTAAAACAATTCAAATTATATTTGTTTAACAATCATATATTTTTAGTATTAAAAAGAAAAAAGCAATCATACATTTCACCATAATAATGTTGCCTAATTCAGATTATTAAATGTAGTCAAACGTTAAATTCAGAAATTATGAATTTGACACAATATATAGACTATGTTCATTGAACTTGAATAAATTCTTTTTACGAAAACAAATTAATTGATTTTCTCATATAGTATAAAAAATATATAAACAAACCATGGTATCTTTTCAATTAATAAAACTAAATATTATATATGCAAAATTACTAAGGGAATATAATAATGGCAATCCATATTTCAATGTAGAAGTAATAAGTAAAGCTTATAATTCTGTAATTTTTAACCATTTTTCCTTTTATTTAATTTTTTCAATAAAAAAAGAAGAAGAAAAAAACCAAGAGTATCTCAACTCAATAAATTGAGAATATTTATTTATGAAAACTATAGTTATAACTCACATGATAATGAGACATATTTATTTATTTATTTATTTATTGATAATGAGACATATCTATCTATATATGTATATAAGTTGATTAACCGATTTGCCTCATATTGTAGAGTGTTCTAGTGTATGTCGACACATATGAAATATTGAGTGGTTAATATCAATCACAATCTTCTCTCCTTAAAATATGTTGTCCAAATCCACGTGTCATCCTTACAAACATTCATCAATCTTACGTTTCTCCCTCACATGCAATGCAACTTCCTCAAAACAATAACAAAACAAAAAACAAAACTTTCCATAATCATCATCTTTCAAAGACAACATCACCACCTTCAAAACAACAACAACAACAACATAATCACCACAACATTTCTATTATAATAGTCATTCTCAAAAATTCCAACACCTTCAAAGATCAAACCTATCTTCTATTTTCTTCTTTCTTTTGCCACCCCATTTTTTCCTTCATTCTCATTGCATTAATTAACATAAAGGGTATTCAACAAAATTGTAAATTTCATTATATATAATTAATTATTGTCAAAATCTAGTTTTAGCTTCTCTTATATTTGGCAAACACATCCTTTAAACTAATATTAAATTTTTTACTTTAACAAATAACAAAATCATCTATTCTTTCTTCTCTTCTTTTTTTTTTTTTTTCTTCAAATTTATGATTTTTTTTAAAGAAGAAAAAATAGCTTGAGGAGAAAGATTTGTTGATAAAATTCAAAAGGGTGTTTGAATCTGGAAGAAAAAAAATGGCTACTGAGGCGTTTATGTTGAAAGAAAGCGCCTTGTTATCTCTAAGAACATTGAAGAGTCTTTTCATGTTGATATATGCAATTGTTATGGTGATTTTGTTACCATTTAGAGGAAGAAGAAGAGTTTCTCCTGTTGAAAAGGAAGAGAAAATTCAACATGATGAATGTAGTCATCACCGAAAAGGCGCGGTGGTTCGTGTTCCGGCGAAGATTGTGCCGTGGAAAAGTGGTGGTGGTGGTGGTGGTTGTGGTGTGGTGGCAATGAAGGTGGTGGATCATGTGATGAGAAGGGAATTGGCTATTAAGAGAGTTTTGGAGGATGGTGATGAGAAATGTTTGAGAGAGTATTGGCTTTTTGGAACAAAAAGGGGTGACACAATTTTCACACAATGTTGGACACCTCTTTCTGTTAAGATTAGGTATGTGTATGTTTTTTATTCTTCAATTATTGTTTTATGATTTTTATCTAAAGAATCTTGTTTTGTTCCATTGACCTTATGTTAAAAGGTGTTATTATGATTTATTAAATTATGAGTTATTTTTAATTTTATCTAGAGAGGGATATAAATATGATTTGAGAGAAAAGGAAAAAAATTGTGACAGCAACATAAAAAGGATTTTTTTTTTTTTTTGTTCTTTGATGTGTGTTTCATGGAGACTCTTTTAAATCTCTCTTGTATAAATTTATTTATAATAATGATAATGGTTGATTTCTTGATTGTTTTTTAATAAGATAAATTTTGTTGTAGCATAACAACAACAAACAATAGATAATCATTTTCTCATTGGGTGGGATTTGGCTTTGTTTTTATTAAGGATGACAAAAACATGCACAATTTTTGTCCCTTCCCTTTGATATGGTATTTCTGTTTTTATTGAAGACCTTGAAGCTAGATCTTCCAACAACATAGCTTACCCTTTTATTCCTTCAATATTTCCCCTCAATACTTTGTATTATTTGTGATATAATTTGAATAACTAATATGTTACCTACTCTATGCAGGGGACTTGTTCTTGTTATGCATGGTCTAAATGAACACAGGTTTGTAATTTTATACAATTTTTATTTTCCAAGTCATGTATTGTCTGCTTAAAACTTTTTACATTGTCAACAATCACAAACCATCATTTATGTTACTTTTAAATTAAATTAGATATAATTAAATTCATACTTTTTTAATGATTGAATAGTTATGATTAACTGATAATATAAAAAGACTACCTTATCGGTGCATATGAATTAAATCATCTTTATATTGTTTCTTGTTTCCTAAATTCACTTCCTTTATTCTCTTAACAGTGGTAGATATAGTAATTTTGCAAAGCAACTGAATGCAAATGGGTACAAGGTTTATGGAATGGATTGGATTGGTAAGTAACAACAAAATTAAAATTTAGGAGCTTGTATTTGCTCCGATGAATGGTTCTAGCTAAATCCTTTTGTTTTCCAAATAGGCCAAATACTATTTTCAATGTACTTGTCCATGTACTAAAATGAAGAAAATAGTAGTATGTCTTGCTAATATACTTTACATTCTGCATGAACTTGTCATTACATCACATATATATTGTTTGATATGGAGGAGGATTGAATGATTAATGTTTCTGAAGTTTCTGCCACAAACTTTTCCATTTGTGTTTTTAGTTCATTATGGATAGAGAATTACTAACTACTAAGCTTATATAAGAAAGGAAAGAAATGTACTAGAGACATTATTAGCTAGCAATTTTCTTGAAATTCTTCATTGTGCAAATGGCATTACCTATTTGGCTTGTTCTTCATGTGCATTGTATTATTCAATACTAGATTGTTGATTTATACAACCCATAAAAGCCTTTTCTTCAAAGCACCGATACAGACATCAGACACGACATTGACGCAAACACATATATGTAGACAATAGTATTAATTTGAGAAAAACAATTGGTTGAATGTAACCACATATGTCGGTACCGTGTCGGTATTAGACATACGTTCAATCTGAAGTGTCGGTACTATGCTGAACATTTTACCTATACTTGAAGTTATGACTACTTTTTAGTATGAAATATTGAAGAAAATTTAGTCTTACCAAATTTTACGTCATCCTTTGTTTACACAATACTTTAGGAAAATATAAGTGATTGAATGTGATCACATGTGTGTATCATGTTGATGTAACACCTTACAACCTTCATCAGAAATGTCGGTGCTTTATAGAGTATTCAACCTTCTAGGGAACCTGTCCTTGAAGTTATGCCTAATTTATAGTACAAAATTGAGAAGAAAAATTTGTTTTTGCAAAATTTCATGTCATCCATTGTGTATATGATACTTCCATTGAATTATAGAAAACAGTGATTTCTTCATTTTGTTTAAATAGTTTAGTGACCATCATTCTTCAACATGCATCTATATTTGGATGTTGCAGGAAGATGCCTATTTGTGCGATAAAGTAACATGTGAAGCTCCTGTATATATAAGTAAGCTTATCATCTGTGTGAATTGTGTCTGAATCCAATGCTTAAGATTCATAATAGCTCATAGAATGTGTTTCCGAAAGTCCGAAAAACAAATGGAGTTTAGATTAACAATTTGAACACTACTATAAATTCATGAATCTTACACAGATAAGTGTTCTTTAACTTTCCTAGATTTGAAATTTGTTTGTGTTTGATTAGAGGTTTATCTGTTGTCTTTTTGGTCATATTCGGCTTCACATGATTAACTTGATCTGAAAAGGTTCTTGGCCAATATAGTCGATCGGACAAGTTATTTTCTATTCTTCATGACTTAAAAAACCATATTTAGGTTCCGTATATAACAATTTATTGAGTATGATAATAGTTTCATGACCATTGGATGTCTTGTTCTCATAATAAGGCTATAAGGTTATGTGCTGCATAAATTGAAACATTGTATGAATTATTTATCTAATTTGGTAGTATTAGCTTAAATTTGATTTTGTTGTACTAATGTGTACTTAATCTTTAGGTCATGGTGGAAGTGATGGTCTCCATGCATATGTTAATTCTCTTGATGATGCAGTTTCCGATTTGGTATGTTGATGAATCTCCAATAATTTTCTTAAATAATCACAAGTTTAAATATGTTTTTTATTTCTGAAAATATATAACTTTTTGTTTTTAGTATATGTAAAAATATTTTATTTTACTCATTACAAATATATCACTTTTTGTTTTTGATCCTTGTTTTATTTTAGTTCCTGAAGTATATGTTCATATTGGAATTGATCGCCGTAATACGTAGAACATATGATTTTAGCCTCTCGAGTATGAGCTACACATAAGGATTAAAATTATTATTACACGGATCAATTTCACTATTAACAAATTTTTCAGGGATTAAAACAAAACAAGAATGATCAAAAGCAAAAAGTCGTATATTTGCAGGGACCAACAATAATAATGTATAACAAAAGTCTAAAAGGGGTTGTGATTTATGTCAAATTTTGAGTTATCTTTGTTCTGATAAAATACTATTTTTATAAACAGAAAGTATTTATGGAGAAGATTCTAACTGAAAATCCTGGCCTTCCATGTTTCTGCTATGGACACTCAACAGGTGCAGCAATTACTCTTAAGGTATAAATGAAAATCTTGAAACTTACTTGTGAGCAAAAAAGGTCAAGAACCAATTGAGTATTCACTTTTATACATATTGTAGGCACTCCTTGACCCAAAGATTGAAGCTTTAATAGCTGGTGCTACATTCACATCCCCTGCAGTTGGAGTTGAGCCATCTCATCCAATTTTGGTGGTAAGCAAATATGAGAATATATGAGTTTATTAAATTTGTACTTATAGTATGAAGAAGTTTTACATAGATGTCTAATCGAGTGTAGTCAATTGCAAGAAGTTAAAGTTTGTTAAAATATCGTCATGCTATAATGCTATAACGCACATCACTTTGTATTAAATAGTGTAGCGTGCAACAATAGTTATTTGATCAAATTCTGCTATACTATAGCTTTATAGCCACTATTTGAAATCACTAATTTAATCAATATTTTAGTGTAGTGTCATGTTACTATTACTTCATACACAAATATCTACGGTGAGATATAATTAGTAGACGTGCATAATTGTGAAATTCATGTATATTACCGTTATTCATCTCTATATTTTCTTCTTTACAGGTACTTGCTCCGATAGTATCATTTTTGCTGCCGACGTTTCAATGTAATTCCGCATATAAGAAGGGTTTGCCAGTTTCTCGAGACCCAGAGGCACTTATCGCGAAATATTCAGACCCGTTAGTATGCACCGGATCCCTTAGAGTACGAACTGGCTACGAGATTCTTAGAATTACAAGCTACTTGCAACAAAACCTAAGAAACTTGAGAGTTCCGTTTCTTGTTCTACACGGCACTTCTGATTCTGTGACTGATCCTGTTGCATCACAAAAACTGTATGAAGAAGCTTCATCAAGTGATAAAAATATAAAATTGTATGAAGGATTCTCACATGATCTTCTTTTTGAACCTGAAAGAGAGGATATTACTCAAGATATAATTCAATGGTTGAATAGTAGAGTGTAAAAATTAGTAGAAGTAATGAGGAAAAATAGCGTGGAATTTTCTAGCCCAAAGAAAATGTTGAAGAGCCAGTCTTAGTTATCAATTTTATGAGCTGTAATTGAGACCAAAATACCTGAAGCAATATATGTCTGAGGCATGTTTTAGTTTTTGCCCAAAACCATATAATATAATGTTTCATTAATTTAAAAAGTAGGTAGCCAATATTTCTTATTATTCTCAATTCTTGTATTTTCTTGTAGGAGATAGTTTTATTTTATTTTTATCGAATATTTGAATCACTCTAATGACCATTAATATATACTTTTAATAAAATATTTTTTAAATAATGGTTCGTAATAGATCTTGATCCATATTAGAAATTTTCCATATTAATAACCAATTTCCCAAACATTATTTCAAGTCGATCAAAGAAAAGAAAACAGGAGTGAATGCAATGAAATAGCATTAACCAGTGATATACACTGTGATAGTAACAATCATATCTTTTGGCATTAACTTTTGAAATGAAGCTAATCCTTCTGCCTGAGACATAACAAAAGCTACTCAATTATTCGTAAGGATTTTGATTTGATGACATAACTTAAACAAATAGGAAAACAAATATCTGACTTTGTAGACAACTTTTCATTCTCAATGAAAGCCAAATCCATTATATACAAGACCAATAAGTTAAAAGTATTTGGACTTCAATTGTGCCGATAAATTGGTCAATACTCGGTACCAAGCCATATGAATTTTTCCCCTTGGAATGAATGGAGTGAGCAGAACTCAGTTTAGCACAAAATGGTACCTTGAGTCAACATAGCTTTCGACATCCCAAAGAAATGAACCAAATGTAACAGCTTCTAAAACAAGTCTTTTCAAACCGCCAATGCTAATTTTGATGATTTCATCTTTTGAAGAATTGATTTTCCCCTCTGCTGTTACAGCAATTTCTGGTATTCCAAATAATGCATCTGTATGCTTCTCAATTATGCTGACAGATTCTTTGGATCTAATTGTTGCATATCTCTGTAATGTCTCTAAATCAAAAGACATCATATAGGAGCGCAACCTAGACACTGTTGTCTCCTGACCAAATGCACCCGAACCGATGCCATTGCCAGACCAAGAGGGGACTTCTGGGTGGGGCGTGACTTGAGAAGGCATCTCAAGACCAGCGATTCTTGTCTCGTCCTCCATAGTTTGGCCAATAGTACTCTCTTCTTCTGCATCGGGTAGAATTTTCATTGTCTTCTCCAGCTGAAACCGTTGGACAACACGCTTAAGAAAGTAGCCGTACATTACTGATGCTGCATAGACCTGTCCTACCCTGAGTTTGCTGATCTGAGCTACAGATGCTGAATCACCAATTCGATTACCCAGAAGGAGAGCCAAGTGACTTTGGATCATCTCATAGGCTTCAGGTGAGTGAAGCTCCTCAAGTTTTCCATCTTCGCTAGGCCATGAATCAACTTGACCGGAAGGGTGTGGTCTTACGGAGGGTATTAAAGAAACATCAGCATCCATAAATTTCTGCACTACCAATGTGTACAATATCTCTTCTATAGCTTTTCTCCTCTCTTTAGCCTTAACCTCAGCAATTCTCCTGTAAAAATTTTGAACCCAGCTAAATGGTCAGTACCCCACATTTTTTCCTTTTTAAAAAAGCATAGCACAGTGCTTTACATACAACTATGAAAAACTTCATAATAGAAAACAGGCTAGAAACAAAAATCATTATGAATATTCTTGTCTTGTGAGATAAAAAGCATTCATCAATACTAATATTTCTCTATTAATATCTTACTGTTTTATGGATTCAAACAAAATACAGTTGACTCAACAAATACATCAATAAAAAATAGCAGATCTGTTTCACAAGTAAATTCAGTATTTCATAAAGAGTAACTTAAATTCACTGATTACTTATTGTGCAGTTCATGAGACTAGAAACAGATGGTATTTCTCCACCAAACGGTTAGTTAAAACAATTTGATGACATTTGAAATGTACATGAAATGCAAACTTTATATAGGAGTCAAGTATATCAATTAAAACCTGTATAATAGATAAAAGCTGAGGATTGCTCAGTTTTTTGTTTCACAATAATGTGACTCAAAAGTCTTAAATAGTCATTCAGTGAAACCAAATTATGTGAAATTTTCAGTCTATCTACTTTGTAAAACATACTCTTCCTTCACATTTCATTATCATTGATCATTGATGCAGTTCTTTTAGGATGATATTTTAAAGTTCCTTACAGTAATATATAACTTTATCTCATTGCCAGGTCATTAAAACATTTTGTAGGTTTCCTAATAGACTACAAGCATGAACTCGTATACTAAGTTTCTATCCATAGACATTATTTTCAATCATGTTTCAAATTTACAATCCACTTTAAAAATTTTACAAAAATGCACAAGATAACTAAACCTTGCATACACGTTAGATGCCATGATAAAATAATAATGCTGGCTATATTTTACATTGATGGATTTGATGCAAAATGACAAAAATAAAGTACAGACTCCAATAGCTACTGATAGGCATACTAATAACCAAGATCCCACCTTCAAACTCCTAACCATAAATCATTGACAATGATAAAAGTAAATAAGCCCAGGTAAATATATTTGAAATATTTAAGTGAAATATAGCATCTATTAGTTAAGGGATCCATTAAAGACATTTTATCAAAGTTTTACAAGATTTATGAACAATATATGGTGATAAAGCAAAATATCAGATGTCATCAAGTTTACAACAAACCTGTACAAAACTAAGTCAGTTCCTGAAGCAGAAGGCTTATCTTTTTGTTCATCGCCATCACGATCGGTTTGGAATTGCTCTAGTTGCCTCTCCACTGCAGCAGACATGAGATGTGGGTGACTAACCAAAATCTGAGACAAAAACTGCCCGATTGGAGACTCCAGCTTCAGTGGGGCAATATTCGAACTAGATCCAGATGACTCTGCAGACGATGATGCAGCTCTAACTACAAAAACCCTTTTACTTCCAATGGAAAGTTTCCTCCCATGGCCTTGCTTGGAGCTAGGTACAGAAGTGTGCAGCTACCCACCACCAAAAACAGTCAGCAAGCTTACAAATAATCCCTTAAATCTCATGTGTAAAATAAAATAAGCTTATTCGGTGAAAGCACAACGAACACCATGACTGTTTATCATGTCAATCACTCCAAGCACAAAGAAATGCAATAGAGAACTGGTGTCAATTATCAAATGTTCACATGAAAACAAAAGCATCTCAAAGTATCTTCTATTCAAAATTCAAATTAAACACCAACAATAATTTTTAAATAAAAAAAAAAACAGAGAGCTGCAACATTAAATCAAAGTATATAAAAAACACCTTAAAAATATTAGATAGAAAATTAACAAAAAATAGTATACTCCCAAATAAAATTATAAGATAACTTATATCTTATATTTCCTGTACTCATATCACATCCCATTATTAATAGAACAATGAAATCAAGAAAATTGCAGCTATCACTAACAAGGAGCATGGGCTTCAAGTCAAACTTCAAGCTCATCTTAACAAACACATCAACGGTAAGGCCAAGTTAGGATTACTTTTGGGCTAAGAGAAGCTTCTCGATCTATCAAAGAGCATCTAACAATGTTGAGATGCAAAAGTTCATTTCAACATATGCAAAATGCTATTGTTTATCACCTTCATCCTAAATATAATACGGTACCCTCTTGAGAATTATTTTTTACCAAAACACCCCCAACTACATCATTTTTTGTAACTAAAATTAAATACTATAATGCGAAGACAAATTAATCTTGTCTCCTAAAAATAATGTTAAAAGTTAAACTTGAAAAAACAATACAAATATTAGCAAATTTCATACTACTAAACAAACTTTCTTAATTTTCATGATTTTTTTCGTGTCCTATATTTAAGGCAAACGTAGTAGATGACTTGTAATCATTGTAGGATTACTTCAATTTGTCTATTTTTTTCAAAAGCATATCCAAATTGACTCCGACGTCTGGTTCCGCAACGACAAAAATTGATTTTGACTGAATTAACTTTGTAAAATTAATTTCACTTAAAAGTGAGTTGAATATATAACGTGATTTATGTTTGGATACATTTACATAAACGTGAGTTGAACAGTAAATTGCAGTGCAAAAATCAATCCTAAAAATCACGTTGAAATTCAAAAGCTACATATCTTAACTTCAAGTTATAATCAATTCTAGAGGCAAAATCAATTATACTCAAGAGCAACCAAACAAGTCAAAACTAAATTTTACAGAATCAATTCTGACTGCACCAAGCATGGAACAAAAAAAACTACAATTCATCAAACTCACTATTCTCACCAACCACACAAAACATAAAATGCAATCAAAGCAACCAAAAATCAAAATCTAAAAAAAAAATGAAAAAACAAAAACAAAGCAGCAATTCGGTACCTTACAGGAGAATGGTAAATTGGAACGAAATAGCGAAACAGTGGATCTTCCAACGAACATTGACGGCTTAGACGGACGTGAAGATGACGGAAGAACAGTTGCCGTTAAGTTTAACGCCGCTCGTGTGGCTTCCATTTTCAACAACTGTGATAATTAAGCAATGAGCGTGCAATGAACGTGCAATGAACGAAGAAAAAAAAGAAGAAAATGCACAAAAAATGATGAATTGTGAATGAAGATGAAGATTTTGAAGTATGTACCTTGTTTGGGAAATGGTGGAGATAATAATATATGGATGATGATGAAACCCTAGAGAGAGAAAGAGATGGGATTTTTGGAGAGAGAAAGTTGAAATGGTGTCACAGTAACAGTCAAATGAATAAAACAAGACAACAAATCCACGGATTTTTTTTTTATATTATAATTGTCGGAAATTTTTTGTATAAAATACAATTACGTAAAAAGTATTTTTGTATATTATTTTCCAATTTTTTACGTAAAATATAAAAAAATGTTCCTCCCGAAAATATACAAAAATGGTGGAAAAAAATATTCACCTCCTTAAAGTGCGTGGAAGTAGTTGGGGACTCTATTACCATACTTATGACAAACGTAAATACTTTGCGGTTAAGAAACTAAGAACAAATTAACTAACAAAAAAATATATATACAATGATAAGAGAGCATGTATTTTCACTAAAAATGCATGGTAATTAAATTCATCAATATACAAAAATAATAATAATTTATAAATAAATAAAAATTGATTTACTTAAAACATATCCATTTCGATATAAATTTTCAAATATATTAGAAATTGAAATTTGTTTTTTTTTCAAAGAAATAGTGCAGGATATCACAAGCACGAGTTATCTCAATTAGATTGACACTTGCAAACTTTAACAATCATCTGCAGTATTATATATTATAGAAAAACCTACAAAATGAAGTAAAAGGGAACAACAAAATTCATTAATCTTATTTCTAAAAAATCGTCTAAGATAAAAGGAGAGATATTTTCCACCAGACAAAATCCTACCTATAGATACCAAAATTGACAATATCTCAACCCATGAATTTTCCTTCCTAAACATATGTGAAGAGTAAAGTCTCATCAGGGAGGTAAGATGAATACAATTTTTCTATTTATTTTGAAGTCTCCAAGAGATAAGTTGAAAGTTATGAAAATGAGCAACAACTAAACTTCTGACAAAAGGTTATGCGACCCTTTCTCAAAAGCTATCTTAATTGTCAATATGACATCCATAAGCTCCGCAAATAAAGCATTATGAGTACTTAGAGGCATTCCGAAACAGTCAAGCGAAGTTGCACTTCGATTTCTGAAAAGACCAATACAAGTTGAGGGCTTAAGGCTACCTTTAACAACTTCATCTGTATTACACTTTATCATGTAGTAAGGAGGAGGTTACTACACGACCTTAATAATTCTTAAAGCTTTTGTTAAGTGAGTTGTGGCGAAGAAGTTACGCGACACAAATGACTCAAATGGGGAGTATATGTGTTAAGACCTAGAGTTTTTAGACATAGACACATTAGAAGTAATCAGATAAAGTGTCGGGTGATGAGGAATGTCCTTGTTGAAAAATCTAGTTTCATTCCAACAAAATCAAATGCACCAGAATAATTAACTACAACAAATATGACGACATCTCGCAATTAAGGGCTCCAATTAGACCTGCACACCTGCAAAACTGAAAAAAGATGAGAAATTAACAAGTTAGTCAATAGGGTTTTCCAAAGCCATAACCAAAGTCATTGGGTAAAGGGGGAAGTCAAAGAAAAAATGTTAAGTAGATTCAACATTTTGGCTACAAAGAAAACAAATCGAAACAATTGTACAACCTCTTTTTCTAAGATTTTCATTAGTGAACATCTTGTCATGGTATATTCTCGAAGGAAGAAAGGAATAGGATAGAGGAACACAATATTTCCATATAAGTTTAGCCCAAGGAGTAGAAGTACCAAAAGGGCATTGGAAAGTGTATGCATCTTTGAAATTTAAATTACTAGAAGTTGAAGGAGACCACACTAAACAGTCATGGGATTCAAACTTGAAAATAACAACATTATCAATGTCACTACACACAAAAGTGGAGTTTAACATGTTCGAGATAGCCCAAGTGTCATCAACAATAAAATCTTTAACCTCAGCCTAAAGAAATTGATGTATCTCTAAAGGAATACCTAACAAATCAGAAATTGGGTGAGATAACCAATACTCATTCAAAAAATTGATATTGTTGTCATAACCAAGCCGCCAACAAAACATTATATTGAATTAAAGAAATATGAGCCTGGAGACCTAGCCAGACGGAGAAGGATATCTGGTATTTAATTTGAGACTTATTGCAAGGAGTTTTACTACACATCGAATTAGACCATTGAGTACCTAAAAAAATGAATTCCCATGAAAGCTTCGACAAACCAGCACTATTAATGGCCTTTATATAGTGCAAAATCATACCCCCCCCCCC
>JBBPBR010000002.1:28627905-28645403 GCA_037974775.1 Cicer pinnatifidum
TATTTATTTGTTACAACTTGTTTGGATAATAAAATTTCAAAAAATAATTAAAATGATAGTTTATTTTTAGAAGATTCTAGTAAAAATAATTTTTGAGAGATAAAAATATTATTTTTATTATATTAAATTTTTTGATAATGAATATATAAATTATTAAATGCTAAAATTTCTTAATCTGTAAAATTTGAATCCAAATTTTTTTTATTATTAGTAAGAGAATCAAAATATATATTCTAGTATCTTTTTTGATAAATCACAAATAAAATTAAAATAGTAAAAAAAAAATATCATACACAATTTTTTTTGTGAATATAGAAAAATTTAATATTGTTTTAAAATTAAAAAATATTAGTATTATTTAAAATGACATTAGAAGAAATATATATAATTTTTTAATATTAAATATCTCTTTAAGAAATTAAAAATGAATTACCCCACCAACTCCATCTAAGACACTTTTTTACTCACCTTATCAGATTCCCCCTCATCCCTCACCTAAAAATTCATATTTTAGTGTGAAAGAATCATATCTACCCGGAAATTATGCTCATTGGATTTACTTCAAAAAAAATTCAAAGTTATCATGCATCATTTTTTCTTTTAGAAAAAACTTAAAAGATAAAAACATTTTATTCCAATTCTCCATATAGAAAAAAATTAAAAGATAACCATTTTATTCCAATTCTTTTTTAGAAAAATACTAAAAGATAATCCTTTTTATTCAAATTTTCAAAATTCAACTAATCTTAATATATTCTAGCATAAAAAAATAAAATAAAAAAGTCTCTAAGTCTCTAGTAGTTTTCTTCATATCTTTAATTCATTATAAATAAGATCATATGAAACACTTTATCAAACACTTTCTTCTCTAGCTATTTTTCTACCACTTGCTTTTCTCATACAGTGTTCTGCTTCATTTTCAATCATGTCTTTGCTTTCAGATCTCATCAACTTCAATCTTTCAGATTCAACTGAAAAAATTATTGCTGAATACATATGGTAAGTTTTTTTAACGATCTTCTCTTGTTACATAAACCTTTAAAAAAAACAGAGGATTCTGTTTTCTTTGAAACAGAGGACTCTGTTTTGTGTTCTGTTTATCAAATTTTTCATTAAAGAGTAACTAAAAAAAAACAAAAAATGCAATACTTTGTGGATATATTATTCTTCTTGATTCTTAGTATATTTATTTTTAAAAGGGTTGATTCTCTTGGAATTTTTCTTCATTTTACATGTTGTTCTATCATAAATCCTTTTAGAACTATGGTTTATTTGTGGATCAAAGATATAATAAGCAAAGATGTTTTTTATTATTATTATATAGTTTTATTAAGGACAAATCCTAAAACCCTTTCCTTTGGTTGATCTATTTCATTGAATATTCTATATATTTATCTATAATATTAAATAAATAAATAAAATTATGTACTTAATAACAGGGTTGGTGGATCTGGTTTGGACATTAGAAGCAAAGCCAGGGTAATTTTTTTTTTCTTCATCACTTATTATAATCATTATTGTATTTTTATTTATTTATTTATTATTATTATTATTATTATTATTATTATTATTATTATTATTATTATTAATTTTTGTGATTTTGAATAAACAGACCCTACCTGGACCAGTTAGTGACCCTTCAAAACTTCCCAAGTGGAACTATGATGGTTCTAGCACAAATCAAGCACCAGGAAAAGACAGTGAAGTTATCCTATAGTATGATTCAATTCACCATTATTCTAAGTTTTTTATTTTTTGCTAATTATTATTTTCACAAGAAACTTATGAATCTTTTTTTTCCTTTTCGTTTGTTGTATTTATTTGGAAAAAAAAAAATAAATAAAGCCCACAAGCTATTTTCAAGGACCCATTTAGGAGAGGCAATAATATTCTGGTAAGTTTTCCAATTTATAAATAAGTATCTTTTAAATTATTATTATTATTGATTAAGAAAAATGTTCACTTTGGAAAAATAAGTATATTTTTTTGGGAAATTTTTTCACTTTGTTGTGAATTTTTTTAGGTGATTTGTGATGTTTACACCCCAGCTGGAGAACCACTCCCAACAAACAAAAGGCACAATGCTGCCAAAATTTTCAGTCACCCAGATGTTGTTGCTGAAGTGCCATGGTATAGATTTTTTTTTCCTTCTAATTTGAAATCTTAGTCTTTTAATTATTATACTTCAAAATTCTAAAAACCCTTTTAAAAAAAATCATGTTTTTACATTTTTTGTATGTATGATTTTTTTTATAAACAAATTTTAGTTTTTAATATTTTGTCACTAATTAGGATTTGAACTCTAAATCTCATTTGCAACTAATTTATAAATAAAATTGTTACTATTATATTTAATGATGAAAATATCAAAGTTTTTAATTTTTTATTGTATTAACAGGTATGGTATTGAGCAAGAGTATACTTTGTTGCAGAAAGATACTAATTGGCCACTTGGATGGCCTATTGGTGGCTTTCCTGGACCACAGGTATGAAAATTTACAAATTATTATTTTTTTCTTGTCATATACTATTTTTTATCTTTCTGTTTTTTATTTTTTTTCCTTCTTGTTTTTTGTTCCATTTGTGTTTATCTTGTTTTGGAATTTGTTCCGAATATGAAATTCTTCAAACATGTGTAGGATGAATGTTTTTTGTTAGCACCTGAAAATTTTTATTTATAAGAAAAAATATATTTAAATTAATGTATTTATTTATTATTTTGACTCTTTGAATATATATATTGAAAATTGTAAAATATTAAATACACATTAGTATTTTTCAGTTTTATTTTAATTATTTGATTTGAAGAAAATAATTTTGATTTTGTTATTAATATTGTTGATTTTAATAATAAAATAAATTTTATTTTTCTTGAATATTATTATTAATTATGATTAATTAATAAATTTGATAAGTTAAAATATAATAAATAGAAGCATGTTAATGGATAATGAGATAAAAATAATAATATTTAAAATGAAATAAAGAAAATAATATTAATAAAACAAATGTTTTAAATAAAAATTATTCAAACAATAAACACAACTTAAAAATTGTAACTTCTTAAATATAAAACAAAAAAATTCAGATTTTTTTTTTATTATATATAAGAACAAGGGAGGGAGTAATATTTTGGCCTAAAACAAGGTCTTGCTCATTACAAGTAGACAATACAATGTCAATAATTTTTGTTTTTCCAAACATAAATTCAATTTTTATTGGACATGAATCTGATCTGACACTGAACATGCTACATTATGTTTCTCTGCAAATAGTAATTTGTACGACCTATTTTTCCAATTTTTTAAATTATTTTTCTCCATCTTCCTAACTACTATTTTCTAACAAATTCCTAAAATGAAATATCCCTTAATTAATGCCACTTCAAATAAGATTTGTTTCGATAAATATTATATAAGCTCTTTTTATAATAATTTCAATTAATTAATATTTTTAAGTAAATAATTTATTTATTTATACTACTTTAAAATAAATAAAATATATATCAAATTGATAAATTTTAAATTAATAAACAAAAATGATCACTTTTAAAATATTTTAACCATTAATTATTAAAATTTATTTTTAATTAAAAATGTCATACTACATCATTTTACAATTCTAAATTAATTAAACTATTAATTTTATCAACCACTCAATTAATTTAGTAGTTATCAACTATAAAATATCAACTATTGGTCAGTTTTATTAATTAAACAGAACCTAAATATATAATTTATTTTCCTATTTTTGTTTTATTTATCTCATATCTAAGTTTCTTTCTTGTATAATAAATTAAATGTTTGTTTTGAACAGGGTCCATACTACTGTGGGATTGGTGCTGATAAAGCTTATGGTCGTGATATTGTAGATGCACATTACAAAGCTTGTCTTTATGCTGGCATTAACATTAGTGGCATCAATGGAGAGGTTATGCCTGGCCAGGTATTAACATCACAACATTCATTTTAATCATTTGTTACATATTTTCATATAATTATTACTTTGTATTTGAAATTATGTATTTTTAATTTTATATTTTTATTTTATAGTGGGAATTCCAAGTTGGCCCATCAGTTGGTATCTCAGCTGGAGATGAGATATGGGCTGCTCGTTACATTCTAGAGGTAATTTAAATTTAAATTTTAAGTAATTTTTTATTTTCTATTTTTTAATTTATTTTGGTAGAATTCATATGATTAAGATTAATGATTGTAAATAAAAATAAAAATATTGATGAAATTTTTATTTATAATATTACAGAGGATCACAGAAATAGCTGGAGTAGTTGTTTCATTTGACCCTAAGCCTATTCCGGTTAGAATGCCTTTTGACTCTTTAAATTTGTTGAAAACTTTTGACTTGCTTGAAGAGTTGAAAGTGAAACAACATTTTATAATCTTATTCTTTTCACATTTTTTTTTCTTAACTTTTACATTTTTTTTTGTTTGTGACATATTATTACTAGGGTGATTGGAATGGAGCTGGGGCTCACACAAACTATAGGTAATAATATTTAAAAATAAAAAAAAAAAAGTTAAATTAAATGTAATTATACTTGTTAATATTAAATTAATATTTAAAGTTGACCGTCGATAATTTCAATCTAAAATATCAGTGTTACATTATTAGTACATTATAATTTAAAGAGATATTGAATTAAATGGCTTAATTATACTTTGAAATGTATTATTTTTCTTATATTTGTAATGATTTTTATAGCACTAAGTCCATGAGAGAGGATGGAGGATATGATATAATTAAAAAAGCCATTGAAAAGCTTGGATTAAGGCATAAGGAGCACATTGCAGCTTATGGAGAAGGCAATGAGAGACGTCTCACTGGAAAACATGAAACAGCTGATATCAACACCTTCAGTTGGGTAAGTCCATTTTTTTTAAGCTAAAAATTTATTATAAAGAAAAGTAAAATAATTGGAGAAAATAGTTGAGATTTGATTGCAGATTTAATTTTTCTATTTTAATTGAATCACGAAAATAGACTATCCATTTTATTCCTCTTCAGTTTTGGTCCTCAAATCAAATTTTAGTCAAAAACTTATAAAATATTTTTTTTTTAAGTTACGAGATCTCGGGATTTTTTAGTTTACCAAGAAAAAAAAAATCAATACCTTATTTTAATTTTTATTTTATTATGAACTTTGATTATAAAAGAATTAGTGGAAATAATTGGAGTTTTTTTCATATTGGTAATATCTAATAAATACAAAAAATAATGATTTTTCAATAACTAAATAGGATTTTTGTACCTTTAAGATCTTAATGTTTTGGATTTGCAATTTCTTATATCTAATTTCCAAATTTTATATTGAGTAGGGTGTGGCAGATCGTGGAAGCTCTATTAGGGTTGGAAGAGACACAGAAAAAGATGGCAAAGGTTATTTTGAGGATAGAAGGCCAGCTTCTAATATGGATCCTTATATTGTTACTTCCATGATTGCAGAAACAACCATTCTCTGGAAACCATGAAGTTAAAGCTATTTGTCTCTTTATTTAGACCACTTTACATATATCATATGTTTAATACCACTTAATTAGTAGTCTAGTTTATATCTATTATATGCAAAGTGTTGTTTTATTAGTATTTGCTAAAGTGGTCCTTTTTAAGCACATAAAGTATTTTGTCCATGTATTTGGATGAGAATAATTTCATCATTAATAACAATTGGGTGCACTTTTATTTTTTACTTTCCATTTCATGGATCAATAATGCATTGTTTGTTTCTCTCTTTTGTTTGCAATGTGTTGTTTCTTTTTTTGTTGGATAACTTTTCAATTTGTTGCTTTTTAGGGAAAGTTTGGACCATTTACATGGTCTTCACTTTCTATCGTGCTATCAATACTTTTTCTTTTTTTAAGTTCTAATTTTAATATTTATTTTTTATTGAATAAAATACATGTAATTTTTATGTGAAATTTATTTTTAAAATAGTAAAATTTATATGTATTTTACTTAAAAAGAGAGTGAATATGTGAATGTTGAAAAAAAAAATAGAAATAATATTATTAATATTATCCACCTCTACTTTATAATATAAATATAGTTTTGATCTCTATATTTTTTTTTAAAATTATTTTGTAATCTTTATATTTTTTTAATTGAATTTTTAGTCTTTATTATTTTAAATTTATGAGATTTTGTTAGTATTTTTTTTATTTTTTATTATATTTGTTGATTAATAATGTGACACATTGATTGAATTAGATAACATTGAATTTATGTCATTTGTTTTATTTTTTAGTTGACAAAACATTGTAAATTTTTTATTAGTAACAACTAACAACGTAAGAAAATATTAGGAAAGAACCTTAGACATAACACTATTTTATTTAATTAAATTGTACTATTTCAATAGCATAACGTTAACGTTATCGAGTATGCCACATAAAAAAGATTTAATTGTGTCATCATTGTACTTGAGAGAATTCAAATTTGAGCTCACCTACCTACAAAAAAATAAAGTATTCTTGATGTTTACTTTATACTCACAATATTTAAATGAAGATTCTGGTTGAGAACAAAATATAGGCATTGGTTGTAGAAAACAATAAGAAGAAAAATCCCACTTGCTCATAAATTGTATTAAATGGACCACCACCAAGGTAACTTTCCCTTAAGGGGAAATACAAATTCAATATGGATTTGAAGTCTCACATTGATGATCACAATATTGACAACAAAGCTGCAAAAGATATCTTTTATTTTTCTTTTAATGTGAAAACTGATAAAGATGAGGTGCCCAGAATATATTCCCCACAAATTAACAATTCCCTCTATACCATTATAACTCACATTTATAGATAAAAAATAAAACAAATAAAAGGACATTTTAGTTAATAGTTCAACTCTTCTCACCGTCATTATTATTTATAGATTTTATTTTATTACAAATTAGTGAATTTTTATGAATGAGTATTACCTTTTATTGATTCTCTATATCAAATGAGTTTGAAATACAACTCAATTGATAGAAACAAATGGTGGTACTTATCCAAAAATGTGACTATTTTTAGTGCTTGATAAAAATAATTCGGAATAATTTAATTTATAATTATATTTTATCATTAAATTATATGAAAATTAATGACGTGTCAGTGAATTTCCTATGTTGTCGTTAATAAAAACATAAGAGAATATAATCACGCAATTTTTTGATTCGACGAAGAATAGCTGTTGCCCAACTAAACAAAAAATTTAGGATGTATTTCTATTGTCATTTTCGTTATTTCTTTTTCTTGTTTGCATTTTTAAATTTTTTTTTGTTATTATTTAATTTTCTTTTCATGAATGATAAAAAAAGTGATAGAAGAACTGACTTATTTCGACTTAAGAAAATAATTAGTTGTGTTAATTTAAAAAATAAAATAAATTTTATTTATTCGAATACTTTTATTAATTATAATTAATAGAAAAATTTAATAAATTGAAATACAATAAATAAAAATATATTAATAAATTTTATATTATATTATATTATATAATACCAAATAATTTAAGATAAAAAAAATTGACAAAAAGAAAAGATATTTATTGTAAGATATTTTTAAAAAAAAATGATTAAATACAACGATTATTGTATTGTTTGACACATATAGTAATTTAATAATGTGATCAATGAAAGAAGGGCAACCGTCTTCTGATTATAAGTAGCATTGAAGTGATAAAATAATTGTCGGATATTATTATATATAGTGTGGTCATGTGATGTGTCTCTGTCTATCTTTCCACCAAAAAATATGGTTATTCTTTCAGATTTTGTAGATTTGTTTTTATCATATACTGCCCCTATAACACAAACTTCTACACTATGTTTTGTCTTATATGCATCTCCTCTTGAAAGGAGTTCTACCTTCCTAAGGAAAAAAAAAAAATTGAGATAGAGAAAAATGAAAGCATTGTGAACTCTTGCTTGTTAATGGATTTTGTTTGTGTTATGTCACAACCATGTGTGTGAGTGTATGCACTTAACTATATTTAGATGGTCTAGATTTTGAGTTTAGTATTGTAGGTTTTTGAAAGAAAAAACAGAATCTCTATTGATATATGATTTTTCCAATGTTAGGTTTGTTAATAAGTTAATGTTTTTCTCTTTTTGTTTATCACGAAGTTTATATTATTAGATTCTACTATTTTTTTCTTTTACCTTAATTTTATCTTAAGTTAAGTTTTTTAAATAATTTTTTTAATGAAACGATGTTGTTTATGTATTCTTTGAATATTTATCTAGTTCTTCAAATTTTTATTATATTTATTAGAATATTGCAAATGATAATTTTAAAATGTCAAATATCATTTCTATTATATGATGTGTTTGTATTCTATTTTCTTCTTTAAAAAAACCTAATTAGATAATTTAGATAACGTGGGTCACTTGTGCAATGCATACAGTCCAAATTTATTGACAATTTTTATGCACACATACACATCCTACTAGTATTTCTCTCTCTTTGTTTGTTGATAAATAGTATTAATTAATGAGTCTGGAAATTAATAGGAGAAGCATATAATTAATCTAATTCATCATATAAATATGATTTTTTTTAATGAATTCCCTAAATATTTTTATGAACTTATAGAAGTGAACTATTTTCTAAAATTCGTACAATTTTCTAAATGCATCTATTTTTCTGATCTACGATCAGGTTTTGATCTTAAGCAAAATTTTAAAAAAACAATCGCGATAAAAAGGTAAAAGTATTGACTATTATTGTTTTTCCCATTTTAAAGACGTGAAAATAAAAATAGCATAGAATAATGATGATGATGTCTACAATAAAATGTCGTTTTTATAAATAAATAAAAAATGGGAATCCCATTTTATTATTTTATATGAATAAAAAACATATTTTTATAATGTATCTAATTACTATCTTACCACTTTATCTAGTTATAAGATTCTCTTATCCCTTAGTATTAAGTATTTTATGATAATACACATAATTTTAATAAGATTTGTGCAATTTTGTAATTAATTTACGCCGCGATGACCACAATCTATAATGTAACATCTTTAATACTTAAAATCGTGCAATCCTTACGATCGTTGTTTAAAACTTTAATCTCACGCTAATTAAGTAAATAAAAAAGATCATATGATTTAGACGACAAACTTTCATATATACACTAAGTTTTTATTTTGACAATTGTTATTGGGGAATTGTACCATGCATCTCCCTATTTATATGGAAAAGACTATTTTGCCTTTATTATTATCTATAAAAATTCCCAAATAATTTTACTTTCTTTTTTTCACTTATTTAATTCGAAACTTTAAAATATCTGAATATGAAATTGCCAAAACTTCCAAAATTTAAAACATTCGAAATTGAAAAGTAAGACTTACCTTCAAAAATTGTAAACTTTCGAATCAATATTTTATCAAATTTTTGAAAGTTTCTATGATGATGAAACTTTCGAAGTACAATTTTCTCAGAAATTATGAAACTTTCGAAAGTTTCCTTCAATATGAAAGTTTTGAAATGCAAAAATCCATAAATGTAACATCCAGTTTCGAAACTTTGGAATGCATGGAAAATTTGGCCATCTGAAAGATTCAAAATGCATTTTTTTTATAGTTGTTTTTTCATTTTTTTTAATATTGATATATTGTTGTGCCTAAAATGAGAGGTGCGTTGGACCAAATTATTCGCAACTTGATAGGTGATAGAGGTGATGGTGCAGAGAGAATTCCGCCAACAACATCAAACAAATGACGGAACGAAGCAAATTGTCTAATTTGGAAGCATCGTCGAAGACAAGATGTTTAGGATGATGTCGTTGAGCCTACACAACATGCACATATGGAAGATGATGTTCTTGAGCCTCCACAAATTAATGGAGCAGGCTGAGGAACAATATGTTGCACATGGTGTCGATACTGATGATGTTGATGATATTCATGATGATGCTGAACATGTTGATGATGCTAATGATATTGATGAGCAGGATTAGCAGACTGGATTACCCGGTGTCGCGGCCTAAAATTTCGAGTGTTTCTTGAATTTAATGGAGTCACCACCAAAATTTATTTTAAAAATAGAGAAATATTGGGAAACCCTTAAAAATAGAAAAGAAAAATAAAAAAAATGATATTTGAAACCAAATTTTGAGTTCGGGAGTCGATTATGCGTAGGGAAGTTATTAGCACCCTACGACATCCGTTAAAATACGGCTACTTATAATTAATTGTGCAAGATTAATTTTAACTTAAGTATATTTATTTTTCCTTATAATTAAATATGAATAACAATTATTATTATATTTTTAAAAGTATGATTTTAAAATAAATGTGTACTTAAGAAATAAAAGACGAAAATAAAATAAAATTTATTAATGCGCTTGACAAGAATGCGATCTTGCTCTTACGTATCTCCCGGTCCGATGGAGAAATCAAAGCTACGTAGTTCTTAGATAGAAAATGTTGATGTGTTTTTTTTAACGAAAATGGATTTTGTTATATTTAAAAATATTTTGACGAGAAAATAAAATAAATTTGTCTGACTTAAACAATATATTTTAAAATACGAGTTTTAGAACAATCAAGCTATACAACTTGTGTCTCAAAAACTTAAAGAATGAAAAGATGTTTTATCTAATTAATCCTTTTAATAATATTTTAAATTATTTTTCGGTTATATATGAATTTAAAAAAAAAACACCTAGTTGTACAATATGTGTCATAACAACTCAAAGATAAAAAATAATACCACATCAAATTTAAGTCGATTTTAGATTAATACATTAAAATAAGTAAATAAATAAATAACTAAATAAATAAATAAAGTTTTAGAACTATCAAGTTGTACTACTTGTGTTCTAACAACTAAAAGATTAAAAAGATGTCACATCTAATTGATCTTTAATATAATATTTATTTGTATTTTTTATGATGAAATTGATATTTAGTTATGAAGGAAAATTAACCTTTTTTTAAAAAAAACAAATAGCTTTAAATGTGCTGAGATTGAACAAATTCTTGTTTTTTTGTTAAAAACTTAAGCCCAAACTAACTTAAAAAAAGAGGTCCAAAACCCTAGTTAAGGGGGGGGGGGGGGGGGGGGGGGGGGCCGCTGGGGTTTTAAACAAAACAAATAAAATCTATCTCCTTCCTTGTCCATTCTCTGTTTTGAAAGTAGATGGGGAAATGTAGATTGATGCATCAACCGAGAAAAAAAAAGGAAAATGAGGAGGAACAAATAACGGTGATGGCGGCCACAACGTTGGTAGTTTTGATGACGACAATATGTCGCAGGTTTGAGGGGGAGGGCAGCCGCTTGGGTTTTAAACAAAACAAAGAAAACCTATCTCCTTCCTTGTCCATTCTCTGTTTTGAAAGTAGATGGATAAATGTGGATGGATGCATCAACCGAAAAAAAAAAGAAAATGAGGAGGAACAAGGAAATGGTGACAGCGGCCACAGCGCCAACGATGATGGCAGCCACAACGTTGGTAGTTTTGATGACGACAACATGTCGCAGGTTTGGTTCTTTGATTTTATTTTTTCATGTTTTTCCAAAAATAAAAAAATCTACATCTTTTTAAACAAAAAAAAAAATTAGTTGTACATTGAAGACAAATACACAAATTTATTTTCTAAAAAATACCTTTGCGTTTTGTTGTTTACCGTTTGTTACTGCACCCTCTGATTTCTTTCGTTTCTCCTTCTTTGTATGCATTTTTTTTATATCAGTAGTGTTAATCACATATCCCTCCTCCTCTTTTTGAAATTTGATAAGGTGTATTTATATAGTTTTTTATCTGTTTAGTTGCTTTCTGATCTGTGCCATTGTTTGAGTTTGAGCTTTCCAAATCCTTGTTTGATGTTTTAATTTATTTGCTCATAATCTGCATTTTTCTGCACCTCTGATGCCTTCATAATTTTTGATTATTTTGCTTTTGTTTAATTATTTGCTGAGCTTTTATTTGTCCTTTAGTTTCTTTTCTTAAACTCAAAAATTTGTCTCTTTGTTTTGCATAATGTATACAAATATTGACTTATAAATTATGTTTTTTTTTGTTTCTCTAAATAGTTATAAAGCAAAGGTCAGTGCCTTAACCATGACACTGTATCAGAAACAAAAAAGTCAGCCGCTTGGGTTTAAAAACAAAAAGCAAAAAAAAAAACCAATCTTCTTCCTTGTCCATTCTTTGTTTTGAAAGTAGAGGGAGAAATTTGGAAGAAATCATCAACCGAAAAAAAAGGAAAAAGAAGAGGAACAATGAAACGGTGACAGCGGCCACAATGCCAACGACGACGGCGGCCACAACGCCAACGCCGACGGCGGTCACAATGTTGGTAGTTTTGATGACGACAGCATGTTGCAGGTTCGGTTCTTTGATTTTACTTTTTCATGTTTTTTTCCTTATACTTGACTTTGCAAATAAAAAAATTTACATCTTTTTAAACACAAAAATTAGTTGTACATTGAAGACAAAGAAACGAATTTATTGTATAAAAAATACGTTTGCGTTTGTTGTTTACCGTTTGTTATTGCACCCTCTCATTTCTTCATTTTCTCCTTCTTTGTATGCGTTTTTTTATATCAGTAGTGTTAATCTCAGATCCCTCCTCCTCTTTTTGAAATTTGATACGGTATATTTATATAGTTTTTTATGTGTTTAGTTGTTTTTTGGTATGTGACATTGTTTGACTTTGAGCTTTCCAAATCCTTATTTGATGTTTTAATTTTTTTGCTCATAATCTGCATTTTTCTACACCTCTTATGCCTTCATAATTTTGATTATTTTGCTTTTGTCTGATTATTTGTTGAGCTTTTATTTGTCCTTTAGTTTATTTTTTTAAACTCAAAAATTTGTTTCTTTGTTTTGCATAATGTGTACAAATATTGACTTATAAATTATATTTTTATGTTTCTCTATATAGTTACATAGCAAAGGTCAGTGCCTCAACCATGACACTGCATCAAAAACAGAAAGGCCAGTCACTTGGGTTTTAAACAAAACAAAGAAAACCTATCTCATTCCTTGTCCATTATCTGTTTTGAAAGTAGAGGGGGAAATGTGGATGGAATCATCAACCGAAAAAAAAAGGAAAATAAAGAGGAACAAGGAAACGGCGACGACGGCCACAACGTTGGTAGTTTTGATGACGACAGCATGTCGCAAATCCGATTTTTTGATTTTATTTTTTCATGTTTTATTCATTATACTTCACTTTGCAAATAAAAAAATTTACATCTTTTTAAACAAAAAAATTAGTTGTACATTGAAGAAAAAGAAACAAATTTATTGTCTAAAAAATACGTTTGCGTTTGTTGTTTACCGTTTGTTATTGCACCCTCTCATTTCTTCCTTTTCTCCTTCTTTGTATGCGTTTTTTTTTATATCAGTAGTGTTAATCTCAGATCCCTCCTCCTCTTTTTGAAATTTGGTAAGGTATATTTATATAGTTTTTTTATCTGTTTAGTTGCTTTCTGGTCTGTGCCATTGTTTGAGTTTGAGCTTTTCAAATCCTTGTTTGATGTTTTATTTTCTTTGCTCATAATCTGCATTTTTTTGCACCTCTGATGCCTTCATAATTTTTTATTATTTTGCTTTTGTCTGGTTATTTGTTGAGCTTTTATTTTTCCTTTAGTTTCATTTTTTCAACTCAAAAATTTGTCTCTTTGTTCTGCATAATGTGTACAAATATTGACTTATAAATTATGTTTTTATGTTTCTATAAATAGTTACAAAGCAAAGGTCAGTGCCTCATCCACGACACTGCATCAGAAGCAAAAAGGTTAGCCGCTTGGGTTTGAAACAAAACAAAGAAAACCTATATCCTTCCTTGTCCATTCTCTATTTTGAAAGTAGAGGGGAAAACGTGGATGGATGCATCAACTGCAAAAAAAGGAAAATAAAGAGGAACAAGGAAACGACGATGGTGGCCACAGCGCCGACGGCGATGGCGGCCACAATTATGGTAGTTTTGATGACGCATCATGTCCCAGGTTCGGTTCTTTGATTTTATTTTTTCATGTTTTTCCCATTATACTTGAAACGAATTTATTGTTTAAAAAATACCTTTGCGTTTGTTGTTTACCTTATGTTACTGCACAATCTGATTTCTTCCTTTTCTCCTTCTTTGTATGCGTTTTTTTTATATCAGTAGTGTTAATCTCATATCCCTCCTCCTCTTTTTGAAATTTGATAAGGTGTATTTATATAGTTTTTTATCTGTTTAGTTGCTTTCTAGTGTGTGCCATTGTTTGAGTTTGGCTTTCCAAATCCTTGTTAGATGTATTAATTTATTTGCTCATAATCAACATTTTTCTGCACCTCTGATGCCTTCATAATTTTTGATTATTTTGCTTTTGTCTGATTATTTGCTGAGCTTTTATTTGTCCTTTAGTTTCTTTTTTTAAACTCAAAAATTTGTCTCTTTGTTCTGCATAATGTGTACAAATATTAACTTATAAATTATGTTTGTATGTTTCTCTAAATAGTTGCAAAGCAAAGGTTAGTGCCTCAACCATGACACTGCATCAGAAACAGAAAGGTTTGTCGCTTGAGTTTTAAACAAAACAAAGAAAACCTATCTCCTTCCTTGTCCATTCTCTGTTTTGAAAGTAGAGGGGGAAATGTGGATGGATGCATCAACCGAAAAAAAAAAAAAATGAAGAGGAACAAGGAAATGGTGACGGTGGCCATAGCGCCAACGACGATGGCAACCACAACGTTGGTAGTTGTGATGACGAAAGCATGTCGCAGGTTCGGTTCTTTTATTTTATTTTTTCATGTTTTTCTCATTATACTTGACTTTGCAAATAAAAAAAATCTACGACTTTGTAAACAAAAAAATTAGTTGTACATTGAAGACAAAGAAACGAATTTATTGTCTAAAAAATACATTTGTGTTTGTTGTTTACCGTACACCCTCTGATTTCTTCCTTTTCTCCTTCTTTGTATGCATTTTTTTTATATCAGTAATGTTAATCTCAGATCCCTCCTCCTCTTTTTGAAATTTGATAAGGTGTATTTATATAGTTTTTTTTTTCTATTTAGTTGCTTTCTGGTCTATGCCATTGTTTGAGTTTGAGCTTTCCAAATCCTTGTTTGATGTTTTAATTTATTTGCTCATAATCTGCATTTTTCTGCACCTCTGATGCCTTCATAATTTTTGATTATTTTACTTTTGTCTGCTTATTTGTTGAGCTTTTATTTTTCCTTTAGTTTCTTTTTTTTAAACTAAAAAATTTATCTCTTTGCTATGCATAATGTGTACAAATACTGACTTATAAATTATGTTTTTATGTTTCTCTAAATAGTTACAAAGCAAAGGTCAGTGCCTTAACCATGACACTGCATCAGAAACACAAAGGCAGCAACAACAACAAAACAGAGCCAAAGGTGTATGACTTAATTTAGTTTGGTTTAAATTTTATTGTAATTTAATTTGATTTAATATTTATGGTTGCAATTTGATTGTAATTGTAATTTAAAATTATAACTTGATTTGGCATTGTAAATTGATGAGCCTACTTATTGTAATTATATTTACTTCCTTTTTTAATATATATTTTCCTTTTTTATTTATTTTTAATAAATTGAACAAAATTAGGGTACTACACCCGAGAGACTGATGGTGATACATGTGTTGAAACAATATGAGCACCTCGTGGCTCGGAGACTATGGATATGAGAGATATATGTTTATTAATTTTTAATTCTATTTAATTATTTGTTTATTTAAGTTTATTAAATTAATTTATTTATGTTTATTTAATTTAAGTTTATTTAATTAATTTTTTATTTAAATTTATTTAATTGTTTATTAAAATTTATTTAATTATGTTTATTTAATTAATTGTTTATTTAAGTTTATTTAATTAATTAATTATTTTGTAATTACTCGTAGTATCCTAGATCATGTAAAGTTATTACTCATGGGTTGAAGCTGAAGAAGTTTACTGAAGTTTCTGTGCCAGATCCTATAGAGAATTGGATTCAGGAATCTAGGATGCTACATCTATCTTCAACCTACCTCATTATGGCTGATGCTGGTCTGATATTTGCATTTGTTGAAAGATAGCACATGGAGACAAACTCATTTCATTTACCATTTGGAGAGATGACTATCACTTTAGACGACGTCGCGACTCTCCTTCACAATCTCACCCCATGGTAAATTTTTTAATGCACATGTGAATATGAACACTAATAATACTACAAGAGTTGCACATGAGTACTTAGGTGCAACATGGGAGGAAGCACTAGTTGAGATTAATTATAATAAATGTGCCCAATATAGATTGCAATGGTTGCGTGATTTATATAGTCATCTAATTCAAACTAACTAGTTTGAGTGTGCGGCTAGAACGTATCTGATGCATTTAGTTGACAACACTATTTTCGTCGACAAATCACATACGCATGTGGAGGCGAAATACATTAGTTTATTTATTGATTTATATGGTTGTCGAGACCATTTGTGGGCTACCATGACATTGGTTTTCCTTTATGACACTCGACAATTGGGAGGTTACATGACTCTATTACAGGTATATCATTTATATTAAGTTGTGTTATTTATTTATGTAATTATTTATTTATTAAGTTGTGTTATTTTATGATGTTTCTTATGTTGCAGTGCTGGATTTAGGAGCACTTCCCTTTGATCTATAAACGGGGCGACAAAGGAGTCGTTCTTGCACATCTTCCAAGAGCAAGTAGGTAGATTTCAAAATATGTTGTTGAAGGTGGATTGATGACATATCATCTAAGACTTGATGCATTGTTGCTCAATGATGTAGTGTTTACACCATGTATCTGGATATTTTCGATGTGGTGGAGTCTCAGTCCCATATTTGCTAGAGCGATGTCTTCGACAATTTATTCGTATTCAGTGCATTCTATGTGACGTTCCTCCGATGCCAAAAAAATATAGATTGAGTGTGGTAGACTATTATAAAATCATCTATAGCGACATTTTAGAGCCTATATCCTGTTGTGACTTTGCTTGGAGAGGTCATTGTTGCTGCACATGGTCCTTTATCTTCTGTACATGCTAGTCCACCAGCGCTACGAGACTGTAGAGCAACTGAGCTTGTACGTAGTGCCATAAATTTAGTAGCTTCATTTAGTGAAGTTAATGAGATATTAAGTGAGTTAAGCCGCTTGTACGATGATTAGTCATTGTGTTATGTATGATTGAGATATTGAACATGAATTTCTATTTTAATATTTTGTGTTATTTATGAATTTTTATTTTGAGTTAATTCGCATTTATTTTGAGTTAATCCATGATAAAAGATATTCTAAATGATAAAACAAGATGATTTATAAAACGTAAATGATATTCTAATTGTAACACCTCAATATTTTCATATATATTATATATGTATCTTTTAGTAATTTTCGTAATTTATTAATTAATTAATAATTTATTCTATATGTAAAGAAAATAAATTAAAAGTTATCACTCTCTATTTTACCTGAATAATTATAACTTTTATTTTTATTTAATTGTTTTGGCG
>JBBPBR010000002.1:28695063-28719771 GCA_037974775.1 Cicer pinnatifidum
TTATAACTTCGCTTGCCAATAAAAATACTTAACAACATTCCATACAAACAAAACAAATGAGGTGAATAATAACACATGAAGAAATTCTTGATGTCAAATACATTGTGTTCAGATTTTTGTGTGTATTTTTAATATGTTTGTAAGTTGTAAAAGATATTTAAAAAAACAAGAGATATAAATAAACAAACACAATGTATTGTATATTCAAATAAAATGTGATATTATTACACTCACATGATATATAGTATGTTGTAAATTGAAATTGAAACAAAGTGATGGAAAAAAAAAAACTACAATACAAAATTCACATAGTTATATAAATTTTATATCAATCTGCATCAACATCACGATCTGTAAAGAAAGAACCGCTGCTACATCTTTTCTTACTAAAAGTATGTGTTGATGATGAATTAACATTTGAAGATGAAATTAAAGGAATTCTCAAACGACGACATTGAACAACTGGTGGATTAAAACGACCACTCCTAAACCTTCCAAATTTAGCTCGAATTCGAACATCCAAATCAACCGCTAAATCATCATAAATCCCCAAACGTGTCTCTTCGCTATACTCATCAAGTTGTTTACGACCAAGTTTGATCATATTGTTCCCTTTAAACACTATTGGTCCGAGAAAAGTAGTATTCTTGTGTCCTTGATCAAAGGGTGCCAAACTCACGTAACTAAATTCGTTATCTTTGTACCAAGCAATTGCGATGATTCTTCGATAGTACACGATGATGTTGTTGTTGGGGTTTCTTGCGGTGATGTTGAGTTTGAAATTATAATATAAATTGTTGTTTGTTAAGTTGAATTCTGTAAGAGCAACGTCTGTTACATAGAACTTCACACTTGAGGGAGATATTACTATCCAAAAAACTATTGTAGTAATAAAGCCGAATAACACGACAGCACTAATTGTGCAATAGATGCACCAAAACCAACCTGGTCTGCAACACATATTGGTTTGTTTTTTTTTGGGTGATAAATTGGGTTTGGTTGTTGATGAATATATGTGTTTGTGTATGTGTTTTTATAGAGTGAAAATTGATGAATATTTTGAGTATGGTGTGTGTTGCTTATGATTTTCTAAGTGATTTCTTTGCAATATACTAGAGAGAGAACAGAGTGGCATTCATTGACTTTGGAAATGAATGATGAAGAAAAATTCAATTGCTTGAGTTACAAGAAACTATGAGAGGGTGTAATTTAGTTTAGAGATAAGTTTATAAAATATAAAATATATTATATTTGGATGTAAGAAACGAACAAATAAGAGAGACTAAATAAAAGACATTAGCACTTCTTGTATAAAAAAAGATTATTCACATACGAAAGGTAATGATAATTTTATATGTGTGAAATATACTTTAATATTGTTGATTATTAATATTTGTACGATAATCTGACTTTAATGAGATTTTTTTTTTTATATCTACAAGTACGTGACTTGCACATAAATGAGAATCAAAGTACAATTCTATTAAAGTTAATATTTTATTAGAATTTTTTTAGTTAATTTAGTTTTTTTTAATAATGTAAAAACATTGCTTATTTAACATGAAAGTATTCAAGTAGATATGTCTATCTTTTATTAATATTAATTTCTATTGATATTTTCTAAAGAGATACTTTATAAAAAAGATTAAATTGATTTAGGTTCCTCAATTTAATAAACTAAATTGTCATTTGACAAATTTAAAAAATTAAATTAGACAATTGCATATTAAATATCTGATAATCTCTCAAACCACAAAGTAGTTCAACTCTCGTCCATCCACGCTTCTTAAAAAAAAATTATTAATAGTTTTAGAAGTACACATAAAAAAAATATTTTTTCCGAAAAATAGATAGATTCAAAACAGACTATTTTTTAAATTTAGTCTGATTCATATTTATATTTCTAAGTTCTTTTTTTAATTGATTTTTATGTTTCATTAAATTTGTATTATTAATTTTTTATCTCGCTTTCACCAATGACTTATACAATTGAAAATATTTGATCATTAAAAATTATACTAAACTTTACAAAAATATATCTCTTCTTACATTAATTTATTAAAAAATATTTATCAAACTTTATGAATAATCTTTAAACATATATATAATATCTAAAACTTTAAAAATCATAATATATCCATTATCAGTATCATTAACTTCTTCCATTAATAAAATTGTTTGCACAACCAATATATATACAAAATCAACAAACCAACTATAAAATAACAATCCTCCTTTACATCACAACACAACTAACAAACTATTTAAACTATTATACTTCCACTCCAAGACAAATAAGTGGATTTAAGCACCACTCACTTAACTCGTAATGTTGTTATTTCCCCATTATTTTCAACCACCACCAAAATTAAAATTTGATTAAAATAGGAAGATAACAATCAATTCAATCTCTTGGTGTAGTTTAAAAATCACAAAATTACTTGTTTTTGGTATATACTCCATATATATGTAAACCAAATGACAGCCAACTTATTACAAACGACTTTTCCACCACCAATCATAGCATAAAATGGTAAATCATATTGCAAGGTTTTGTTGTGAACAACACTTCACACCCCAACCAATTCAACACATAACTAACATATCTCTAAAAAGAGAGTATTCAAAAAATAAATGTTGTAACGATTCACTTTTTTCACAATCACCCGAACATATAAAGGAGTTCAAATTACTAACACCACGTCAAATAAAATTATCTTTTATCAAAATTCTATCATGCAATAATCTCCAAACAAAAAAAAAATCTTTTAGAAGATCATCTTATTCCAAATAAAATATTCAATTATAGAAAGAAAAAAATATTACACTTATCTTTAAATAACATTTGATAAACATTTAATAGATTAATTGTCATTGAAAGCATTTCAGCACATCCACCTTCAAATACATGGTTATGCACATAGAACATTTTCCAACAAAGAAGTTCATAGAAAAATTCATTCTCCTTCTCCACATAACCCCTTCTCCTCCATTAACATAACATTCATAGTCACATCCTTATCTAAACATAAATTAAACAATCTAATAATCTAATTTGTCGAATCAACTTAAATAAATAAAATCTCAAATATAAAAGATAAAAAAACTCGTTAATTTATACTCTCTTTAAAATAAAATATAAATAATTAAAAATACTACTTAAAAAATTAATGTATTTGATCTAAATTTTTATTAGATACATTAATTTTTTAATTATTTTTTTATGTATATTTTATTTCAAAATAATACTTATAAATAGTATTATCCATCATAATCATAATTAGCATTTGTAACAGTATTCTGTAGCTGAAAAATTACTACACCTATACTATACCATACCAAGTTACCAAAATGTCCAATACTCTCTAAAATCACATGAACTAAACTCCTCTTATGTTCTCAATTTTTCATTTCCTTAGTTTGAACAAAAACACGACATCATCAAAATCATCACCATGTTTCACATTCCTTCATCTCCATTTCATAACCAAAATAAATTACCAATGCAATTCACAATCAACTCACCACCATCCTCTTTCCCTTTCACCATTGCCACCTTTACAAGATTCACTCCCACCCCTTCAAACCTCACTTTCAAAACCACAAGAAGAAACCGCTCCCGTTTTGCTTTAATTGTCAGAGCCAAAGGTGGAACTGATTTCTACTCAACTTTGAATGTTAGTAGCAATGCTTCTTTGCAAGAAATCAAAAGCTCATATCGGAAATTAGCTCGAAAGGTTTGATTTTTAGTTTTATTTTTTAAATGGGTTTTGCAATTTGTTACTTGTTTTGATTATTTGAAGTGGTAGTTTTGATGGGTTGTGTTTGGTTTTTGGTGAAATGGAGTAAAAGGTGGGGAATTGGAATATGGGCTGTTTAGCTATAAAGCACGAAATTCGTGGTAATAATTCGAGAAAATAGATTAATTGAATGTAATCAATGTGTCGGTTGGACATTAAGACATGTTAAGTGTGGTGATAGTTGCTGTGAATTTTATGCTTAAATTTGTCTTCTTGTTTTAGTTTTAGTTTTCAGTTAATTTCTAGCTTATTGATGTAATTGCTTTGTAAAATTTGAGGATTAATTTTTCTTTTCTTCCTAATTTCATATGGATGTACTTGGTTGAGTAGAAAACAAGAAATTGTAAATTTTGGGTTTTGCAATTTGTTCTTTGTTTTGATTCTTTGAAGTGGTAATTTTGATGGGCTGTGTTTGGTTTTTGGTGAAATGGAGTAAAAGGTGGGGAATTGGAATTTGGGTTGTTTGGTTTCTGTGAAATTTATGCTTAAAATTTTCACCTTGTTTTAGATTTGAGTTAATTTCTAGATTATTGATGTCATTGCTTTGTAAAAATTGAGGATTAGATTTTTATTTTTCTCACTTTCATATGGGGTGCACTTTTTTTTTGGTAAACTGGGGTTTCCGTTGTTTAAATTGTAGTGGAAATATGTAGCACCGATACTTCAGGTTAAATACATGTTTGAGTGTCTGTGTTTGTGCATCTGTCTGGGTGTTTGATTCATGTTGGTGCCTGACACTCGTACAAAACTGACACTCATGATTAGATTCATTTCCATTTTCTTAAGTTATTATCAGTATTATGTGTCAATGTAGGTGTTGTATCTATGCCTGCTTCAGTTTTTCATAGAAAATAATTTTATAGTATAAAGTACTAGGCATAATCGTGGTTAAAAATTGATTTTGTTTTCACTTCCCATTTTAAAATTTAACAAAATAAGTAGACCTTTTGATGATAGTGCGAAGATGAGGTAGTATCATTTTTTTAAATGTTGGTTTCTGTAGCCAAAAATATGTTTCCTCAAGAACCAACTATCTTAATCCTTACTATCTTTTCTTAGAATTTGTTGATTGGTATCTTTGGATTATTAATAATCGTTTGCTAATCTAAATGAAAGGGGAGTGTAGTTTGGATGAACAGTATCACTCGAAGGAAAATTTTACTGCACATTTATGAGACCTGATATGGCGTTTAACTGTATAACTGAATGTTGAATAGTAAAAGCTAATAAGAAAATAAGATTGTTTAGAGGTACAGAAAGATTAAAGAGCGCTACAAGTCAAACCATTAAGAAAGATTTGAAGTTGAATGGTCTATCTTGAGATGGGATCCATGATAATACATTATGACGTCGTTTTGTTTGATCTAACTAGGCAACCTCACTTAATAGGACAAGACTTAGATTTTTGTTATTGCTGTTGTTGTTTCGTCTTAGTTGTTCTTGCCGTATTCTTTCTTTTTCATATGATTCATTTCCTTCCTTCTTTGTGTTGACTAACTCATGCGAGTCTACAAGTCGAATCTACAAAGATATTGTGAGATTATGTAGATTACGCAGACTCTCGTGTTTAACAACCATGCTAATTGGAAATTGAGATTGTTTGAGACCTTTCTTTTATCGGACTTAACAGAAATTAGAATTTCAAAGGCTGTAAGAAAATGTTTATAAGCTATTTGGCCCATTTATAATTGTGGTAATATACTACTTAAAATTTTGTATGTTAGATATAAAATCATTCGCACAGCGTTACCCAAAACTTAAACTTTTGGCAGTGTTGGTTCATTACATGAAATTAGAACCTTAATGACCTTGTGGTCTAGAATTCAATTTTTGTGTCACTACTAAGTAAAAGTTTAATTTCAGCATTAGTTAGGACTGTCTAGTGCATTATCCACACTACAAGCCCAAAGGGCTCACGCACGAGGGAGTATTTTAGATGTAACACCAGTAATGTACTTGAAAGTTTTATCCAACAATATAAGCTTTTGGAATAGTTGGTTTATAACAGTGTTTATATGTTTGGGATCAGTACCATCCAGATATGAACAAAAACCCCGGAGCAGAGGAGAAGTTCAAGGAGATTAGTGCTGCATACGAGGTAATTCTTCTACCGCTACAATGATATATTTTCTATTGTTGTTAGCTATACATCATCTATTTTTTATTTATTTAAGAAGCTATCTACTCTAATACTTCTATCATCTATTATTTTTTCATCTTCTGTTCTACTCTTCCATTTGCTTATGGTCTGCACATTGGCATTGTGATGTTTCCTTCATCTAGTATTAGTGTTGTGAATCGCTGATCGCGAAAAATAGCAATTTGTTCAAATTTTACTATGCTAAAGAGTTATAGTGTTGCTATAGCCATTATTTGACAATACAATGTACTAACCCGCGTAATGTGAAACAATAGCAGTTTGTTAAAATTCCGTTATGCTATAGCGCTAAAGCACCGTTATAGCTGCTATTTGACAACATTGTCTAGTATACAAGGTTGGATTAATTAATGAAATTTTTGGATACATGTCTTATTTTATGGTTTATAACTTTTATGTACCATATTTGCATCTGTCTCTTTTTATTCACTTGGTAACAAAGTATGCAAATAGGTCCTATCAGATGATGAGAAAAGATCTTTATATGATCGCTTTGGTGAGTCAGGTCTACAAGGAGAAAATGGCGGACCAGCCAATGCTTCAGGGGTATGTCTATATCTATAATGTATTCAAGTATTTTGATTTGTGCGATGTCAAAATGAAACTTAAAACTCTTTAATATGGTGATGTAGTTCTACAAAATTAAAACTGTTTCTGTTTTTTCCATTTCCCACCTAAGTACTTCTTATTTATTTTATTTTTGGCCTTTAATTGATCAGGTTGATCCTTCTGATTTATTCGATGCATTCTTTGGTCATTCGGATGGACTATTTAGTGATGATGGGGGCTTTGGATTCAATTTGAGAAATGATAGAAACCGTAGCCATGATATTCGGTAAATCTTGTCTCATGTTTGCATGCTATTTTAAATACCTGTTTGTAAAACACTAACAAGTTTGTGCAAAATGTACAACATTAATTAAAGTGATTTTATTCGACAATACAGGTATGACCTTCAATTGAGCTTTGAAGAGTCGATTTTCGGAGGAAAGAGGGAGATTGAAGTTTCTTATTATGAGACATGTGATAGTTGTGATGGTACAGGAGCTAAGTCAAAGAATAGCATTAAACAATGCACAAATTGTGGCGGCAAAGGAGGAGAGAAGAAAACCCAGAAAACACCCTTTGGAATGATGTCTCAGGTAATTTAATTTGAATAGATTTAACAGTTAAATATGTTTTTAGTGTTTATAAAATCATAAATTTTTGTTTTTAGTCCTATAAAAAATTTCTTCGGCTATTAGTCCCCAATATATTTACTGTCAACACTTTTAGTCTCTGCGGTTAACTCTCAGCCTATGTTGCTTACGGAAGTCCACGTAACACTTGCCACGTGGACCTTTTTAATGATGTGGATTATTTATCATTAAAATACTTTAAATATTGAGATTTAGAGTTTTGAAGATAAAAAATCCACAAATTTCCCAAATCAATTGCATGAATGTGGTCCCAAGGAGAACACTGAATGAACACTAGGCCTTAAAAATTGTTTATGATGATCTTAGGAGTGATACAACCAGTCTGTGATGGAATTTGGGGACCAAAAGTGTTGACGAAAAATATTTTGGGGGCTAAAAGTCGACAATTAATTTTATACGGACGACAAATATATTTGAGTGACTATATTTTCATTTATATTTAAATACTCGAGACATTATAACAATAATATATTCATGATGCTGTGTGATACTCAGGTTTCTACATGCTCTAAGTGTGGTGGTCTTGGCATGATAATCACGGACCGTTGTCGAAAGTGTGACGGCAGCGGTCACGTGCAAGCTAATCGAAAAATGGAAGTGGTCATTCCACCTGGCGTTAATGATGGAGACACAATGCAAATCCGAGGAGAAGGGAATTTTGATAAAAGAAGGTTAGCAGCATGTAACTAAGTCTATACCCTCATATAGCTTTAATACATGGACTAGCAGCATGTGTACATTCTTTTGCTTAATACAAATATGATAAGTTTCTCTATGATGGAAAATGACAACCTATGCTTAATAATACTCATGGTATTATTATCACACATTACCGCAAAACAGTTCCGGTCCATTTTGTGCAATGATGGAAAATGATATCGTATGTATGGTCTGAGAATTTTTTAAAATGCGGGAAAAAACTCGGTTTCGTTTTTATCGGACTATTGATTTGCAACCAGAAGCAGAAAGAATGTAAGAATCACTGTGATTCAACTCATCTAAGTGCTTTGTGCTGACCATTAGTTTGGTGCATTTTTTTCAGGCGTCATATTGGGGATCTTTTTGTTGTCCTCCATGTCGATGAAAAGCAAGGAATTTGGAGAGAGGGTCTCAATTTATACTCAAAGATTAACATTGACTTCACTGAAGCAATACTAGGGTCTGTTAAAAAGGTATTCATTAACACAAAAAAATGTTAACACTGATGGTGCAAAATGGTGAAGCTTGATGATATGGATAATTATGTTCTTCTTTGAATTTTATCGTATATTGGGATCTTTCCTACTTTTGGAATAATAATAACATTAAATGTGGATAGATTAGTTCACATTTGCGTATATTTGAGTAAGTTATTTGATAAAGATTTGACTAGAACTAGAATTTTGTTAAGATCTTTAATAAACAGAACAGAATGCAAATGTTCTGTTCTATACTGTGCTGCCTACAAAACTCTACCTTTTTTTGTTCTTTTTAGCATGGTTTAGTGATTCAACCATTCATAACACTAATCTTGTTATTTCAGGTAGAAACTGTTGAAGGTTTAAGGGACCTCCAAATTCCTTCTGGGATTCAACATGGACATTCAGTGAAGTTATCGCGTTTGGGAGTTCCAAACATGAATAAACAATCTGTTCGCGGAGATCATTACTTCGTTGTAAATGTTCTTATTCCTAAAGATATCAGGTATGTATTTTCTTTTTCCTTACCATGTTTACTACTTTCTTATATCCATCAAAAAACAAATTATCATCGTTATTTAATTTAGAGTTTTGTGAATACTTCTGGATAGAATACTTGTGAGATTGTTTGAGAAAACTTATGAAAACAACTTATGACATACGCATAAGCTGTTTTCAGCTTAATTTCACTATTTCTTCAGGATAGCTAATGAAAACAACTATAGTTTATATTAAAAAGTTTTATTTTATTTTATCTTATGAGAAGGGTTTATGCTATAAGCGCTTAATGAAGTTGTTTATCCAAACATGACTTTAATGTTGGTTATTGGAGAACGTCCAGCAGTTGCAAATGAAATTTGAGTTTGCACTTGAAGTAATCATTCATCTTGAAAGAAATCATCGATTCTTTGAATATAACTGCTTAGTTTACAATCTACCATAAACATGAGGCCTTTTTGATAAATGAATATACATTATTACTTGTATTTTTCAAAGTTTCTTATAGTTGAGATTTGTTTTCATTCTCCTCAAATCGTTGTTCTAGTGGCACGGAACGCGCTCTTGTTGAGCAGTTAGCTTCACTGAGAGCATCTACGAAAGTTCATTCATCGTCTTCTTCTGATGACTTCGGTAATAGTTCATTTTACACAAATACTATTTGATGAAAGTTAATTTTTTAAAATTATGTAGATTATAATTTTTTTTTTTAAAAATATCATCCAAGATTTTCCACAAATGTGCTTTTCAGGTATACCAAAAGGAAAATTCAATGATTTCATGAAGAGCGAGGGAACCGAAACTGCAAATTCTCTATGGGGATCAATGAAGAACTTCTTAAGGTATATATCTGTAGAGGTGTGATATATGTGCTAGTTCTGATTTAATATAAACAATCATGAACTTTTTTTCATGAATATGTGAATTATCCAACAATCATGAACTTTTCAAAAAACACAGGCTTGTTTGGTTTGAGAAAATGTTCTGTTTCTGTTTTTCGTTTTCACTTTTACTTACAAAACTGCTTCATGTATTTCGATTGTGAATTTGAAGGAATCACGGGTGTGTGCCATTGTGATTTTGATAAAAACTATACTTTAGAGCATCAACAAAATCACATGACCATTGTGATTTTGTCAAATTCACTATTGTTTTCCGTAATCAATCTTCCAAGTAGAAATCATTCATGAATAATGGATAAGACTCTTACCTATTTCCTTATGTATACAGGAAAGGAAAGTCTGAAGAAAGGTTTGCTTCAATTAGCCAGATTTCGTCGTCGTCAGCACTGTTGCATAGATTTGGCCACCAAAAAAACAATTTAGTTCCACATTCCATTTTTGTTGTTCTCTTTATAACATGGATTTTAAAATCCATAGCAAAGTCTAAGCAGTTGTTATTCCACAAAAGAACCTAATCCTTCATTAACAGAATAGGAACACATTGAAAAAAAATTAGGATATGATTAGTAAGAAAAGTGAAAAATTGAAAAGGTTTTAGTTTTCACACCTTGATGCTTTGTAGAGGATATATTGGTGGAAAATGAGTGAAGAACATTTTAGCTTATTTGCAAACTACAAGAGGCCGAAATTGAGAAAGCCACCCGTAAGTCAGGGTTTGAACTCTGAACCTCCTCCTCATACTTCTTCGAGTGTTCTAGTTCGACCACTTGAGCCACGCCATTCCATTTTCGAGCAAGAGTTGGTAATTTTCTCCCGAAATTCTCACCTAAGATGAGTGAATTGAATTGACCTTCCTTTTTGTTCTTCTCCCATTCTAACAAGTAAACAACCTTTGGTGGCGGTTTATGTTGAAACATGTTCCTGTCTTGTATTTTTAAGATGTGAGTTTACAATGAAATTTTGAGTTCATGGAATCACGTTGGCAAGGTGTATGAATCCTTTACATATGTAAATTTGCCAAAGGATATGAAGAGAATCAGCTGATCTAGATGGTTGACATTGTTCCTAAAAATAATAATTTGTATCTTGATAAAGTAAATTATTGTTAAGATTTCAAATATCTTCTTTTTGTGTTTTACAATGGTAACATATGTTATCCGAAAATTCATTATTTCATGCAATACTATTTTCTTTGTGCACGATAGAAAAAACCAGAAAAAACATTTATTTTTGTATGTGTAAAATTATTTTATAATAAAGATTGATATTTGCATTAGTTATATGCGTTCACAAATATACTGTATATTTTTGAATTTATGAAGTGAAAGGATCAATATTATGAATTAAGGAAAATAGAGATACACGAATTGAATGTCAATTTATATCATTGTTTTAATGTTTCTTAAAAAGTAAATATATTGAAGAGAGTTGCGATAGTTATTAATATAGAGCTACGACAGTTATAAAATTGAGATTTTATATTTAAAATTGAATAATGTAATAATAATATCTAACAAATTGTGACGCAATTTTATGTTAAAATAAATTAACTCTTAAATTGATTACTGTATTTTAATTTATTAGACTCTGATTTTTATTGAGGATACTTTAAATTAAAAAAAAATTAATAATAAGAATAGTATTGTAATATAATTAATCATTCTTAATTAATTGATTATTAACATATTTAAGTTAAACTAAAAAAGTGGCGCAAAAAATTATTCATCTATACTCTAAATTTTGGCGGGAATTCATTCATTTCCCACTTATTTTTTTCTTTTAACAAAAAAAAAAATTGTGTTGAACACGAAGAAGTGAGAACCCTAAACCGCCACCGCCGTAATCGTAACCGTAACCGTAACCGCACCTTGCTACTCCGGCCGCCTCAGACCCCATCGTCCTGCCGTTTTGCTGGAGCTCGATATCTCAGTCTGTGCATCTGTGCTTCGCATCGTGCCGTTCGCAGTTTGTAAAGGTGTGCATCAATCAAACTTCCGTGTTACAGATTCTGCAACCTCTGCTTTCAATTTCGCATTCGATGCTTAGAGTTAGATTTATCTTTATTCATGTTTTAGTGATATACAATATGCTATCTGTGTTTCTTTGCAACTTTGATTTTAGATGAAGTGTGTGTTTGGTTATGTGGCAATACAAATTGATTTTAGCTTCAATGATTTATGTTTTGGTACATTCGCATAAAAGTGAAATGAACAATGAATTTTGTGGTTAAAATCACGTTTGCACTTAAAAGCTACAAATTTTAGCTTCAATTAAGAATTAACTATAGAGGCAAAATCAATTATGCTTGATAGTAGTTAGACATGTTAAAATCAATTTTGAACCTCCAAAATAGATTTTGGCTCCTGGAAAAGTGGAACTAGACATGCACGAATATGTTCACGAAATGCTTTGATAATTAATAAGTCTAGTACTTTTTCCAACACAAATTTAGTCACTAGCTTCCTTGCTAATAATTGTTGAAATTCTTTTTCCAACTGCTTCTGAAGTTGAAAAAAAGAGGAAAAAAGATATGCAGATTCGTGTGAAGTGCAATTGTGAAGAAGGAAACTGCAAAGAATGGGGTGTCATTGAACTACAAGGAGTTGTTGAACCAAAACCTGGTTTTGATGAATCCCTCGCCGGCCTTCAAATTGGCACTCTCTGTCGTCCTTCTTCTCAGGTTACCACTATATTCTTTTTAATCTTTCTAGTTTTACCTCAAACTATGATCCACTAATATCTCTCATTATCTATCATGATTGAAAGATTGTTGTAGAATTAAAAGGTTTAGTGGGATAAGGCACACTTGTTCTTGCAGACTTGAAAGAGATTATATGGTCTAATAGTTTAAGAGATTGAGTATTAGATGGTCAGGGACAAAGTTAGTGATAGGATGTTTTTTAACATGGAAAGAAAGCTATTATTTGTTTATTGGGATTCCTAATTCAGTTAAATATATTTATAATACTTTAGAGTAAAAAATGTTTAATGATATTTTTGATTATCTGTGCAAAATCTTGAAGGATTATTAAGATAAAGTTGCTTAGTTTATATCAAAAGTTTAAGTCAAGTTACAAGGAAACCTTAGACAAATTTTCTCAAGTGTCCTATGTTGTTTGTATAAATTTGTATAAATGGAAAAGGTAGCTTTGGATTGATGTTACTAATGAAAAAAATAGATCAACTCTGTCTCTTAAACTGTAAGAGTCTAGATTTGGATTCCATACAGTAACTCTGTGACATAGTTATTGTCTATTGATCTTAGTTGTCTGGTCTCAAATCAATGGTGAGAATTATTTAAGATGATTTGGTGAAGCTGTAATGTAAGTCGATCGATCTCAAATCGACGGCTGATGCAGTGAATCCGAATTTGCATGAGTTTATGATATAATCTTTAGAATGATTGGAATCCACTCTCACTTTTTTCTTAAAAAGGAAAGAACTAATATTCTGTCCATTCTTTTGTTGTTCAGGAAGTCTACACTTTAACTATTGGGTACCATGAACTGACAGGGTCAAAGGTTCCCTTGAAGAAGCCACTGTTGGTGCTCAAGAAAGTCAAGCATATGGAAGGAGAAAGTTGTGGTCAGGTGGAATTACAGGTTGTTGGAATCATTAGACATAAGATTCTGTTCAAGACCAGACCAAAGGTCATCATTTCTAGTAAGATCTGACCGTCCTTTGATCTCCTTATCCTGTGTTTGAAATGTTTCATTTTGTAGATAATATTTTGGAAGCAACATAGGACCTGCTAAAATTTAGTTGCTATCTAATGTTTTGTTAATATTCTAGTCTTGTAATCAGGTTAGGAATCCAACAAAGAATTAACTATTTTATTGAAAGAAAAGATATACCAGAGTATATTCCTCATAAGTAGACGCGCTCAACCGGAATATCAGAAAATTCTAAGTTTTGCAAAAGATCATTTCTATGGGAGTAAGTCTTTATTTATAGACTTCACATACAAGGGATAAGGGGAAAGGATTCAAACTCAGTTACCAAACAAACTCAACTACCAAAACAAAAACATAACTAACCTAACTAACGAATTTCTTAACTATTTTAACTACTCTAATTTTCCTTTATTCTATATATCCTAACAACAAGATGAAAACCCACTACAGTTTAATGTTGTTCATGGCGGAAGACGGAATATGGTAGAAGGCAAAACAATTTTCCATATAAACATGCCATTGCAGTCTATGGCACTTCCATAGCAAGCATCTGTTAACAAATTGCCTATGACAGTTATCCAAAAATCCGTCACGCCGTTCTGCCAAGGCCTCCATTTGACAACACTGCTGCAGTTTCCAATTTGACCAAACTAGGGGACTGAAAAATGTTGAGGACCAAAATTCCCTGCACAGTCACACAATCGAGAAAACTCGACTGGTCGATGAAGATTGAACGACTCATATTCTTTGCTTACCAAATTAGACTTTAAAATACATATTAAATAATGAGTCATTTGATCTTCATCTAACAGCTGAGATATATAATCTGTGATGGTAGAGCATCCCAATTCTGAAAAATAACAACTGATTTACATTTTTAGCCCTGTTGTGCTTATTATGAACAATTGGAAGGGAAACCGGCAATCATGGTAATGTAAAATATGCTAACGATTTAAATTTAACATTGTAGACAAGACCTATTGTTAGGACTTAGGAATCTCACTGTATAGGACATATTCGGTTGATGCTCTTATTTGTTAAGAACAACAATAATTTCAATTTGTCCATGTCTTTTTTGCGTTTAGACATTTCATTTGTCACCATTTGCCATGCATGACATTTGATTCATGAAATTGGAGGCCAATTACTAATGTTATCATTCTTTTCCTTGTAATTTTCAAGAACCACAGATGACATCTAGAGAAAAACAAAAGTCTATCATGTTAGACTCTGCTCCTTCAAATCAAGCTGTGTGACATTCACTGAACTCATGTTGGACCAGAAATCTTGAGAAGTTCAAGGAGACACACATGCCCCTTTTTTTCTACACTGCAAGCAAAAGTTAGGCAATGTCTGTGTGTCATCATACATATTTGTAATCTTAGCAATCACATGTGGAGCATAATTAATGGCAAAAGTGGTTGTAATTTGTCATTATCCTAATATCTGTTTTGGTGTAAATGTGCAAATAACATGGAGTATTAAGCTGTATTAAACTAATACTTATCAGAATTTCTAATGGAAATTGAAGAAGGAAATTGTGTGGGGGGCTGGAATATGAATATCTTTAATCTTTTGCTTGATTTTCCTTATATTTAGTAGAGTGCATTTTCTTGTAAATGAATTGGTTGGAGCTTGTTTTTAGCAAAAGTTCATTCCAACAGAAAAATTTTGTGAAAAACTTTTATCATCACAATGAAACTTGGCTTTTGGGAAATTTCTGAAGTATATCACACAATTGGCTAACTTCAAACTGTTGTTGTAACAATTTATCACCTCCTATTAGTTTATTCATCCCCATCTAATATTCAATTTTACACTATCAATCTATATAAAATCACAACATTTCAAGTTTAACCTTAAATAATCTTTATTCACTTTTATTTTCTATTTTGCAAACCATGTAAGATTAACCCATACTTAAAAAAAACCTAACCAAATGACAATTATTCAAACCTTAATATTTCAGTCAAAAAAGTTGAAATCACAAAAAGTTTCCATTGAGATCAAAAAATATATTATGTCAAATGAGGACATAAAAAAAATTATGCCGAATGAAAAATGATTTTAAACATTGAGAATATATAATTATTTGCAAAGAAAAAATAATACAACCAATAATCATGATAGAGGACTTAATATATACCTACCTAGTAATCATGGAAAATGGTTTTAAACATATTCAACTAAATCTCATTGTAGATATTTATATTTGTATTCTAGAAAGAAAGATGCTAAAGTTTCAAAAAATATATTCATCGGTGTACGTTACTTAGTATAATTTCTCACATTTAAAATCATTTATCTCATTTTATTTTTATTTTATACCGACAATAGACGTTAACTCCAAATTTTATTATTTCACTAATAGTTATAACTTATATCATCAAATAACCACTCAATCAACTATTTATATAAGTTGTCAATACAAAAATATTTTTCTCGTAAAATTATTCCACTACTAAAATGAAAATCAATTCAATACTAAATTATTCCAAGAGATACATATTAATAAAGAAAAAAATAATAATAACTCACCTATATATATCTCAATTTTGGCGGGAATTGATTTTCCACTAACACTCCTTTACCTAAGGCTTAGGGTTTAGCTTTGTTGGAGATAGTGAGTCTAATTAATTAGTTTGTGTGATTGAAGAAAGAAGCGAAAGAAGGCTTAGAGAGGAAACATGCTGTGGGTTGATAAATATCGTCCCAAAACCCTCGACCATGTTATGGTTCACACTGACATCGCTGAAAATCTCAAGAAATTGGTAACTCTTTCTTATTCACCCTCCGTTTGTATTTGAATCAATCACTTTGTTTTTTGATTTTAAAAATCATTTTTAAATTTTGCTTTTGGATTGGATTGATTGTTTGTTGCAGGTTACTGAACATGATTGCCCTCATTTGCTGTTCTATGGTCCATCAGGCTCTGGCAAGAAAACACTAATCATGGCTCTTCTTCGTCAAATGTTTGGACCTGGTGCCGAAAAGGTTCTTCTTTTAAAACCCTTTTTGTCACTCTTAAGTGTGTTTTGTTTCATTGCTTTTATTTTTTCATGTTGTTATAATGTATCTGAGTTTTTGACAGTGTATTTGTAATTTTGTGACATTGCGTTTATGCTAGAATTCTTGGTGCTGTAATTTGATGCGTTTCTGAATTGTCTTTGTTTATATTTCAGGTGAAGGTGGAAAATAGGGCGTGGAAAGTGGATGTAAGCTTCATACTTTTCACACTGCCCTTTTCTTTCTGTGTTGTTGACTTGTTGTTAAGAACCCAATAATTGGATTCCTTGATTTAGAGGAAGAACACTAATATTTAGAAAGAAATGATAAGAGAGAATCTCTCCCAAGAAAATGATACACAAGAGCAGATACGCTCCTATAATGGTTTACACCACTCAATTTCTATAGTTGATAAAAAGCTCATTTCTAAAGGGGTGGAAGCCTCTATTTAAAGACTTCCTGTACATTAGGATAAGGATTAGGTCCTAGATAACTAACTAATAACAGAAACACCAAAGCAGGTACACCTATACCACTACTAACAACCTAGGAACACAACTACTAACAAACTCCTAATTGTCCCTATTTGCATATCGTAACACTTGTTGTAAACTTGTGATTTATCAGAAGCACTCTTACATTGGTATAGTTTAGGAGATTTTATTTGTACCTTAGTTAGTGAACTATATCTTTGTCGTGATCCTTGGAAATTTCAATATCATGTGCACTACATTGGATCTTCTCTGTATATAGTAAACTGAATTGTTGGTGTTTATTTAGCTGTTTATTATTAATATTATTATTATTATTATTATTATTATTATTATTATTTGAAGTACTTGTGAATTGGTTTCAGGCTGGGAGTAGATCTATTGATTTAGAGCTGACTACACTATCAAGTGCGAATCACATTGAAATGACTCCAAGTGATGCAGGATTTCAGGACAGATACATTGTTCAAGAAATAATTAAAGAAATGGCTAAGAATAGACCCATTGATACTAAAGGGAAGAAAGGATTTAAAGGTACCTGGCTTTCTTTGTTGTTAACCTATACATGAGTGTTATGTTTAGACAATAAAAGAAGGAATCTTTGCATGGTCAATAAACAGTGTGGAAATTTTTGCATATTTCAGTGCTATTTTTCAATTGTTATGTGCTGAGAAACATTTTCTCTTTTTTTTTTTTTGGTTAATTGGTTTGGTAGTGACAAATTTACTCATGCACTTCTTTTAGATTATGTTTCTTTATGGCTATGTCAAATAAGAAGTTTCTCCATCTTGGCTTGTATGATAAATGCAAGATGAACGAGCATTCTACTTATCTTGTTTTTCTTTTTTAGTTTGCTTCAGTTTTGCAAACTGATGTTTGATTTTATTATGTATCAGTACTAGTGCTCAATGATGTTGACAAACTCTCTAGAGAAGCCCAGCATTCTCTACGCAGAACAATGGAGAAATACAGTGCTTATTGCAGATTAATTCTATGTTGCAATAGCTCTTCAAGAGTCACGGAAGCAATCCGATCTCGTTGTCTTAATGTACGAATAAATGCTCCAAGTGAAGAGCAGGTAAATAAATTTTAAGTCTGCTGTAGTACCCAAGAAAATTTTTTCCCGTGTTTTTTTAGCATTGATGCAATTGTTTTCTCTGGTAGGGTTGTGAGTAGTAAGTTGTTTAATTCTTTACAATATTATTTTTGCTTGTTAGTTGTTTCCAGCAGATGTATGATGTTCTACCAGGTGGCTTGCTGCTATTGCAAGATGATAATAGGTTGTTAAGTTGATGTTTCATAATTTAAAAAAAAAATAAATAAAGTTTAGAGGGTGTAAGCCCAAAACATGAAAGCTATGTGGAAACTAAACAGGGACTTTGTTATGTATACTGATCTTGATTAGCATATCCATTCTAAAAGTTGAATGTTCATTTTTATTGAATCTTTGGAGATCCATGTGGCAGATTGTTGAAGTTTTACAGTTCATTGGTAAGAAAGAAGGGCTGCAACTTCCTTCTGGTTTTGCTGCTCGCATAGCAGAGAAATCAAATCGGAATTTAAGGAGGGCCATATTGTCATTTGAGACTTGCCGCGTACAACAGTAAGCTCCCAATGTAATATGGGATGCATAGTCTCAGATATTCATCTCTTTTGCATATTGTCATGTCGTGTGTTACTTGTAGGTATCCTTTCACTGACAAACAAACAATTTCCCCAATGGACTGGGAAGAATATATTTCTGAAATTGCATCTGACATAATGAAGGAACAGAGCCCAAAAAGGTTTGCTTTTGATGTGGTTTACAGTTTTCTGATCTTTCATGATAAACGAAATGTTTGATTGAACCTTTTCATTTTTATAAAGCTCCTACCCGATTGTGTTGTCAACTAGTCTCATGTTTTGCTTACATGCAATGAATGTTTTATCTCCTTTACATAGTATGCTATTATGCTTTAGGTTGTTTCAAGTTCGGGGAAAGCTGTATGAGCTGCTGATCAATTGCATTCCTCCTGAGATCATTTTGAAGGTAACTGTTGCTGAACAATGTCCCAATGTGACGGCTTTTCTTCTTTGATTTTTATTTTTCACACTTGACTTTGACGTTATAATTGTTGGTTCAGAGGCTTCTTTATGAGCTATTAAGGAAACTAGATGCAGAACTGAAGCATGAAATCTGCCATTGGGCAGCATATTATGTAAGTGCATTATTGATATGATATTTCATGTCAACAGCTTAGTGTATATGATAACGTCTTCTTCATGAACTCCGGCCTTCTGTATTAGTTTTACCTAATTTGTTAGCTTATGGAACAATTCTATGGATGATCTGCTACTTTTGATGTATAAGCAGCATTCTTCTATTGTTTTTTTTAATGGTTGCCCCTATTCCCCAAATATATTCCTCATTATCTTGGAATTATGTAAGTAAATAGTTGAAGATTTTATGTAGCCATTTTTACTTCTTATTTTTCAAAGTAAGGATTTGCTGATACTTCTTTCCCCTCTTTTGAACCAGGAGCATAGAATGCGCCTTGGACAGAAAGCAATTTTTCACATCGAAGGTACTTTGATCTGAATGTGTGAAATAGTCGGATGAACAGTTACATCTTTATGAGCTTGTTGCTTACCATGGATAATTCTTAAGAGTAAACCATATTGTGTCCTTAAATTTGCACATTCTCTCCTAGCTAAAGTAAATGAAAGTAATAAGTAGTTCATAATATTGTCACACTTCTACATGTTAGTCCATGCTATTATACATTGGCAAAAACAAGTGGACTAATTTGATAGATTTAACAAGATGTTAGGGACTAACAGATCAGATATTACCAAACGTTTGGGACTAATTATTACCATTTACTTGATCGACAAAGTAGCCAAGATGTAAATTTAGGGACGAAATTGGTGGTTTACTCGAAACTCTAATATAGACTCCATATTTTGTGGACTCGATGTTTATAGCAATTGCTTTATACAAAGTGAATATATGTTGGTACATAATCTATACAATAATTGCTTGCTGACCATATTTTTTATCTCTACATTGGCAGCATTTGTGGCCAAGTTTATGAGCGTCTACAAATCCTTCCTCATTGCAACATTTGGCTAAAGAAAAGATGATGCTTTGCTTTTCCATGATGCATTTTAATTGTCCCTAATGTTTTCTCTCATCTTCTCTACTTAAGATATCCTCATCCGTTCTGCATACAGTAATCATCATGGGAGATTTCTGATGTTTTGGTTTGTATAGGTGTTATGCTTCATTAAATTGTGTACTTTGCATGATGTTTGATTATTCCCCACCTATGGTTTCCATTTGAAGGAAATTAATATAAGGAAAGCTAATGTTTTTATTCTTGGAGGAAAAAAAATTAATTCTTTAATCTCATCTCTTGAAACTAAAGACTAACATGAAATTCAACCCTGTTAAACTCACTCACTGTATGACTGAGTACCTTTGACAGCAGATAATCTAAATACAAGAAAAATTGTTGCTAACCAAACTTTGAGTTATAAATATCGTTCATCAATGAACATAAATTGACCAGTATATGCTTTTCTTGTAAATAAAAAACATTCATCCCCAATAAAAAATTACAGATTTGCATGTCGGTTCACCGACTTTACCATCTATTGACATACATCAAATATTAAATCAAACTCCTGCAAATAGTTGAGTGATAAAGAAGACAATCTTTTCTTAAGATTAACTACACTGTATCTAATTACATATTTTCTTCACACAATCCAATAGAAGAAACTTAGACGAAACTTATATTTTTGGAGCAGAAGCAATAGAAAATGTTGTTAGCCTCCATAATTTTTATTTAAATATATTTCTTGCTTATGCAATTATTAAGATTTCTTCTTCTAATTTTTGCAAATTGGTTGTCCTCCATTGGTCTAAGATATTTCTGAAATTGATTAATTACCTTCTGCCAATTTTTATCTTTTTTGATGCTTAAATGTTAATACATGTTATTGTTGCCACATATGATTAATGATTTCACATAGACTTTAACTCACTCTATCTTCTCCGTCTTTAAATTTCAGCTGGAAGAATTATAAGATAGTAATTAGTATTACTGATATTAATAATAATTTTTTTTTCAAAATTTATTATTATTAATATTAATATTAATATTAATAGAAAATTGTATTTACGTGTGGAGTTAAAGTCTCTATCTTATATGTGATATCGTTAATCTTGTGTAGAAACAATGACATGTATTTCTCTTAAGCACGTGAAAAAGAATTTAATGTGACTAAAAGTGAAAAATCTTATATTTGTAGAGACAAATATTTTAAATCTTTTATTACAAGTAAAAGAGGAGAACAAGAAAGAAAGAACACTCCTATAACAACGGTTACTATATTGCCTTAAAATATAATCCAAAAGAGTCAACATATTATTCATTGTAAATCTAAAACAACTCATCTTTGACCTACCCAAAGACCATTTTTCCACACAATCTTAATACGTTCAATAATGAATATTGATAGATACAACTTCTGCTTACCTCTCCCTCAAATTGAAATTACTACAACTAATATATGGTATGTAGTGATATATACATTCATACAATAAAATCTAAGTCAACATTTTGGTATTCTAAAATTTTATTATGGTTCCAAAATTTAATTATTCAATATAATGTTATTTTTTTATATTTATTATTTTTGAATTAAATTTTAAATTTATTTTTTCTTCAAAATATTGATATTAAACAAAACTTTAAAATACCAAATAATTCATCTAAAATCTATTTATAAAAACTCCTAGGTAAGTATAACTTTTTTTTTATTTAAAACACTTATTTATTGGTAGTTGAAAAAGTAGGTCTAGGCATTACTTTGGTCATCACATGGGTAACCAAATAAAAAGTTATTGCCGTTATCCATCTTTGTGTATAAAGTTATTTTAGTTTAATAAGCAACCAACACTAGCTAGCTTTCCAACAAGAAACCCTTAAAAACAGCTAACTTGGTGTTGATCGATGTTGCATGTGTTTGTGGACATCAATGTGCTATGAAAGCCCTCAAGAAAGTGTGTATACAAAAATCCCACCTATATCTCATTGATTTCCCATTTTAGTTTCTAATTTAATATGTATTTTAGTCATGAGTTAGATACATTTTCTAAATTTTCATTTGCTTTGTAAACGTGAAGTTATTATTGATATTGTGACTTGTGATATTAATGTTTGTTGAATGGTCTTACATCTATCTTTTTTATAATACTCCCTCTAATCCTTAGTCCTACAATATTTATTGTAGTTGAGAAATTTACACTATTAAAAGAAATGATAATTTTACTATATTAATTTTTTTAATAATTTGTTTATTCTCAATATAATTAATGTAAAATAAAAAATAATAATTTGAGAATGACAGAGATAATATTAATTAAAAGATATAAATACTAAAAAATAATTCATGTTATATGAAAATTATGAATAAATCATAAGTTTATCTTATGTTATAGTATTTCGAAAAAAGTATATTATAATTAGTTACCGGTCACAACTAAATGTAAGTAATTGTTCATAGTATTTTAAATAAAGTATATTATAATTACTTAGCGGTTACAACTAAATGTAAGTAATTGTTGATAACTAAATGTAAGTAATTGTTGATGCTATTATTTGAAACTTATATTCATTGATCTATATAAATTGTATAAGGTATCTATGTAAAAGGATTTGAATGATTGTGATGTATAGGGAGACATTCCATGTAAACTCTTTAGTTGTGAAAATAAAATTAACAAGAATTACGGATAGGAGGGAAGATGAAAATAGAGTGTTGAAAGAGGTTTGGGATTCTTGTTGGGTTGTAGCTCAACAATAGAAAGTAGGGACCAATGAAATTCTATTGTATTGATTTTTTTTTTAAAGACAAAATTTAATTAATGAAGAGTTATTTAAAGTACAAGATGTGCCTAAAACAACTACATCAAGGAAAGTTCATCAAAAGAGAGTTAGTGAATGAATGGCCATAATGCATGCCATCAAAACACAAAACTTGTGTAATTGGGGAAAATGAGCTCATATGTTTTTTAATGAATTTTTTTCATTTATGACATTATAGAAAATTTCATCTATAAAAAATAAATTTAAAATTCAGTTTTTATGTTCATATTTTTATTGTTTTTATTTTGATATTTTAACATTTAAAAATTTATATTTAATTCATATAATGTTTTAGACATAAGTGTAAAAAATCATTTAAAAATTTTAAAGCCAAAGGAAAATTAAACATATTTTTTTTCATCCAAGACTAAAAATAATAAACCAAACTCAAATATAATATTTTTAAAATATTTCAAACTCAAACCTTACAAAAAATTAATATATTGGCATAAATTTAACCTATTTTAGCCATACTCGCGCGTTGTAATAATTTCAAAAACATATTTATCAATTTCTAAATTGATATATAATATCTCAATTGGTGTTCAAAATACTTCATCCATTCTTTTTAACTTGTCATTTTCTAGTTTTGTACATATATCAAAATAACCAATAAATTTTCTTACTTTTGATGTTATTCTTTATTTATTTATTTATAATATTTCAAATTATTTATTATCTCATTTTTCATATTTTTCTCTATAATAAACAACTAAAAATATTATTGATAAATCAATAATTAATATTATATTAAATTTTAAAAATAAAAATTAAATAAAAACAAAAAAAATCTACAAATATAGAAAGAAAAAAAAAGGGAGAGAAGTATAAATGTTTTAATCACGTGTTATCTTTTTCTTTTGACTCATTAATGACTTGTTATCTTTGTCTTCTTGATTTGTTTGTTTCGCACACCGATGCTAATTAAGTGCTTCCTTTTATGGTTCCTATAAAATTGAGGTGGGTAGAATATAGATAGTGTGACCGCATTAAAAATTTGATATATCCATCTTAATTATTCCTTATTTCCAACATAATGAATATACGAAAAATAATAATATAATAATAATAAAATTGAAATATATAATGTTAATTAGAATATAAGACATTCATTTTTCGATTAATATTTTTACTTCTAGAATGAGTATTATTTTCAAAATGATATCAAGTGTCACATTTGAATATTTATTTGTCTCGTGTTACCTATAAACAAATGTTAACAATGAATTAATATTTTTTTTTTACTAATATACTTTATTTTATTTATTATATTTTAATTCATTTAATCAATCTACTATTAATAAGAACATTAATAATTAGAATTTATTTTATCAATAAAATCAACACAACTAATTATTTTTCTTTTTAAATTACATACAATTCAAATGAGACGTTTGCAATCAAGGGAGTATATTTCTATATTATTCTCTAAATATATTATATTTTAATTTTATTGCGTCCAATGATTTTCTTCCACCGCTACAATGTAGACTTCATTCGGCTTTTTCCTATTTTATAGAGAAAAAAATTTAAAGAAGACACATTCTAGATTGATTGAATAGAACAATTAATCTCATTAATATTTTATAATATAATGAATGTATATTGTACAAAAGTGAAATTTCATAATTAAACTCAACTCATGTATGATGATTTAAAATAATGAATCATTTTTACCTTATCCATTTAGCTCTAGCTCGTATTCAAAATGGAGTCGAAACATACGGATCCAAAATAATTTATAAATAAATAAAATATTATTATGAGTAACTTTTAACAAACTCAAATAATAACTAATTTTTTCTATTTATTATTACTGCACTGACTTGAAAGAAATAACCTTTTTGACCAAATAGTTGAACAAAATATTCTTTTTTTTTTAGATTT
>JBBPBR010000002.1:28720288-28741527 GCA_037974775.1 Cicer pinnatifidum
AAAAAAAACAGTTCGAATAGACTATAGACTCGCATAGTCCATATTGGACATATTAGCCTTGATAATTTACAGCTCTATAACAAAGCATATCAGAAAATTAACTTTTATACTCCCAATTAAATTTGTATCTCCTCAATTTGTTAAAAATTTAATATTATTTTTCAAAATTTTATTCATGTGTGTGGTAAAAAAAAATTACTTTAAAATCTCACTTCCTCAATCAAATTTCCGGTATGCAATATTTCGCAATCAAATTTCTTCTAGGTATTTTTAATACCGAAAATTTGGTCTATGAAATTTCCGGTAGTTATATTTACAATAGCGGAAATTTCAAATTTCCAAAATAGTTACTGGAAATTTCAAATTTCCGATAGTTACCGGAAATTTCAAATTTCCGATAGTTACCGGAAATTTCAAAATTTTGAAATATCTGATAGTTATATTTTATTTATTGGAAATTTAAAATTTTTGAAATTTCCGGTAGGTATTGTTCTTTGTCGGAAATTTAAAAAATTCGTTATGTTATTATTATTATTATTATTATTATTATTATTATTATTATTATTATTATTATTATTATTATTATTATTATTATTATTATTATTATTATTATTATTATTATTATTATTATTATTATTATTATTATTATTATTATTAACTCTTTTTTTTGTTTGTTTTTGAAATAGAGATAGAAAAGACACAACCAATATTTAGAGATTTAACTGAAGCATTCACAACTGATCAAATTTTTGAGTCACGAGAAGCTGTCATATTATGGGCAAGAGAGGTCGGCTGACAAAATCGAGTAGCAGTTATCATTACTCGATCTGACGTAGAGACCAGAAAGAGAGAAAATAAGTTAAAATTAATTTTTGGTTGTAATAGAGGTGGAAAATATAAGTCAAATAAAAATAATACAGGTATTTCAACTAAAAGATGTGGTTGTCCGTTTAAACTTAGATTGAGACCATTGAAAAATGCTAAATGATGGTTTATTAGTTTAATGTGTGGACTTCACAACCATGAGTTAGTAGCTACTTTTGAGAATAATGCATTTATGGGACGCTTAAACGAATAAGATAAGAAACATGCTGACAAGCTGACAAAATATCACATTGCACTGAGACACATCTTGTCATCTTTGACAGATCGAGATACGGAGAATGTGACTAATATCTATCAAATTTACAAGTGACGAAGTACATACAGAAAGAATTTGAAATGACCTAGAACTGATATGCAACATTTGTTGAAGTTACTTGAAGCTGAGAAGTATACTTGTTGGAGTAGGACTCATGTAGACTCCAACGTTGTGAGAGGGACATGTTTTGGACGCACCTAGATTCCATAACTTTGTTGAACATGTTCCCTCTTGTATTGATCATGGATAACACCTACAAAACCAATAAGTATAGGCCACCATTGTTTGAAATTGTTGATGTAACTTCAACTGGGTTGATATTTAATGTTGCATTTGCTTATATGGATTCTGAATGTCAAGGCAACTTTTGTTGGACATTGAAGAAGTTAAAAGAGTTGTTTGTTTCAAACACCTCATTTCCTCAAGTGATTGTGACTGACAGAGAACTTGCTTTAGTGAATAAACTAACAAATATTTTGATGATTAATTTAGATTTTTGACTATATCATATACCAAAATGACAACACGCTACACTTTTAGGGACTAAAATGATGGTATATTTTAATGAGGCCCTTTGACATTTTTCAAGCATATTAAGAAAATTTGGTAATGTAATTAATATGTATAATTTGTATATGACCATTACTAAATTACCATTTGCGTATTGCATTCAATATTAACTTTTCATATTTAAAGATAATTTGATAGTATTTTCTTTGGACTGAAATATAAACAAAATTAATTTATATCTGTTAGAATAAAATACAAGCAAAAAAGAATAACGTATCTCGTATTTAATCATATTATCTCTAAACTACTTATTTTTTTATGTAACTTTTTGTTATAACGACCAATGTTATTAATTAAGCTTAAATATATTTTTGGTTATTTATTTTTTATCAAATATTCATTTTTGTTTTTATCTTCTTTTTTTTTTATTCATTTTCATCATTTTTTTGTATAAATAATGAATATTAGTAATTTTCATCATAATTCCTTCAAACAATTGTATGATAATTGTCATAAACAATTGAGGTCGAATCTTGAATCACTTATAAAATTAAGTTTACAAAATTCATAAGGACGAGATAAAAATACAAATAACTTTGATAAATATACTTCATTTTACATAATATATATCTATTTTGAAGCATGCAATTAGATTTTTATAAGTGCAAGTCTATTATTTAGTTAAATTGATGTTGTTTTTGAAATAATATTATAGTAGATACATATTGACAATTATTATAAGAGATTATAATGATCAAATATTGATATAATTTTTGTTGTAGTTGTCAAATAAACTAAAATATATCACTTATAATAGATAAAAAAAATTAATTAAAATGATAAAATACTAAAACAAATATTAAATAAAAGGTAGATAACCAAAACTATATTAAACCTTAAACAAATATCCTTAATATAATTTTTATATTTCTAATGACCAAATTTCTTAATCATTGAGGATAAAAATTTAGACAATAAATTTAATTTTTGATCAATAAATTAAATCCATAAAAAAGTATATTTAATTGATGAAATATGAAGAGTGTAGTTTGTTTTGTCCATTATCTTACTCCACTTGTGTTGTCGTGTTAGCACAAAAGTCCAAACTCACACAACCGAACAAACAAAAAACCATAACTGCTCTCTCTCAAACACACATGTTTTACTTTTAAGTAACAACACTTCTTCTTCTTTCTTTCTTATACAAACCAAACTAACAACACAACACAACACAACACATTTCAATTTCACTCAAATTCAAATGCAAATTCAAATGAAGTTTCATTTTTCATTCTTCTTCTTTTTCCTTATTACTATTCTTCTTCCTTTTGTAAAACCTGACCTTACTTCCGAACGCGCCGCTCTCTTAACTTTACGCGCCGCCGTACGCGGCAGAACCCTACTCTGGAACACCACCGTCGCCACTCCCTGCAACTGGTCCGGCGTAAAATGCGACCAAAACCACACTCACGTTGTTCAGCTTCACCTCCCTGCCGTCGCACTCTCCGGCGAACTTCCCGCCGGCGTATTCTCCGACCTCCCTAACCTCCACACTCTCAGCCTCCGCTTCAATTCTCTCTCCGGTCCTCTCCCCTCCGACCTCGCCGCATGCACCTCCCTACGTAACCTCTACCTCCAGCAGAATTTCATCTCCGGCGAAGTTCCGGCGACATTCTTCCGTCTGACAAGTCTCGTCCGTCTCAATTTGGCTTCCAATAACTTCTCCGGTCAATTTCCGGTAGGGTTCACGAACCTAACCCGGTTGAAAACCCTATATTTACAAAACAACCGGTTCACCGGTTCTTTAAGTGAGATGAACCGGGTTCAACTCGCTCAGTTCAATGTTTCAAACAACATGCTAAACGGTTCAGTTCCTGAAAAGTTGCAAACTTTTGGTAAAGATTCATTTTTGGGTAATTTCTTATGTGGAAAACCACTTAATCCTTGTGGGGGTGCAAATAGTGGAAATGGAAAACAAAACGGTGCAAATAGTAATTCAAGTGTTGTTGATGAAAATCAAGGGTTTGTGAAGAACAATAAGAGAAGAAAATTATCTGGTGGTGCTATAGCTGGAATTGTAATTGGTTCTGTTGTTGTTCTTTTGTTTGTTGTTTTTGCTTTGATTCTTGTTTGTAGGAATAGGAATGGTGAAAAGACAAGTTCAATTGATGAAGTTGCAGCTACTTTGAAGCATAATCAACATGGTGATGATGGAATTGAGATTGAGAATGTTGGAAATGGAAATGGAAATGAAAATGAAAATGTGTTTTCTTCGGCGTCAGCCGTGACGGTGGTGAATGGTGGTAGGGAGAAAAAATTGATTTTTTTTGGGAATTTTGGGAAGGTGTTTGATTTGGAGGATTTGTTAAGAGCTTCTGCTGAGGTATTAGGGAAAGGGACATTTGGGACATCTTATAAGGCAGTTTTGGAGGTTGGTCCTTTGATGGTGGCTGTGAAGAGGTTAAGGGATGTGACTATTAGTGAAAGAGAATTTAAGGAGAAGATTGAGAGGGTTGGTGCAATGGTTCATGAAAATTTGGCACCTCTTAGGGCTTACTATTATAGTAGAGATGAGAAGCTTCTTGTTCATGATTATTTGTCTATGGGAAGCTTATCTGCACTTTTGCATGGTGAGTGAGTTTTTACGTTGCTTCATTTTTTCACATGTTCATTCATGTTTCTATATCTTTTAATTCATGTTTGATATCATGGTAGGTTTGCTAGAATCATTGTGATTTTGCAAAAGATATTGCACTTAATTTCCTTGTTATGAATTCAAATTTCTTTACTATTTCGGTATTTCTTTTGTCTTAACTCTCCGGTTTTTAGAGGAATTGGGTCCTGGTAATCTGAAGTTCGGACAGGAGGCAAGTAAAGTCTGGTTAGATATTGTTTCAATTAGGGTTCGAACTTGTGTGTCCTCAAACGATTCGACTTTCATTGGAGCTCGTTGACCATTTGAGTTTCTTGCATAGTTGCATTGCATTTCCATTTTCAAATAACTTGTTTCCTTTTATGCATAGTTGCATTACATTTCATTTAGGAATTATAATATGTCTTGCATAGTTGAGAATCATAATCAGCTTTTAGGTCCAATTGACCAATTCACAACTATCTTAAAAATGAAATAGAGCATGACATATTATTCATTAAGATAAATGAACAATGGTAAAATGAAAGCTCATTTTTTCTTTCTTTTTTGATATAGGAAACAAAGGAGGGGGCAGGACACCACTAAATTGGGAAATGAGATCAAGCATTGCACTCGGAGCTTCTCGTGGCATCGAGTATTTACATTCACAAGGGCCGAATGTTTCTCATGGAAACATAAAGTCATCTAACATACTATTAACCAAAACCTATGATGCAAAGGTTTCTGATTTTGGTCTTGCACACCTTGTTGGTCCTTCATCCACACCCAACAGGGTTTCTGGCTACCGCGCTCCTGAGGTTACTGATCCTCGAAAAGTTTCTCAGAAGGCTGACGTATACAGTTTTGGTGTATTGCTCTTGGAACTCTTAACCGGAAAGGCTCCAACTCACGCTGTGTTGAACGAGGAAGGAGTGGACCTTCCTAGATGGGTGCAATCGGTTGTTAAAGACGAGTGGACTTCTGAAGTCTTTGATCTTGAACTCCTTAGGTATCAAAATGTTGAAGACGAAATGGTTCAGTTGTTGCAACTTGCTGTAGATTGTGCTGCCACATACCCCGATAACCGCCCTTCGATATCTCAAGTGAGACATCACATAGAAGAGTTGCATAGATCTAGCTTGAAAGAGAGTCAAGACCAAATTCAACAACCTGATTTCATCAATGACTTCGACGATATCGCTTCTCGATGAGTTTGACTCTATCTGACTTACCAACTGATGAACTGTTTTTGAGTAAATCTTTTAGTCCTTGAAATTGTAAGGGTCAATCAATTTAGTTCCGTAAATTTACGAATAGCAATTCAGTCCGTTAAATTGAATATGGTAAATTTAATCATTTAGCACAACAATTCTAAAAGTTTTATATTTATCTTGATGCAAAAAGAGACTATTTAAGTCAATATGGAAGTCTTTTATTGATTTGGATAGATATTAACTAAAGAAATATTTTTGATTGAGAAACTAAATTGATTGATATAATCTTTAATTTAAATGACTGATTTGTTATTTTGTAAATTTAAGGGACAAAATAGTTTGATGAATGCAATTTCGAGGACCTAAATGCTGATTTACTAATATCTTTTTCTTGAATCATGTGCTTATGTTGTAACTTTTATTAGCTTGAGCCTCAATTTTCATCAACACCTCAACTTTGTAGTGTCTCCTCCTTTTTCCTCTCTTTTTCTTCACAATCAATGTCTTAGGGGAATGCATATCTGTTCCATAAGTTATTGGATGTAGATTCTTGTTGATGTAATTATTATTCTTGCTTTAGCATTTACTTTTATTTTTGGTGAAACCTTTTTCTCTGTTGAAAGTGAGATTATATTTAGTTGCTGTCATGTTTGGTAGTACTATTACATAGTTGACATGCATCACCTATTGAATTGTTGAGTCTTGTGAACACCTCAAATTGTTAAAAATGGATGATTTATACACAACCAACTTTGATTGACTCTTCCTTGACTAGGTATGTGGACCAAGATGTGGATGTTAATCCTTAACATGGTTTTAAATTATAGTTTTACATTGCAGAATGCAAATATGACTATAATATTTTGTGGATTTTGAAGTCTCTACAATGATATCATAGTAGCAATTTCAGCTGCATTTATATATTTTTTTAATTATAAAATTTATAGTGTTACTGCAATTGTAATTGATTAATATAATTTAACTTGTTAACAATTCTTTTAAGAGATCTTGGGAAAATTTAAATAAAATTTCAGTGAATTTGATCCTTTTAAAAAAAAAACATTACATTTTCTTAAAAGATTACTTTAGACACAAACTTAGTAGGGGCCTATTTGGATAAATTGTCAAAAAGTTATATGAATGTGTAAAATGCTAAAGTGTAATTATTGTCTTGTGGCCATGTGTAAAAAGTCTGATATGATTTATATGTAGCTTTACAGTTGGAAATAATCAGTGATACTGAAAAAGAAAGGAATAATTTTTGTGGCATGAGAACTATCAATCTCTCCAATCCTCCAAAAAAGTAAACAATCTTTAAACTATGAGCAATGGAAACACGATATAAAATAATACCATATAAAATACATGATACTATATGTTGTACGGTGTATTAAAATATTTATTTATGAGCAATAGTTTATTAAAAATAATACTTATGATAATATTTAAAAATATTAAAATAATTCTTTATGTGTTTAAATATAGATGATATTATGAAAAGAACACTACAAATAAAAATAAAAATTTTGTAAGGTTCAAAAACCTTAAATTATAATATAATAAAATTTATATAATAAAAATGTTAGTTACACAAATGTAAGTTAAATGAAAATTCAATAAAATGGTAATCAAATTCTATAATTATGGTATTTTGAATGAAAATCAATTTTAATTATTTTAACTATTATTTTTATCTACATAATTATAACGTGAAATGAAATTTTTAAATAATTATTTGACATAGTCAAGAGTAAAATGGTTAGAAGTCAGTGATATGGTTAGAAATTGTTCATTTATAAATACTTAATGTTATTCATCTTTATGTTGTTTTGTTTATAATTTGTGTTTTTTTTTATTATATAAAAAAAAAAGGACTGTGAGAGACACATTCAACGTCATAGAAAAAATTCACCTTGTAGGTAATGATAGTTATATATTATCTTCAAAAATAATTTACAATAGACGAACAATATTATTGAAGTATATATGAATTAAGAATATGTCACACAAATGAATGTGGCTTGATTACATTTCATAGAAGATGGTTGAAAAACAGTAAAATTTACATTATGACGCTTTGAAGATATTGAGTGATTTATTCTTTTATGTATGAGTTATAAAAATGAAGTATTTGATGAGTAATTAGAATCTTATCAATCTATCGGTCGGTCATTGAGTAATAAATTAGAGTTGAAATTGCAAAATATATGCTATGAAATAAATGTACTTAATTGAATGGATAGGTAAAAAGATTTGTTTTGTACATTGATAAAGTAAAATAAAATGTAAGTAGAAGCAATAATGTATTTTGAAAGATGTCACATAAAAAATTTTGTGAGTTGACAAATATTCAAGTATCTGATATAGATTTTGGAGATATAATAGATTGTATTACTAATTTTAATATCAGACACGTATCAATTAGTTGTATACTCCGTATCAACAAAACTTTGGTATTTTGACTCTTCTTCTTTTCTTCAAAATAATTGGTGTTATATTAGTAAAATAACTAACTGGTTATAGAAATTCAAATTATATTGTATTCTTACTTTCCAGTTATACCCTTAATATAATTAAGATTATTTTTGTTTACCAGATATTTTGTAATTGAGTGTATATATAGTCTTTACATTGAAAAATGAAGAGTTATATCACAATTAATGATAAATATAAGGGAATTTAGTAAAAATATACATCAACTAAATAACATTTCAACTCTTAAACTACCAAAGATATGAAATAGAGGGAAGTACTATGCACCTAGTGTAAAACTTGGAAAGTCTATATTAGTTGGTAATGTAAATGTACCTATGATTAGCAAATACATTCTTATCCTTGATGTAGATTTTGAAATTCAAATATCAAACCAAAAAATTTATCTCAAGTGAATACAAACCGAACTATCAAAATTGTCTTGCCAAAAACAAGCTATCAAAATTGTACCTTTATGGTGGGACCAAAATAATACATAGTGGAGTGGGACTGCAATTTAAAGTAAGCATTTATGATATATAGTGGTCCTACTGTTTCCTCATTGTGGTGCATCACTGCATTGCCATATTTTGTTGGTATGAGTGATATAGACCACTCTTTGATGCTTCTTTTTTGTTAAGATTTTGAGATGATATATTCAAATAAGGTTGAAAACAAACGATGATATGATGAGGAGAAACAAAGATTGCAATCCCATTATTTTGCTACATTTGATGCTTTTGCCTATTCAACCATTGTTGTCTTATTCTATGCAATTTCTAGGAAAATTAGTGGAAGTTATATAGTGGCAAAATCACAAACATTGGATCAGTATCTCTTCCTTCTTCACAACTTTAGACTGCTGGATAATATTTGCCACTATGTGGATTTCTCAATAATTTAATATTTAACTCTCTGAGATGAAATACAAATAAAAATTAATTAATTAATTAATTTTTTTAATTTAAGTTTACTAAATATATCAATTTTATTTAACTTATTGCTTATACTTCGTTACAGAGGAAGTACTCAATATCTCAACTCAATTCAAGAATTACAAAGATTTAAAATACATTTACTTAAGAAGTGACAGATTTAGATAAATGAAAATGTTATCTTGTATAAAAGAAAAATTGATATTTTACATGATAGTGAGAATTATTTCTCCCATTGCATGCAAGAAAATAATCCTTGACATTCATTAAACTGCCTAGTCATAAACACACTTAAATAAAAATTTGAAAGCAACGATATAATTAATTTTCTTCATCTAAAAGTCATAATGAATTAATAAAATAGTTAGAAACCATGTCAGCAAGCTTATGGCTTTAGCTTGTAAATGGTTCATGGTTATATTGATCGTTAAGGTAGTCCACAAAATACTCGAAGGGGCCTCAATAAGAAATTTCACATTTCAATTTTAGATATATAAGTAAATAATAGAAGAGTGGCCTGAACAAAATGGGATGTATTCTCATTACTAGCATATTAGGGAAGTACATTACAGAACACTGAGGAAAGGTAATGTGATGCATTTTACAATTTACAGTCCTCAATTCATACACAAAATTAACCGACATATTGAAACTCCTCACTATTGTGTCCTGTATCCTAATACACAAAGAGTACATCCTGAACCACTTTGAGTCTCTAAATGTCTGCAAAATCCAACAATACAAATTAGATCAGCAAGAACACATGAAAGACTTACGTGATACAAAATACAAAAGGCATTTTGAAATAAAATGTTCTTTGCAGAATCATACATGTACAAGGTATACAAACAACAAAAACATTTATATGCCTCCCAATTTGCTTGCATCATAGGTCGAAAATCATATTCTGGACTTTGACAGAAGATGAGACAGCTATGCACTAGAATTTGTTGAGGGATCATCTTTCCATCCCTTGGTGAGATCGTAATTGATTGATGCGAGCTGAGAGAGATTCTGAGAAGCAAACGGAAACATTAACCACAACCAGAAAATTTGGGCAAAAATCAGTGATGTATGTAGCATTAATAGCAAAAGACCAAAAAGAAAATGTCGAAAAAATTATCAAACAAAATATGTCAAAAAAGTTAGGAGGCTTAGGGAGAAGCTGTTCTTCTTATTCATCCCACAATAAATACAAGTCTAAGTGATAAGAAAACAAGGACCATATACCATGCAACATTGATGAAAGTTACTCTAATTAATTAGGTTATAAATAACTAGAATAAGATTTGAGGGAATTACCTTAAAGGAGAAATTACTAAAAGAGTAATTAACAGAAGAACTAGAATCAAACTCCGCAAGACCCCCACATTCATCACCCTGTGTATAGATATAGTAACAAAAGGAAGTCAGCTCACAATACTTAAACGGTCTGTATTTTACATTTAGCATTGTCAATAAATGCAGTACCACTTCATCATGACGATTGCTTAGGCAACTGCTGCTGCCACTTAAGCTATCGGCATCACTGGAATCTTCCATATCACTTGCAGGATATGGGAGGCCATCAGAAGTATTCCATGAGTAGCGACTAGTGAAGTAACTGGTGTCTAGAGCGCTCTCAGAAGTAGGAACAAATGCAGCCTGCAAAATCAAGTGATCGACAGTATAATTAAGTATTAACAATAACATTTGTCTCTGGTGAATTATCATGGGTTGCTTTTGGGTAGAATAGATTTCAAAAGAATTGATTGTAAAATAACTGATTTTTATATAATTGAAATAAAATAAAATATTTGTGGTTGGTAATGATATTTCCAAAGTGAGTTTAGACGATTTGACTTTGGATACAACCTTTGTTCCTATACATAAGAAAATGTTTGGAATTTTATTGGTCCCACTTAGAAGAGAGACATATTTTAAGATGTGTTAATTACTTATTTTACTTTTATAGCCTTATTCTATATTTAGTACAAATAAATTTATCCTATATAAGTGTATCTCACTATTCCGTAAGCACATTAAACATAGGGTCATATTTGGAATAAACCATCATGTTTATAGCAGTAAATGATTTCATAGGTCTTTTTATTTTTTTTACTTCTTATATATATATATGACTGGAGGGAGTAATAAAGTAGGAACACTTCTGAATTATAAATGTTGGGAGTTTTGTAGATCCCAAATCTAGAATCAATTCTACTTGTTTTAAAAGCTAAAAAGTTTCTCTTTTTCTCACAATCAATTCTACTCACCGCAAAATTGAATTACTCTTAATCACCAAATGCAAACAAACACAATGAGAACCGTTGAAACATAATTTACTTGATAACAATGACCATTCGGACATCCTATATCCTATCTAAACAGGCAATTTACATACCTTCTGCCTGGCAAGTGTGTCCCAGTTTATATCCTTAAAGAAAACATGTTGCTTCACCTGGATTATTAAGTGCCTATCAGTCTAACATTTGAAAGGAGAAAAAAATATCATAGAAAACAAGCATCTGTGATTATAAGATACAAAATATTATATCACCTCTGATGCCCCTCTGGCTCCTAGTCTTTGATTAGGATCTTCTGTCAATAATCTGAAAATAGAACAACAAATTAAGGTTACATACTGAATAGTAGTCCTAGATAGTATACAAATTATGTCACTATGTCAGCAAAGGCCATATTTGAACTAACATATAGCAAATAAACTCAAGTATTTAAACAAACACAGAATCGATGTTACAAATTATGTTTAAAACAAATAATTTCCTAATACATATATGACAAGAACAGTAATGTACAAATAAAACATAGCATGTCCATTACCGATCAATAAGATCATGTGCTTCAAAACTCATTTCTTCAGGAACTTCAGGCCAAGGTATCTTACGATTAAGAATATTATCAAATATAGTCTACAAACACAAGAAATTACAAAATCTGTAGTGAGAATTCAATAAACTACCAACAGAACAATAATATAAATATTCACCACACAAAGAAGCAAGGTATAAACCTGAGGATGCTCTGCATTGAAGGGTGGAATACCGACAAGCAACTCAAATAAAATGACTCCAACAGACCACCAATCCGCAGTATACCCTGCAAAATTTGAACAAATATTTTGTTGGTGTTATGTTTGCAATAATAAATACACAAGAAGAATACCTGAAAACATTCACAAGTACATAATGTAATAGTAAAAATACTACTAAATCAACAGGCTACTATAATAACAAAAGGTTCATTTAATTGCATTACTTCACTCTAATAACCCTTTCATACAGTTTAGCATCATTAAGAGTTTATTTAAACAGAAGATTTACTTTATTCCTTAAAAATATCCATGATAGAAATAAGTTTAATCTGCATTTTACAAGATGAAAAAGAAAACAGAAAACAAACCACCTTAAACATAAAAACGGGACTATACGAACCATGTCCAGTTCCTAAAAGTATCTCAGGAGCTAAGTAATCAGGTGTGCCAACAGCAGAACGCTTCTTCCGTCGTTCCCTTTGATCCTCAGATGTAGATGTATAAGATTCATCCTCCCCAAGTAGGGATGTCCCACTCACTGCTGGACCAGACAAATCATCTGTACTGTTGATGAGACCAACTTTTGAAAGTCCAAAGTCTGTTAACTGCACAAGTAGATACATGAAAAAAGAATTTAGTTGACTAGCTGAGCATGCATAAAGTATAAACTATATTCGATGGAGCCACAGGGCACAAGCAAGTCGAAACTCAAGATGATACAATGTGAAAGTAAACCAGTCAGTAGTTACCTTGATGTGACCATCATGTGCAATCAATAAATTGTCAGGCTTCAAGTCACGATGAACCACACGCAGTGAATGCAAATACTCTAATGCAAGCACCTACAGTTGGATGAAAAGTTTGTATTATAATACAAAGAAATAAAAGATCATTTTACATCTTCAGAAAAAGTGAGGAGGAGTGAACGCCCATAATTACCACTTCAGCAATATATACACGGGCAACTTCCTCATCGAGACAACCTAAATTCCTTAGTAATGAATACAAGTCACCGCCATTAAGATACTCCATGACAAGATACAAGTTCTCACGACATGTAAAAGAATAGAAAAACCGAACCTGATAAAATTAAAACAAATGTTAGAACAAGGGTACCATTTCTCAAAGCAACATAGAATGGAATAACTAACAAGTTAGATCCACTCACCACAAAAGGATTGCGCACTGTAATTAAGATATCACGCTCTGCTAATATACTTTCTACAGCATTCTTACGGATCATATCTGCCTTCTTAAGGACCTGTCGCAAACAGTTAAATATGATAAATAATTAAGCTTGAAAGCATAAAACAAGAAATAGAAACAAAATTACAACACAGTAAGTTAAAGGTATCCCAACAAAGCTATGTCCCGAAAATGCATTGCAATAAAACTAAAATTTCCTTGGAAGCAAAAGTACAATTGAAAGATGTAAACATGATAAAGTAATAAACAATACAATACAAGAATAATTAGTACAGAATACTTTCCAGAGAGGAAAGGAAAATTAGCAAAATAATGAAGAAAAAAACATGGTCAGACTCTGTTGGAAGAATGTAATGTAGATTCTAAAAATTCATATGGAACACTGCCTGCAGAATATGAAAGATACATTATTCAGTGACATATAAGTTTTAATAAAACACCACACACAGAATTCAACAGACAGTAACCCAATATTATTAAACAACTCTTCTATAAGCTACATGAATGAGCATCAAAAACAGACACCTAAAAAGAAATGGGTGGACTAATGGATGTTCATATGTATCAAACATGCAAAACAAGCATAGGTACCTTTATTGCGAAAAGATCGCCAGTTATCCTCTTCTTAGCCAGGAAAACCCTTCCAAATGCCCCACGACTGATAGGTTTTATAATCTCGAAGTCATCAATAGAGGTTCGATCCTTTGAAGAGTGAATTGGGCTTGTTCTCAAGCTGCGAACCACATCATCTTCCAAGATGACATCATCATCAATTACAGGGCTTTCTATATCTATCTTTTCGACATCCACCATCTCAGTAAGTTGCAAATACTTCTCCCTGCAAAATCAAATTACAACTTAATAAGAATAATCGTCAACAAATTGCAAAGGACAACCCAAAGTTCATATTGAATTGTGGCAATGATGGGGCGAGCGGGGGTCCAAGGGGTATAGTGATACCCCCAGATTTTTAAACTTCAGATATAATCAGGGCCAGACCAAAAGGCACAACTTAGTAAACAATTTAAATTTCCACATGCATAACATGTGCAAGAAGTCTAATTCATAACTAATATTTTCTTACGAGTAAAAGAATATATAACTAGGTTTAGTACAAGAGGTACAGATCAGCAAGTGCAACTAGCATACTAACTAGGGCTGTTCATGGTTGGTTTTTTTAAAAAACCAAACCATATCTATTTTAAAATCAATATATGGATTCAGATTTATAACCAAATCCATTATTTGGTTTAAAACCGATTATAAAACCAATTGTAAATTTGGTTATGGTTAAATAACCAGTTTATAATTAAGCAACCGGTTTTGAAAATTTTAATTTTAAAATCAATTTTGTTTTTCAAAATTGGTTAAAATTTGATTATTTTTTTAAAAATCGGTTATTTAAAAAATCGATTTTTTCGATAAATTTTTTAAAAAAAATTGTCACCAAATTTTTCGAGAAAAAAATCGATTTAAAATTTATCTGATATTTTTTCGAAAAAATAAATAAATTTCAATTTTTTTTAAAAAATTAAAATATAAAAACTAACAAAATATTGGTAGTGGATAAAAACCAAATCCAAATATAAAATATAAGTGGTTATCCAACCGGTTTATAAATAAACTGGATTATAACCATATGATTTTAACCGGATATTTAAAATTGATTTAGATCCGGTTTTGGATTTGGGTCTAATAATCGGATATTTTGTATAGCCCTAATACTAACATCAGCTGATCTGATCATTAGAAAAAAACATATTTTACATCAAAAGTGTCTTCAACTAGAACTTACACCAAAATTTATTCATTGAGAATTCACTCACTGAAGTTCAATGTTCGCTAGGTGTGCCTTATTATTAATAAGGCACTGTTATTATAGAGCTGTTTTTATAGAGACATGTTGCATAATATATAACAGAGAAGTACTAACCGAATTAGCTTTTCAATGCGTGTTCCAAAGGTTTCCACAGTAAGTGCATCAAACTTCCTTCTTTCTACAACAACCCTCAAGTCATCAAGACAAGATAATAAATACGACGCTGTGCGATCATCATCCAGACTAACATTGGCTGCACATCGCGCTATATCAGCAAGTTCATTCATCTACAATAATCCAAAAAATATAGTAGGCTGGTTTAGGGAAAGTTATAATCACTGGATTGTGCATCACCAACATCAAACACAACACAATGCTGAACACATAGGGAAGACCATTTGATACAAAATGCTGAATTTAATGGATAATGACATCCATGGCATAATTGGTTTAGGACAACAAATTAGAAATAATAGTCGTTTATAAAAGAGGTTAAAATAAAAGCTTGCCTGTGGCAGATCATCGTGTTCGGAATAAGCACCCTTCCCCGCCAAGAGCAAGTCAATCTGACTTGTCCTTGGTGTCAATAAAGGAGACCTAGGAGTCATGCTCCCTGCAGATGATGTTGTCATACCTTGGTCAGACTTGGGACCAAAACGAGTTCTGCATGATATAAGTGGCAATCCCTTTAGGTCATCCATAAAAACTGAATTTTCGGTTTCAGGGAAACAGTCTAGCATATCCGCTGAGCCTCTGCGAGACCAATCACTAAGTTTAGGGGAAAGAGCATCAGATTCTTCAGTCATACTTGAATTTGACACTTTTGCTACATCAGGACTTCCAACCATCTGTTGGGAATCCTTCTGAGTAGATGATTCCATCATCTTTTCTAGTGTTTCAGAAATTCTGACAAGGCGCTCATTGACACTCAGACCCTTCTGATCACATCTATCAGCAACTGCACAAATCCTTGAATGATCTTCAACATGTGAAGTAGGTACATCCTCTTCACATATTCGACAAATTATTGAATTTTCCTCACTGTTATTCTGCTGATCTCCCCAGTATCCCCAGGAAACTTTGTGTTGGTGCTTGGAAGCATGGTCATGAGAATCTTTGACAGCAAGAAGCTCAGATGGCTTGGCAACAGAGAGATCTATATCAGAAATGAATTTTTTATCTGATGACTTCAAGGGTTCAACTGTCCCGTAATTTTGGTCTTTCAACTGAGCAGTTTCTTTTGGGCTTCTTCCTGATGGAGTTGGGAATTTTTTCCATGAAGCCATTCGATTTCTACCTGAAGGAGACTCAGAGTTTTTTGAAGAATCATCATCAGCAGGAGGCAACTGAATTTCTGGTTTCATAGTACCTTTCTTCCAATTCAAGGTATTCTGCTCTTGGCTATAAGCTTTTTTTAATGAAGTTTTTGAGATCTTTATAGAACTAGAATTTTTGGGATCCCTTCCCACACTAGGAGGAATACATTTTCCAGTAGTATGCAAGACTCTGGACTGACGGAGATTGAAAACGTGTTCATCCTCAGCCAAGGCACTTTCCTTGTGGAATTGCAACAACCTAGTACACCGTGTGAGAATGAAAAGCATTCGAGTGTGAAGCTGCTTTAGCGTCCCTGGAGGTAGCTCTTGACGTCTGTCATCCAAGTCCTGAACTATGCTTTCACACTGAAGCCAAAACTCCCCAGATGAAGTCATAGCACAGCGCCTGGCCAAAATTAGCAAGTCCTCAATTGTCTCTTGCCATTCAGGATGAGTATCTGCATTTTTTTCAAGAACTCCAACCAGGTCTGCTGCAAAAATAGCCAGTTCAGAGTTCACCTCTTCCTTTTCTTTATCAAATTTAGCCCTAATAACAACCAAGATCTCCTGCACACAAAAAAAGTAAAGTGGTTTTAAATTAATGTTTCCTACAACACAAACCATCACCTCCACAATACAATGTAAAACGGAAAGTAAATTACCTCAAGGTTATTATTTAATCTTCGAGGCTTCCAAAATGGAAAGGGCCGGACACCTTTGGAATTTAACTCATGGGAAAAACTCTTGATATCACCAGGAAACCTCTTTCCGGGGGCACTTGTGACACGTAATATAGCTTGAAAACGAGGAGATTCAGATTCTTTCGGATTTTCAAAATCATATGCTGTCTGGAAAGGGAACAATCAGTCTTTTTGCCATAACACATGAACAGAGTACAACAACTAATTCAAACAAATTCAATTAAATCAAAACAATAACAAAAGATATCACATGCTCCACACCCTGCAGTACCTCTGGAGTGCAAACATCTTCACTTCTTAAGTCTCCAGTCTGAGTCTGTGATGATGCCTGCTCTCCTGTTTAAAGTGATATGATGAGCAAAAGCAACATTTTGGTATTAAAAACAGCATACTCAGCAGTAAATCCAGAAGTCATACTGTGGATATTAGGATCAATTACCATATTTAGTCACAATAATATTTCAGTAACAAAAAAAAAAAATATTTGCATAACTTAAAAAAAAACATATTTTAGTAACATTTAGTTGTGTATTTCTTCCCTCAACCCCCGCCATGGCAAGAGCTTTGTGGTGCTTCAACTATTATCGTTACTTACAAATTTATTTATCTTGATCAGAGGCTGGTTATTTCATAAAGGTGTTAAATTCTGAACAGCATCTACTTTACTTGTCCTATATAATATAAGTGACGAAACAGCTAAGAAGAAATTATTTTCAATGCAAATTTCTAGCCTTCTTGTGTTTAAACTTGGAGTGTCTCTTTCTATGGGGTCTGATGCCTTAGTTTTCTAACTGCTTTTTAGTCAAAACACGAGGAAACCAATGAAATGCCAGGAAACCAGCCATTTCAAATCCTAATTGACTTTTATCAAATCCGAAAAACTGGCTGCTACTTATGAGTTTTTTTATGCCTGATCAGATTCTGTTTTTCCAACCTCACTGGTGATCAAATTAGTTGCCCAGTCACTTGATTAAGTCAAACCCAACCTAGTTTTTTAGGTCAACACTATGGTCCCGAACATTCAGATAGTAGTTCCAAAGTTCCGAGTTCCATGGTTTTCAGTTATTGCAGTCAAACCTCATCTACAGAAAAAAGACTACTATACTTTCAGTGTTTTCAATTACAATTTTTTTTCAAAATGTAGTGATTTCAGTTGGTCTGTATTTCCCCCAACAATTTCACAAAAAGTGTCATTTAGTCCTTAAATGATTAAATAAAATAGTAGCAATATGGTCCTTAACGAAGGCTGGTCATAATTTATGCTTAATAATTCTAATCTGCCAATCTTATTGATAACGCCTTTGAAATAATATAAATCAAATTGATGGCACCGGTACCCAGGATTATCCCAATACATATCATCATACTTGCAACTATATATATCAACATTATGTCATTAATATACAAGTTTTATAATAATTTGTACCAGTACTACAAATAACCATTAGAAATACGGAGAAAAAAGACTTTATTTCCAAATTCCAATGCCTTGGAATTCAATTGATAATTTTTACAATCCAAACTGAGAATTGCAAAGAGATTGGGCTAATTATTTTTTTAATTCCATAGAATTATAATTTTAATTCTAACAGGCCTTCCAAGTCAAATTCCATGCACCAAACCAGACAATTTCCTATAATATATATTCTGTGGGTGAGGAAGACTTTTCTCCCGAAGAACTGTTTTTCCCTCAAAAGTACCCTCTTAAACTCACTTGCAAAATCAATGTGGTCCTGTTTGTCCGACAAAATTGAACTTTGATTTGAGCCTCAGAATTAGAACTGGACCTCCCGATTCCAAATAACTTGTGGTGTATATCAGAATTACAATTCCAATTGTCAACACAATTTCATGGAATTAATAAATAACAAGTTTTTAATACTTTCATCTCTGATAATCAAAATTTTAAATTACAATTCCAAGCAAAAAAGGTGAAAGTTAAAACAAGTTTGTGTTTGATTTTTAATAAAAAAAATATAAACAAAACAAGCATGACTTTGCACATCATTTGGGGAGCATCTAGGGGTTCTATCTACCACCCATTTGAATTAGATTCAAAATAAACTATCAATTGATCTCTTTGATGCATGCACAGTTGCACAATCCAGCAACCACTGTTATCATGTACTCTTCTTCCTTCCCCTCTCAAGTATTGAGCCAAGGCTCTTTCTACGTGTGAACTTGTAATTCCATCCAATAGATAACATTTCTTAATAATCCAATAAAGATATTACTACCCGGTTTACTCGCTAGAAATCAGAATAATTCCTTCCATATTCCTGAACATAAGCACTTATCATAAAAGTGTTTATGTATAAGCTATATTCCTATAACAAATAACAAAAGATAAAATAAAGTCAAACTATTTTCATATAACCTATGTAAGCTATTTTCACAAGTTATCTTAGAGAGCTTACGAAAATAAGCTGAAAATAGCTAATAGACATGTATGTTATAAGCTTTTTCTATAAGTTCTCTCAAACAATCTTACACGTGTGTGTTTATACCAATAGATAACCTCAAATAAGTAAATTAATACAAAGCTAAACCATTCTTCAAAACAACAAGTTAATAATGCCTCTAGACAAAAACATTAATCAAAACTTACCAAACTAAGATCAAAATGGACTTAACTGACTACAAAACTATGAAATCCATTTTATATCCATAATTCTCTGTCATAAGTAGGCAAACACATTCACATATCATGATCACACAGCATATCATCATCACCACACTACCATCATCAATGTCATCATCCATTACAAAAAAGGATAATCTTAATAACAGATTACAACACAGATTAGCACTAATGATACCTGCTTCAGAAGACGATTCACCATTCTGCAACCGCGACGGCGGCAACACGACGGGACTCTGTTCCATCGACTGCACACCACTCCCCACCGACATACCATCCAAACTACTCCCATTATCAACACAAACATCAGTTCCCAAACCTTCCCGAAACCCTACTCTATTCTGATTCCCTACCTCCTTCTTCTTCCCAACACCAGGCCTCGAAAGATTACTAGCACCAAGCGCCGCCGCAGCTCCTCCTTTATCACCTCTAAAACCGAAGAAACTCTCCTGCGGTAACGGTCCCGATCTCGTCTTTATCCTATTCAATCCTAACGACGAAGCCAAAATCGGCGAAACAGAAGCCGCTGCCGTCGACGAAGAAGAAGAAGAAGAAGAATACGGCGACGTCAACGGTAACTCCTTCACCTCCATCGCCGTCGCCGGACTCAATTTCTTCAACCCGGAACGAGAGCGAGATTCCAGCAGAATCTCACTCTCCTTTCCTTTAACAACATCTTTCTTCTTACTTCCATCTTTAACCAGCGTTTTCCGACTAGCAGCGGAGGCTCCAACAATTCCTCCACCTCCTCCGCCACTAGTGGTGGTTCCGGCGGTGGAAGTTAGGGTTTGAATAACGGTTGATTTAGTTTTTTTCTTATCGGATCTAGAAGGAGAATTCGAAGAGATTGATCTAGGACTGTTTGAAGAAGCATCTGGACTTGAAGTATCAGATTTTTTGGAAGAGAAGAATCTTCCTTTGAAGACCATGTTTGGTTGTAATAATGATTAACTTCTAACACTAGCAGCATGAACATGCTGCTACTAGCAAACGCAACATTTAATTGAATCGTGAATTTTCAGCTTTTTTTTTTTTTTTTGTTTAAGTTTGAATTGAGAAAAAAGAGCGTGTTGGAATTCGAAGAAGAGAAGCGATTTGTTTGGGATTGAATTTTGGATAGAGAAAGTGAAAAAAGAGCATTGGTGTTAGGTTGATTGTGGACTTTAGGAAGAAGAAGAAAAATGTATGACTTTTTTACATTATAAAAAGAAATAATTTTTATTAAAAGAAAATATTAATTATTTTTAGGCTATCAAAAAAATCACAACTATTTGTACATAGTTACAACTATTCATAAAGAAAATGAAAACACTTATGGTTAAAAATAATGATGACATAAAAGAGATTCCATTTTCAATTCTCTGACGTTGAATTGAAGACTTGTTATATGTATGACTTGGATCAAAGTTTCACCAAAAAAAGATCACTTCCATCAAAGTCTTTGAATGAAAATATATATTTTTATAATAATCTAAGAGAATGTTATGATTTGTATTTTTCAATTGTATTTTTTTAGTTTCTTTGTTTTTATTAATTTATTATTTTGATTTTTTAATTTTTATATATTAATTGTTTCTCATACCTTTTTTCTATAATTAGTTTACTTGATTTTTTATTG
>JBBPBR010000002.1:28758876-28774575 GCA_037974775.1 Cicer pinnatifidum
TATATTTTTGTAATATATATAAATTTATACTATTAATTACTTTAAATACTTTACTAATCACTAAAATATATTTTTCATTAATTATTAAAATATATGATATTAACTACTTTACAGACTGCAATTTAATTAGTAGATATAAAAATATTTTAAAATAATTAATATTATATATTTTAATAATTAATAAAATATATATTTTAAAAATAGTTAATAATATATATTTTAATGATTAATAACATAAATCTGTATATTTAATTAAAAAATATTTAACTTTTTTTAATTTCTTTTTGAAAAAAATAAAAAATAAAAAAACTTATATAAAATGTCGATGTGAAAATTAGTTATATTCCAATATTAGCACATGTTGTTGGGCCATATAATAAAATATCTTTGGTTTAAAGTTGATGTTTGATATGTGGTAGGGAATAGCTACTTGTCAGTGTGTGTTGCAACTTGCAAGAGGGAAGTCACAATCATTGAATTGATCTAGTGGATGAGGATATAAGTTTGAATTTCATTGCTATTCATATGAAAAGAAAAAGTGTATTGTGATAGTGTCAAAATGATGAATAAAAAAAATGTAGGTCAATGGATATTTTTGTTACATTTTGTACAAAAATTATGTATTTTTTTTTATAAATATTTATTGTTTTTTTCACTTTTTTATAAAAAAATTTATTCATTAAAATAAAATAAATAAACATACACTATATTGACATTATCAATGAATTACAAACATTTGATAATATAAAAATAGTTAATTTTAACTATTATTAATTTTTAAAGTTACATACATAATTACTAAAATAAAACTCATAAATTTAACATCATGTAAAATTTTAAGATCATGGATATTTTTTCTTCTAATTTTTTAGAAGGGAATGAAAGATCGACACGTGTTTTATAAAAATAAATAATAAACTATGCTAAGTAGATGCTACATTTTTTTCAAATCTTGGTTTAATGGTTACATTTATTATAATACAAAACGTGTTGTTGGTTATGTGGTACTCTTTATTATATTTTATTGGAAAATGTGGTCCTTCTTTTTCTTGATTTTGATGAAGTGTTAGATTGATGTGAAATATTTAATTGGTTAGCACTATATGACATTTTTTTATATATAAAAATATCATGGATCATGATGTGTGCAATGTGAACGATAGTATGAAAAGAATAATAATATGCACACTTATATAAATGTATAATAAATAAATCACTATATTTAATATTATATCTTAGGTTTAGCATGTGCATTGGTGATGCATGCATGGTCTTGAAATAAATTACTCTATTAATTTTATGGTAGTGACAAGCTGGTTGCAATGAGGTTTACATAAAATATAAAATATACTTATATAGATGGAAACATTTTAATAATAATAATAGAAAAAAGTGACAACATAAAATATTGCAAGCTAATAGAATAGTAGCAATATTTTTTATAATAAGAAAAGTAGCATTGATCAGTACATTGTATTATTATATTATATGATCATGGACTATGATTAAATAATACTCTGCTTCATAATGAATTTTTTTTGCTCTTAATTTTTTTTTGAATTTAAATTTCTAAGCTGTGCCAGGCCATATGCTACCGGCATCACATATATTAAATTAATAACAAAGTAAAATATTATAAAAAAAAATAACAAAGTAACAAGGTCACATGTGATATATAATTATATAATAGTATGTATAATCTAAGTACTCTGGCTTTTTCTGGCATTTGTTTCTTTTTTTAAACTCTAGCTTCTTGTGATGAGGGTCTTGCCAGAGCATTTTCTAATTATAGTATTTTTTTTTTTAATAATTATAATAACTTTTTTTATTATTTCATTGCACATTGTTGTTGCTTAAGTTGTTTTGAGCCATTCTTGTACCTTTTATTATTTATTATTATTTCCTATCTTTTATATTTATTAATTTATTTTGGTGGTAGCTGAAATATAGGTTGTGTGACATTTATTTGTCTATATGTATGTATTGTTGGTGCTTTGCAACAAGCTAAGAGTTTTTCTTATAGTTTTGATTTATTTGTTCTAAATTCACTTTGAAATCTTAGAAATCTAGATGAAATTTTTTCTTAAAAGCTTAGATCACTCTCATTATCATCATCATTGTGCTTTTTCTTCATTTGGAAAAGAAATTGATCAAATCAAAGATATAAACTTTTTTATCCTTAAGGTAAGTAAAAGGATATAATATCATAAGAATATCGATACTTCTGATCGAAGATGTGTTTGATGTTTGACAAATGTTAGTGTCTGAACTGACACGACACAATTATATATGATTTCATTCAATTAATTTACTTTTTTTAAATTACTCTCGGTGAAAACATATTAGAATTGTGTCTGATGTTTATATTTGTCTGTGTATCTATGATTTATTCAAAAATGGTTTTTCTTTGAAATGCTTTTTCATTATTCATGAGGTTGACAATTTTTTTGTCCTTAAATTTGTTGCAGTGAGGAGTTCAGGAATGCAGTGGTCATTCTCAAATAAGGCTTCAACCGTTCCTCAATTCTTGTCCTTCAAGAACAACACTCATGAAGATAGGTCAAGAAATACTACTATGGATCCACTAGCATCATCTGGATACATGACAATATCAACTAAAGATGTTTTTGATTCTAACCAGAAATCATTCTTGGGTGTCAAACAGGTTTGTTTGTCCTATTAATAAAGAAATTCCTTGACTTTTTTTTTTTTTAATATGGATCATTATTAGTGATAAGTGGACTAGCCACTCGAGTGAAATCGATTTCCTTTTGTATTTAATCCAAACGTTAGTTGAGTTTTGATTGAGGGGTGCGGAGGGCGAAGACCCTTGACTCTACAAAATAGTTTATGAGTAATATCGTAATTTAAATTGTAATATTTAAGTATAAGTTGTATATTATAAAACTTAATCTTAAATCATAATAAAAAAAGTAATACAACTGATTTATAGTTAAAAACGTAAGCACAATTGATCGAATTATGTAATCAAACACCGTGTGTTTTTTCTTTTACGTGCTCGTATATTCATTCTTTAGAACTAAGGTTGTTGTTTTGACAAGAAACATTTCAATAAAAGATCTAGTCTTTGATATTAGAGAAAATTTACTTTAAAGTAGAACATCTTGAATGTTTTAATCGATGAACTACTGATACATGTACAAGACATGATTCTAACACATACACATAGACACCAACAATAATTTAAAAAAGTAGAATTGATCGAATATAACCATACGTATTTGTATCAAACACTAATACGTATCAAACCCATGAAATACTTTCAATCTGAAATGTTTTCCATCTTTGAAATGGAAAAGTGTGATTGTCCTATTCTCATATTTATGTATTTTGTTATATTTTATAATTTTTTTTTTTAATATTTTGTAGGAAAGTTTGTCGATAGGAAAGCAAGTAACAAACAAGCATGGAATGACAATATATCCTATGCAAAGTTCTGATCATGCACAATCAATTAGCAATCAAGAAACAAGAATATTTTCAGTTTCAAACCAATCTAATCAAATGTGTTCTGTTCTTCAATCTAATCATGCTACTAATGGAATCAACATGGTCAATTCAATTATAAAATCACAAACTCTTGGTTCTAAATCCTCTGCCACACCTTTATCTGTTCTTCCGTCAATAGGTTCCTTAATTGGTTCAACTGATTTAAGGTAATTTTTTTTTAAAAAATATTTGAAAATTGTATTTTCTTTTATTTGATTGAAAATATTAATTTATATGATATGATATTGTGGAGCAATGTCAAATTGGAACCTAAGAATTCTTTATTTTTTTTTATTATAGGAATAGGAATTGTTCCAAATCAAATGGTACACCTACTCAATTGACAATTTTTTATGGTGGTTCAATTTGTGTTTATGATGACATATCTCCTGAGAAGGTAACTTACTTGCCCTCTAAACTTATCTTAATTTTGTTAAAATTACAAACTAGTCCCCATATATATATATATATACTAATGTTAAATATATTTTTAGTCATGTAATTATTTCAAAATTTATTTTTAGTTTATGTATCTACTTTTTAGTTATACAAATTACCTACAAAACATTGACTCAGACATGTCACAAATATTAACACGTTGACATAGTTATAATTTAAAAAATAAAAAAATTAAGTCTAACTATATGTGTAAGTGTCAAACAATGACATGTATTCGACGCTATATATTTTTACAATATAAAGTGTGATATTACACAATAAATTATAAAATTGCATGTTTTTGGTTTTTCTATAGAAATTAAATGTATTCAATTTTGTTATTTGTAAAGATTAAAAATAGATACAGAGACTAAAAAGAAAAAGATTAAAAAATTTATAGAATTAAAAACATATTCATTTGTATATTTTTATATTAAATGTTTTTATTTGTTATTTTCTGATTTTCACTTTCTATGTCTAGGCTCAGGCTATCATGTTACTGGCAGGGAATGGTCCTAAATTACAGCCAGAAATCTCTGTTCCTTCTGAAAAGGATGGTTTCATTATAAGCCAATCCTATCCCTCACCATTGCCACATGCAAATTCTCAACCTAGGGGAGGTTCAAGTAGCAATAATGAACATTCAATAATAAGACCAATAGTACCTTCAATTGTCCCTATTAACCATTTGGAATCTTCTATTCTTGCTACTTCTTTAAGATCTACACCAACAAAAGTGATTCAACCAGGTATACTATATTTACCTGGACTTATTATTATTTTTTAGAGAAATGTTACTATGTAACACTTTATTTTCAATGTTTTTATATTAAGAGTGAAATTTCATGCATTCTACTAATAGAGAGGTTGAAGATTACAATAATTCACTTAATAATAAAGTGTAGAAAAAAAAGTTGTTGCTAGTAATATTTTTATATTTTTTAAAAATTAGTATCTTCTATTTTTGTAAGATACAATAATAATTAGCAAAATTTTATTGTGTTTGTAGTAGGCTTGCCTCAAGCGCGTAAAGCTTCGTTGACTCGGTTTTTGGAGAAGCGAAAGGAAAGGTAATGTTTTTATAATTTATCTTTAGTATTATTTTAAGTTTATGACATTAATTAGGTTTAGAAAATTTATATGCTTCTTTCTTTCATTGAGTGTGTTTCTTTGAGTGGATCACCAATTGAGTCTATTAAATTATAAAGGTTATACAATTTGATTTCTATTTTAAAATACTTTATGAAATTGAAAATTCTTAATTGCATTAGTCATTCTAAAACATACGATTAACACAAATCTTTGATATAAAATTTCTTCTCAAACGTGTGGTGGTGACTTGTCACTATGGAATAAATTGGACGATTCAAAATAACTTAAGTAATTTTTGAATTTTCAATTTCACTAATGGCCAAATTTTTCGACGTCCACAAACATAAATTAAGTTGTTGATTTATTTGCGTGTCTTTTATTTTTATTCAATATTCATGTTTTTGAAATTGGAAAACACACACAAATGCATGTGATCGAGAGCTTCAAATCTCTTTTGATTATTTCTTTTCAAATTTTCGAATTATTAATATGGTATCAGAGTCAGATTTTCTAATAATGATGTGATTTTCTAAGGCTAATGCATATGATTTTGAACTAATTTAGGGCAATGAGCACATCACCATACTATATGTGCAAGAAATCATCTGAAAACAACACTCATGGATCAGATTCTACAAGTTTCTCTATTGATTTCTCAGCTTCTTCAAGTCCTCAACTAGCCACCAACTTGCCCTTAAGAACAACATGTATGGAAGTTTAGATAATATAATAATACATACTTTTTAATTGTAAGATCAATTATGTTGATCACTAGCAGAGATTTCTCATAGGCATTTTGGTCCTCTAAATGATGTTTTTGTTTCCCAAGTTTTTTTTCTTCTTATTATCACCTTTTGTAGTAGTTTACTTCATTATGAAGCATATTGTCATATTATTTTTTTTATTTTTACAAAAAAACTCATCATGTTGTATAATTACCTTTTTAAATACAACAATGAATATTCTTTAGATTTATTATGATCATTAATTTTTAAATTAAATTTAGTCTCGTCAATGATGAATTCAACAGGTGGAATAATCATGTGACTTATTTCCATATAATTACTAGTGTGTGGTGTATAGTACTCCTTGTATTTCATTAAATCAATAAATTTCATTTATTATGTCCTCCTAACAATCTTTTATCAAAAAAGAAGTATTGAATGAACAATGTACTAAAAAAAAATCATTTAATAGGTGATCCCTTCATTTAGTAATTAAGAAGATCACTATGACCAACATGTATTCTACAAAATATATTTTTTAAATCGGTTATAAGAAGACTTTTTAATTAATTAGTTTAATAATGATATAATTCTAGGACAAGATTTTGATAAATTGACTAAAAAATTAGTGGCTAGGCTACCACTTTAGCTAGCTAGCTGTTATAGTATATATAGTTTATTTTTTTGTTAAAAAAAGTGTGTGTATATATGGAAATTCTTACACTTAGGATTTTATAAATTCCAGCATTATAGATAAGTATGAAGTGTGAAATGATACATATGTAGCAAAAAGAGTAAATAGCAAAGAAAAACAGCCTAACATATATTTATATTTATATATGGATATGAACAAAGATGGTTGGCTCAATTTCATCTAAAAAAACTACCTTTTAAAAATAGAACTTCCCTCTATTTTATATAACAAGACTTTCAACCACAATAAGCAACTAGAGGAATAGAGGAGGAAGAAAAAAAAAATCAAGATAATTTTCTTCCTTTTGTTTTCTGTAAATTTCTTCATAATTTTTTTTTTAATATCTTTTGTCTTTGTTGAAAAAGAAAATCATGGCAACTTCTAAGGCCTTCCTCTTATTCCTCTTAATTAATTTATTTTCAAATTTTAATGTTTGTTTTAGCGACGGTTTGGACTCGCTTTTATCTGGAATTGTTATGAAAGATGCACAATGCATGCAAAAATTGCTTCCTTGTCAACCATATTTGAAGAATCCAACCAACCCTTCTCCAGCATGTTGTTCACCTTTAAATGAGATAGCAATAAATTCATCTGATTGTCTTTGCAATCTCATGAATAATCCTAAGCTTTTTCTTTCCTTAGATGTTTCTAAGGATGAAATTTTGAAGCTTCCAACTGCTTGTGGTATTAATGTTGATGCCTCTAAGTGCAATGCAGGTAATTAATTTCTTTGTGATTTGCTTATAAAGAAAAATTCTTTTTGTGATTTTTATTAATTGGTTTCATTTCTTGAGTTTTTATTGTTTTTCATTTTGCAAAAATATGTTGCATATGTAATGGTTTGTTTTTTTGTTAGAATTAATGGCCCATTTTGTTAAAAAAATTATTATTAATGGCCCATTTGTTTAAATCTAACTGATTATTTAAATATTTTGATTGATAAATAAAACTTTATCCTATCCAATATTTCAAGTATTTAAAAAAAATATTTTACATAAAACAAGTTTCATATTTGTTTGTTGGGGGATATATTTTTTTTTTAAAAGATGTGACATATTTTGGTCAGAGAGACATATTAACATAGTTAAGATATCTCTTTATATTGAAATACATTGTTACATTAATCTTTAGTCTATTAAATATGAAGAAAAAAAAAGTTGATATTCCTTTTTGTTTTTTAATTTATTTAAATGTTAGTAGATGGAATTGACTTTTTTTAATTTTTTAATTTTTTAATTTGTTGAAAATATGAATTGAAAAACGAGTTCTAATTACCAAAATTTATTTATTATTACATTTTGTGCGGTTTAGGAATCTTTTGAATCTAACCTTCCATCTAGTAGGTCATGTATCCCTAGTCAAATGAGAAATTGCAATTGTAAATTACCCTTTTATATTTTTGTTGAATAAGACATAGAACATGCAACAACCTTAATCAAATTGAAAAACCATCATGGCTGATTAAATATAAGATTTACATTTTTTTTTAAAGTAAGAGGTATACCATGAAACAAATTACAAAATTATTAAATACTCAATGCTGATTTAAGGAAAAATTATATTATCATATAACATTTTTTATTTTATTTTAGGAGTCAAATCATAAAATATTTTCACTAAGTCGTGCATATGAACTTTTCATCCCCATTAATTCTAATATCGAATTAATTTTTATTCACTTTTATGTCAAGAATTATAAGGTCGACAAATTATAACCACTTATACGTAGGACCGTCCTTTTGAGAATTTAATTGCTTTTTATAAAATTTAAATTTAGTATTCTATTTTTTTATATATATTTTCATTTTTTTATTAATCATATATAAATAAATATAATAAGTGAACATTAAAAATTTTAAATTAAATCAAAATTACAATATAATTACAACAAAAATAGTTATATGATTTATCTGTCAACACGAATATTACTCAAGAAATCTATCAATCTAAACATTCTTTTATTATATAACTTTTTATACTATAATTTTTTTTTTGTCTCTAAAAATTTGGGGTCACGTGCGGTCGCACATCTAAAATCAAATATTTTTAATAATTTAATTATTATAATAGATTTAATAAAAAACCTTTACATTTATATTATATATAAATTAAATTTTTATGGTATTATGAAATGTTTATTGCAACTAGAGGTGAAGTCTATTTTTGTTAATGACCTTAAATGCTATATGTTTGTCCTTCAATTTTTCATTTGCATTGCTTGGATGGTGCATTTATAACTTTCAACACATTTTTTTACCTATTCTATCTAACTTTTTCAACTTGTTTTGTTTCTTTCATTGCAGAAGGAGCCGTACCAACACCATCAGAAGGTAAATCATCACTAATATATACTTTATGTCAATATATGTGAAAACTTTTTTAACATATAAAACATTGAAAACCTAAAATTTGATTCAAAACAAAGTTAAACAAGATTTGGACTGATGTCTTTTATTAAGAAACCTTAAACTAGGACTTGAATCACCTGCACTTGAAACTCCATGCAATTTCATATGACTAACGATTTTGGCCATTAATATAATATCAGACGATTCAAATTACACAATGATAAAATTAGTTTTAAACAATCTCAATTTTTCATTTGTGGTTTGGAAAGTTGAGATCAATAACTGTGTCATACAGTTGCTTCAAATCCAAATCTCTTCAACTATTAATTAGTTAATGAATTTGTTGTAATAAAAAAGTATGATGTCACGCAGTTAAGATATTTCAATCATTAAATGAAGATCAGATGACTCGTACTCTAAATTCACCAAAACAACATTAAAATGTATCTTAGAATACGAGAAATCTGATATTCATCTAACAACCAAGAATCCACAATAACTTTTTTGTCTGACTCGCATCGTTACGTAACAACTAATAATGTATTTATTACTTCCAGTTGATGAAACACTGAGTGAACAAGAATCTACTGAAGAACTTTCATCTAGCTCAACAAAAATGGTTACTCCATATGGAATCATTTCCTTTGTTGCATTGTTGACTGCTCTAGTATTTTCTGCATACTAAGCTTAGATACTTGGGGGTATATTGGTAAAAAAACATGTCTGATGTATGAGCTGAAATTTCTCTTTTTGAGGCTTGGTTATGTGAATTTTTTTATGTCATGACTAAAAAAAGGAGTTAAGAACATGATTTTAGAAACTATCAATAGTGCAATGCATTTTTAATTTTTAATGTTGCAATGGCAGAGAGATCCATTGTCATTAGCTGATGGATCAAATCCAATTTTTTATGTATATAGCTACACATAATAATTCTTTCTAATTTTAGCCCTATATATGAATTGATCGGTGATTATTAATCTATTATTGATATAAGAACCGTTCTGTCTATAAAATTCAAAGCAGTGGTAAAAATTTAACCTTATAATCTCACGATACACAATTCGAATCTCCTTAAAATTTAACCTTATATCTTCCTTATGAAATATACAACATGGTGTTATAATTAATTATTTTTTATGTAATTTCAACTAATGGGAGTAGGAAGAAGAGAAAAAAGAAGAACGAAAAAAAATGCATTTTAATATAAAAACCTTATTGCTCTAATCCAACATACATTTTACAAAATATTAGTATCTTCTTCTAATAAATTTTTTGACCAAAAGACAATAAATATCCACATATCCATCTCATTGTATCAAAAAATTTAAAAATTATTTTCTCCAATAAATATCATCCCACTTTAAATCCACAAGTGTTTTTGAGGTGGAGGTAACTTACTCAGAAAACTTCAATTGAATAAGTACATGTTGCTTTGAAAATGATCCTCTGGGTCTTATGTTTCTGCAAAATCCAACAATAACAGTAACAAATTTGCTATCTCCTCTTAATTTTCTGTTTTAGCCTCTTGAAAGCCATAAATGTAACTGCTGCTGAAAGAGAATACCTGTTCCAAATACAAATCATTTGTTAGTGATGTTTAGATTCACACTGAAAATGGCAGAATCACGGTGAACCACTACAGTTTTGGAGCTTTGACAAAATGATAGTGTCATTGTGATTTTGCCAAACTCACTACGAATTCAAGCATATACTAAGAACATATAAGAATCATGAGTTGATTCTCGGTTATAAGTGGTGGACGCAAAGAAAAAGCCCCTAAAGAAACAAAAGAATACAATGAACATTACATTTTTTATTTTAGGGTTCATATAATTTTAATCGCTACAAAATCACGACATTTCAAGTTTAGTCCTTACGAAAAATTTATTTATTTTTAGTCCCAAATCTTCAACAAAAACCGGGTGATTTTAGTCTCTGCAAAGGTATTAAAAGCATGTCATTTTTTCTGAAAAGTGGAAACTAAAAATGAATAAAACATTTGTAGAGACTAAACTTAAAAGATTGTATTTTATAAGGACCAAAAACATATTTAAATAATAAATAGGTAGTTTTGTATCAATATAGTGGAAATTATTCTTTCAATCTAGAGCAATCATAAGCTATAGTAGAACAAGAATATGTATCAACAACACATAAAAGAAAAAAAAAATAATTTGACAAAAAAATGGACAATATACAATATGCAAAGAGAGAAAAGCGAGTTGCGCACCATGTCAATATGTAGTTTACGTGGTCCTGTGGCATGACCGAGAATCGAATCAAGGTATTGACATCCTTAGGAACAGGGTATGGATTACTAGGATTGACATTCTCATTAATATCTTCAACATAGATAGTATTTTCCGGAAGCCCGCAAGCTCGGGCAATACTAGGAACATCAATATAGAACCACTGAGAAGCCTCGGGATCGTTTGCAGGAACAAATATGCTTGGTTTCTCACTTCCACGAACTACCCCGACCACTTCATTAGGTGTTACAGATGGGACCGGATCCTATAAGTTGCACAAAACAAGTTTGAATCAACAATTTTCTGCATTAAACAAAGAATCGTATTTTGCAAAGTGACTAGAGTTACAGACAACCTCGCTGCGAACGGGCTCTTTAGACCAAAATCTCCACCAAGATCCGGTTCCATCAGCTTGTGAAGGGGAAGGAAGTGGATCTTCAAACTTTTCATCGTGCAAAGCCTCTAAAAACTTTTCTTTCCAACTGCGGGGAACCCATCCTCTGTTAACTAGAATTGGAAAACCGACACTGCAAGAAGCAATACACGATATAAAAATTGAAGAAACTCGGAAAAACTAATTAAAGCAACTCAACAATATTGCAATGAAGCATGCAAAACAAGCAATTGATTAATGATGATCTAGAAAAAAATATTTATTTATATCACATAAAAGTTGAGATTTAGAGCTTATCTAGTGATGAGAATAAATCCAAAGCAGTGTTGTCAATCACCGATCGCGTAAAAAAGAGATTTGTTCAAATTCTAACTATACAACAGAGCTATAGCGCTGCTATTTGATAACATTTTATACTACATGGCGTATCGCAGGACAATATTGAGCCGTGAGAAGTGAATAATCTTTAACCAAAAGGAAAAGCTTAAAGTTCATTCAGGACAAACGAAGATCGGTACGATGCAGTTTCAAAATAATAAACATCAGAAAGTTGGTATATAACAAGGTTTTCAAACTTAGAGAGTATACATCAACTCATAAAATTCCGTAAATCGAGTTTATGTAAACGTTTAAAACATCCATCATAGTATGCAAGATATTAAAATTTTCAAATGATTTGATGCATTACTTTCATAATCACAAAGCTCTTGACAATTCTGATTTACCTGTCAGGATGATTATGAACTGGCATAAGAGGTGTTATAACATAGTAACCATTTTCAGTAACTCCTGAAATGCTTCTTGAACGTGGTCCCACGTAGATTGATTTTTTATCGTCAAAAACTCCCTTGGAGACCACCTTTCTAAATTCAAGAGAATCTAAATCCTCACTTGACGGATAAGTGCTACCGAGTTTCAATGGTTCTATTTCCAACCTCTTCCCTCGATACTCCAACATTTTAATCTGTAACATAGTAAAATGGAAAAAAGTCTCATTGAGATAATCTGCATAGCGCTGCGGAGGCGTAAACTTGGAATAACAAAAGTCTGTATAAAATAAACTTAATCTTCAAGACATCGTCCATTGAAATAGATTGAACATGAATAGAATCAACACCTGCTACCTAAATCTCCAGAATCCAATATATGTTAAACACTTATCGAGCGCTTATATGATAAGCACTTATCGAGTATGCGCTAAATTGAGTTTGCCAAAACATACTAAAACATTCTTCAAATATCATTATCTTTAACACATCCACATATCAAGGAAATGGAAATGGAGAAGGCAAATAAATAATCCAGAAACACAAGCCTGTGATTAGAAATCCCCTTGATGGGTTAAGACTTGAGAGCACAGAGGTGTAATAATAGTAAATTCAAAAGACGAAAAACATGCTGAAAAATTGTAATGCCTGAATGCATCAAACTTATGGAAGTTATCGATATAAATAATATCAACTGAACAAAGTCTCGCGATCTCGGATCTTCACAGTCACTAATAATTAGTAATACATATATTCGACTACAATAGCAGGAGAAATTTCACGAATCGGCACATATGTCAAAGGGTTAATCACCAAACTTGTCAAATGAATCATTTACTTGATCCTCACCAAAAACACAAAGCAAAATGTTAACTCTGACTTGCATGCCGAAACTCCATTGCAAAAACAAGATAAACAAAGTTTTTAGGATTATGCCACTTTCACATATTTTCCACTAGATCCGAATTCGCTGGAGTAAGAAATATTGTTGTTACTACGGCTAGTATGTCGGTGAATCACAGCTATTGAATGAAGATCAAAGGGTTTAATTCTAACTTCAGCAAAATTTGAGATGTCTGGTTTTTGTCAAATAGTTCAAATCTACTAAGAATGTGTTTGGATTCACATTTGCTTCTTGTTTTTCAAATCCCAAGGCACTTTAAACGTGGAAATCCTAAAGCTACAATTCCTAGCGTTGTGATGACCGCACATTCAGACCAAATTGGTCGCGGTTCCAAATGAACGCTAAGTGGTTGTACAAATCTGGGTCCAATTTTCACCAATAATAACTCAAATAAATATAAATCAGCTATCAAAATAATTCCCTTAGTACCTCCTCTCTCTCTCTCCTTCCCTCTTTCTCATCATCAAAATTAATGATTCAAAATTCCATGCATTCTGACACTAATCAAGATTCAAATTGTGAATTGGAAAACCTTCTGAATCATAAATCGAATATTATTATGAACTGTTAAATACATTACTAATAAAAGTATGACATTTTTAAGTAAAAAATGTGGCACAACAAAATAATAAGGTGATATATCATAAATATTAAACTCAAAATGATTAAAGTCATAAATCAAACAACAACAAAAAAGTGGTTCACTAAACAAATTTGCAAAAAACATGTCTACTTACTCTAAGTTCAAGTAGTGATTCATTAGAATGAATCGAGATTCATCATAATGAATTGAAATTCAAAATGAGATTCATATCCAAAATAGATACACCCTAGAGATTTGTATCGATTGGAAAAATCCGTCTACCTACTAAGTTCAGGTAGTGATTCATTAGAATGAATTAGGATTCATCATTTAATGAATCAAAATTCAAAAAAGAGATTCATATCCAAAACAGATAAACACTAGAGAGTTATATGGATTGGATTCAATTTTGTACTAAATCGAGATAGGAGTAGCATGTATTGTAAGATACTCATGATCATGTGTGAAAGTATCATTTTTTTCCCTAATTACCATAAATTGAATTGGAAAAAAGACACACAAACACAAACCTTTTCTTCTCTTCTAACAACCTGCCAACTCCCAAGACCAAATGCAATTGCCCCAGGTACAAACAGCAACCATTTTGAACCTTTTCCTTTCACATACCAAAAAATAAATAAAAATAAAAAATCAATAAATTTTTCAAAAAAAAATAAATCAATTAACATAAAAACAAAATATTGAATTTTTACATAGAGAAACAACATCATTGCAGAAAACAAGAACGACCCAGATGGAGAATCAACTGAAATAACATGAATGAGTGCATACCATTTGAATCAGAGGAAGAGGAAAGTGTTGGGTCGGAATTAGAAACGGTTGCGGCGGAGCTGAAAGGTCTTAGTGAGATGAAATGACCGGAGCTGGAGACGCTGTGGTTGAGGGTGGCGATACGGCGGAGCTCCGCGAGGGTTCTGGCGGCGGAAGCTGACGGTGGCATTGGAAAATGGATGTGAGAGAAATCAAGGAGAGATGAAGAATCGTAGAGAGAGAGGGTTTATGGGGTGAAACCTGGTGTGTGCGAGTGCACATGTAGCTTCGGCGGACCTTCCCTTCATGATGTAGCACGAGTAGGATCAATAGTTGCTTCTAAATAGTATCTCGATTTTCAATAGAATTTTTAATAATTTTTAAATATTAATTTAAAGTTAAGTCCATTAAAAATTTTGATGCTTTGATTTTAGTTTATTAAAGAAAAAAAATTAATTTTTAGTCAGCATACGTGATAATTTTAGAGAAATAAAATATTATAATATTTTTACAAAAATAAAATATTGAAATTTTATAAAAATTAATAATATATTTAATATTTTTTATATGTTACAGTTTTTTTATATAAATAAAATAATAATAAAAATTACATATAAATATAAGATTTTATATTTAAATTTAAAATATAATATTTAATTTAACAATATTAAAATTTATCAATTAAATTAAAATTTAAACATGTTTCAATTTTCCTAACTCTATAATTCATTTTATTTCGCGTTTATATGTCTCTCCCAACTTTTTAATAGATGCATTAATGAGTAGACTTGTTTCCAACCTATCAAAGTTACTAGTCTCAATTTGATGAACAAATAGTTGATTTATTTTAATTCAATTAGGTGACACCTTAAAAATTTTAAAAATGTTGTTATATTTGTTTCTTGGTTCAAACGAGGGACTGCATCCAAAAAAAACTAAAACTAATCGCAAGATTTTGGGTCATCCTAATATATAAAAAAGTCTAAAACAAATTTAAATATAAAACTTTTTATTTATTTTCTATTTTTTCATTTAAATAAGTAATTCTTATATAGATTTAATTTTTTTATCGCATTTTTTTATTGTGAATTTATCATCAACGTAGAATATTAGTTTGTTATCATCTTAGTTCAATATTTTTTGTGTAATAAATTAATTCATATAGTATATAAATGTTTGCGTCATTAACATATTTGTCATTTTTTCATCCAAGTCCATTAC